>JAFFSR010000372.1:0-300000 GCA_017163975.1 Anastatus disparis | reverse complement strand
GTATGTGTGTGTGTGTGTATTTGTATGTATGTGTGTATGTGTATGTTAAAGCTGCACGACTTTATGTGTATGTATGTATGTTACGCTAATGCAAAAGATAAAAGTGTCCCCTAAGAAAAAAGAGTCTTAATTCTTTATTTTAATATAGTAGTCGTAGCTTATTTTATAACGCATTCATCACTTTTTTTTACAATTGGCGCCACGGTCGTTCTCTTTTGTTTAACTTGGTTGTCACTAAACGGAAAGATTTGAATTAAATTTCGATTTACTCTCTATTACAGTTTACATAAAAAACAGATTTGAAAAATAGTCTTTATTTTAGTTCTTATCTAAACTCAATATAACACTTCCATGGGCGCCATCAATCAGCATGTTTCATGAAAAAATGTATGATATCCGTCAGGTAAATCACGAAAAAATAAAAGACCCGTATTTTTTTGTTTTTCAAAATATGATGAATTGCAAAAGTTACAGCCTGTATCAGTTAATAGAATTTATATATATATATATATATATATATATATATATATATAGATATAGTGCTATGATATGTGACGTCAGAACCACATATGTGATTGAGACGTCACACCCATTTAACTGCTTCTATCTCTTCAAGTTTTCATTTTCATGAAAAAAGAAAAAATACGGGTCTTTTATTTTTTCGTATTCTTCCTGACGGATATAATACATTTTTTTATGAAACATTCTAATTATATTATTTACTCTCAAAAGAAAAATGTACTAAAAATATGAACTAATAATGAAGTATATATGTAGTTCGACACAAAAAAAAATTATTCAAGATTGAAAATTTTTTGGAACGTAAAATTGCGTTACATGTCTCAACAATCATTGAAAACAAAAACAATATTTAAAATATAATGCTGACCACCTAGAATGTATTACAATCTGTTAGTAACGTAAAAGAATTGTAGGAATTAGATTCACCGCCAGTATTTAAATGTAGTATTTTTAAAACATTAATTAAAGTATACAAAAAAAACATCTAAAATATAAAGAAAATGGTTATTTGAGCTTTTAACTTTCAACATAAACTATAAAAAACGTGAAAATATCAGTTTCTTGTCAAATTTCAAGGTTGCACACCTTTTTTACTTAAAACTAACAGCATCATTATTAAAAGTAAAAAAAATACGCGATAAAGCTTTATTTAAGCTCTTAAATTGTAATATAACTCTCAAAATATGCGAAAATATGCAACAAAATCGGTTTTTGGAGAAAATTTTTTTTCAACCGATGCAAGTATCTTAAATAATGAGAAAAAATCATCTTACCTATAAATTCAAAAAGTGGTACAACACTTTAAATCTTAAATAATGCTCTTAAGGTTTATATTTGAAGTTATGTAATCTACAAAAAATTTTTATTGATTGATATACAATAACACGCATATATGATTTTCTGAAAGAGTTTCTCATGTAAAGGGGCGTCGAAAAAAAATAAAGTTGAAAAAACATTTATTCTAACTTTATTGCGCATGTATAGGGGTTATGAGACTAAAAATTTGTGATTAAGAGGACTCTGGATCTCGCTATCCTTTTCTAATTTAAAAATGTAGGTTTTTGAAAAAACTAGTGATTATATTGATAAAAATTAAGAGTTGTCCGCAACTTGTATATTAAAAAGCAATATTTTCTCTGATTAGAACAAATTGATTTTTTTGCTTAGTTTTCAAGCAAAGTTTGACATACTTAAACATCATATTCTCTAGTCCGAACTTATGATTTCTTGACTGTCAAATTTTTCTTGAAAACAAAGCAACAAAATTAATTTGCTCTCATCAGACAAAATATTGTTTTTTACTATGCAAGTTGCAGACAACCCTTAATTTCTATTAATAATCACTAGTTTTACAAAAAATCTACATTTTTTATTTAGAAAAGGATAGAGCAATCCAGCGTCCTCCTAAGAGTTTTTTTCCAACTTCCATCGAATAGTACATGAGACATGCAGATTCTTAGACAAGGTATTTTCACTATGTTAATCCGCCAATAGCTTTTAGGATTCTCTCTTCATACTTACATAAATATGGCCTGCGAGGTCACACACATGTATATATATATATATATATATATATATACACACATACATATGTGAAAACAATGTTGAAGTGTTACCTAATATTTTTAATCTTATACCGTCTACTTTTTTCTTTGAGCATCTGTATTATTTGATTTGAAAATATATATTATCTACTCTATCAGATTTGTTTTTGAAATCAGAATATTTTTTGTTTATAGAAGAAGTCTTGCACAGCTCTCAAGCAGTGTGGATGTCAAAGGATTCTCATATACTTCTTTATGCTAGTTTTAACGATTCTTTGGTTAACGAAATGCGTACATCTTGGTATGGAGATAGCACTAAGAGTCTGTATCCAGATATCCGTTCGTTGCGTTACCCAAAGGTATAGAAAACTTTATTTAATTACTTCTGCATAAATATTAAAAATTGCTAATAAATAATAAAAGGAGCTATTTTCTTATGAAATCGGATGAAATAAATATTTATAAATTCCAATTTAGCAAATTTAGAATGTGAACAACATATTCACACAATTACTTTTAAAGTAAAAATGATCATTATTAGCTGGTACAACTATGTGTTAAAATTTTAATTTTGTTCTGAATCATTTTTCATAGTTAGCCTGATTTCTATACTGCTCACTTTGACTTACAAGGAGAGTGCATTCCATTTTGATCTGGGATTTCCTTTTAACTTTAGGATATTTTTCTTACATAAAATTATGAAAAAAGCCGCTACCATATGGTCTAACACTCGATTTTTTCAGAGTTATGAGCAGTTTTGTCTGTTTTTTTTTTGGTTCTGCTTTATAGTTATAGTTTTCGAATAGTTTATTCTTTAAGGCTTTTACTGATGCATATTAAGAGCAGGTTAAATATATCTTTTCCGATCAAAGAATTGATTCTTCCACATTAACTAATGATTTTAATAAGAAATAAAGATAAATCTGCATCTCGTATCGAAAAAAACAATAAAATTAATTCTTTCTTATCAAAGAAAATTTTGTTTTTTTTAATACGAAATGCGGCTTTCTCTTCATTTTTTGCTAAAGTTATTAGTTTTTGCAAAAAATTAATTCCTTGATTAGAAAATTTTTGATTTCTTTGATATCTAATTTTCATTCAAAGTTTATAAAAAAATAACAAGCTTAATTGAATTTTTGTTTCAACAAAAATTATTGTATCAGCATACCTTTAGTGCGGACAAGTCATTACATTTACTTTAATAATGAATTCAAAAAGATATCAATAGAATAAAAAAAAACAAAAATCGATTTCAACAATTCTGACATCCCGTTAAAGTTGAAATTAAAACCTTTCGATTAAAAAAAACGTGTTCAAAATTTGTTCAAAAGTTATGAAGAGATAAAAATTAAAATGAAATTCAGACTTCATTGGTTTTCTATGCACATTTTCAGGTAAATATTTGCGCAATTTTTATCTTCTTACAACTTCTAAACAATTCGAGCTTTTTAAAAACATTTTTTATATTCAAATGATTTTAATCTCAACTTTAATTTGGGTGATTCTCTGTAAGATCATGAATTCGTGTCCCTGTCAAATATTTCTTAGACTATGTTAACTTGCAAAAATACTTCACCTTTGAGAGGTCGCTGTGGTCAGGTAAAGATGAATTGACATTAGTAATGATTGAACACTAAATATAAAAAATACAAGTATTGTTGATAATTATAAATACTTGTCCGCGCTAGCTATTAGTCTTACAGATATTATTTGATTATAATAATTTAAATCACTGCTGTATTTTGCTAATGCGCTTCGAATGAAAGGAAAAAAATAACGCAAGGTACAGTTCATAGCGGCAATGCTGTTTCAAACTGCACAGTTTACTAGCAATCAGTTGTGACTATCGCGATTCCGTAGTCACCTTATAATTTGAACGAAACGCGAATATGACACGTGGGGTATTTAAATGGATTGAATGAACATTAAAATATTCTTTCGAATGTGTGGAAATAAGGAAACAAATTGAAGTAAATCAAACAACTATTTAATTTTGGTTTGAAGAGAACTTAGGGAGACTTAAGTCATCATGTATATTCTTTAAAAGACACTTTTAACAAACAAGATATAAAAGATATGACGCTTTTGCAAGATAAAGAAACTTTCTCAGTTGGTTGCAGAAACGATTCTATTGTAGGCTGGCTATTTGATCGAGCTTCTGGATTCCAGGTAGCCCCTTTAAGCGTTGCCAAAAAGCAACGAGTTAAGTAAATTTTATCTTATAAGAGTGATACGCCTCCTCCTATGCTTTTCAAGGACGAATAGAAAAGCTTATTAATTTTCCTTGATTAGAGGGCGTCGTATCTCTTCTTTCCCTCTTACCCAAACTCCTTTTTCCGAGTTTTGTCATTTTTCTTAAAACATGTGTGTTAAAACCTTCCTTAAAACAAGTGAATTTATTTGGATCTCTAGCACGACAGTTTTTGCACTTAGAAATTTACAATTTCATTTTTATTACTTTGGGTGACCAAAAAACTAAAGTGTTACTACGTGCAAAATTAGCTAAATAAAAGATTAGATAAAAAATATAAGACAATGTTTCATGTGTTCTCGACGGATGACAATAATGGATTTGACAAAAATATAATAAATGTCGAAGACATTTATTTCTTCAAGCAGATTTTCTTTTCTTACTATCATGTGTAACAAAGATTTTTTTGTCATTAAGGTTCGTCCACGCATGTACGTTAACAGACTATACTATTTTATTTGAGTATAAGAAACCTTTCTTTATTTTTTCATTACTTTATTCCTATTTATAACATACGCTTTCGGATGATCGTTTAAATATAATTTATAAGAGTTTCTTTTCTGATCTTAACGTTAAGTTTTACAATATATTTTCAAAAATATATTTTAAGCAGGAAAAATATTATAAGAAAAACTATATAGTATTTTAGATATTAAATTAAATAAATATAAATATATTTTAAATAATCCGTGGCTATTATAAAAAGGGGAGTAAGGAAAGAAATCGCGCATGACTTCACACAGTGTTTTTGAGAGATGGCGGTAAAACACTTATATTCAATGCGACTTACGGATGTTGAAAATGTAATTTTGGTATATTTATGATGAAATGAATTTTTTTCTACTAAATTGATTAAAAATTTCAAATATTGCACGCTATTGCAGTTAGTATGATCTAATTCTTTTTGCAATGATGCAAGCTGGTCCATATTTTTTTTCTGGGGATGGAGAAAAAAATCGTTTTGGAAAGAGACAAAAAATTTATTCCTTATATTATGAAATTATACTTTCAAAAAATCTGCTTTCCAAAGGGATGCTCATCCTCTTAAATATAGAAAGCAATAAAAATAAAAGTAACTATGTTTTTTAAGAAATTTTCTTTGAACTCGGCGTTTAAAAAACGGCGTTCTGCAATAAATTGTAATAAATTTTTGCAATAAGACAATGTACCAGTAATTAGTTATAAAAATAACAAATCAAACTAAAGTTAAGTTATAGTGCAGCTTAACTACGAATTGTTATGATAAATTTTAAAAACGTTTTTGTTTTCTTCTACAATTTTTTTTTCTATTATTTTTATTTTTGACCTACGAAAAATACAGTTTGAAAATCCATAAAACCTATTGCTCTTTTTTCTCAATTTATAAATCTATGATACTTTTCTGAAACTATTATTTTACTTCTTGTCTTACAAAGAACAACGAAACAAAACAAAAATTTCATTTTTCTATCGAAAAACATAATAATACATTTGATTATATTTACACTGTAAATTCTAAATATTATTTATATAAAAAAACATTTGAAAATAAATTGCCCGATATAATAATTGCTATTTAAACGGCTTAAAAATATTTTAAAACAGCGTGGTATTATAAATTTTCTATAGATCCAAACAGTCCTTTTCGATATTAGGGTTTCATTATAAATAATCATGTAAATGCAATTGTACGATAATTTATAATTTAACATACTTGAAAACAGATCTAAAGTACTGTAAATTTGTATACATTTATGAATGTAAAATGTACCCTACTGAAAAAAGCCAAGTGATTAATCACTTGATTTATCATCTTATTTATTATATGATTAATCACCTGCTAAATCACCTGACTTTATGACATGATCTGACAGGTGATTAATTAAGTGAAAAATCATGTAATTAATCAGATAAAAAATCAGGTAATGAAATCAAATGAAAAATCAGGTGATTAATCTAGTGAAAAATCAAGTGATTAATCAGATGAAAAATCAAGAAATGAAATGAAATGAAAAATCAGGTGATTAATCAAGTAAAATATCAAGTGATTATTTAGGTATCATGATTCGTTCTATAGGTTTTATTTGTATCTATATTATATTTTTATTAGTTGATCAATATAGCATAGTTTTAATAATCGAGGATTTCAATGGTAGAAATCAAAGATACAATCTTAAATTTTTCCAACATCTATTGAATTATAGAACAGGTGCAAAAACAATACATAAGAATATATACAATGCCGATACATTTATCATATTTATATCACCAAGTTTGCATTAATTTTAGGGAATAATTGGGTACATATACACATGAAGAAAGCCCAAATTTCAATATTACCATGGTATACTTCAATATTACCGACTCTTTTGCTTAAGCGTCAATAGGCCGGAAACTGTACTCTTGAGAAAATTTTAAGCTTTCAAGTCATAAACTTGAAGAGCCGGTCTGTGGCACAGTCGGTAGGAGCGTTGGATTCGTATGCTTGGGGAACCGGGATCGAATCTCGCTCTCGGCTGTTTTTCAAACGAGCACCTCTGTTATATGTGCTTTGTACTCAGTACACACTTACGAGCTCCGTCGCTAAGGGATGAAAAAGTGCAGTTGTAAAAATCAACTGACCTTGCGTCCCAGTGGATCGGGGTTTGACTACCTTGGAAAAATTAGAAAAAATAGTTTTCGAAGTTTTCCGAGGGAGTAAACCCGAAGAACACAAAAACATATATATATAAAGTCCCTCTGGGCAAAACTTGAATTATAATAAAGTCCCACTGGGCAACAAAAAACAAAATATATAATAATCACTTGGTGATGGCCTAAGACGTAACGCTCATATGAGCAAGCCAAGAGGCCAAATAATAATTAAGAAGAAGAAGAAGAAGAAGTCATAAACTTTCAACAAAAATTTAGAAACAGACAAATATAGATGTTTTAAATAGAATTAAACTTTTTTTTATTCAATTTAACAATAAATAATGATATTATTTCATATTTTAAAGTTATAAAATATCTTTGAGATAGAATACCACATTTATTAAACTTTTTTTTAAGTAAAATAATAATACATACAATTGTATTTAATGAATAATAAAAAATTTAATTTTTAATTATTAGCAATATAAGCTATTTTACATATAATATATTTTAATTTGTATAAATTTATGTACATATTAAGTTAGATTTATTTTTTCACTGATGTATGTTCACTTACTGGCTCATTCGACCTAAAGAAATGATTTAAAAAACATAAAATTAGAATTTATTTCATCAATTCAAATAAAAAGTGCTTCTTTGAAATCATCTAATACATATAATTTGATGCATTTTGTATCATTTCTTAATACATAATTACTTTCAACGTTTTCAAACTGCGGACGATTTTGCCTTCAATTTCTTAACGTTCTCACTGGCACATTGTATTTTTCCGCAACTGTTTTTAGATATTATTTTGTCAAAAGCTTTTAAAATTTCTAGCTTTTGTTTATTGCTATAATTATGAAAATTTTTTTTATTAATTTCAGATTTTTCATCTTCGAAATATATACTCTAAAAATTTAATTGTTTACTATGGACAACTATATTATTATAAGTTTTGTTTTGACCAAAAGTTTATACTTTTAACCAAAAGAAGTTAGGTAGAGACATGTAACTGAGTTATATGTAAGCGGTAGTGGGGGTTGACGTTCTTTCTTTCTTTCTTTCTCTTTAATTGGCCTTTTGATTTTTCATCATAGGCCATCATCAATTTTTTGCCCCGAGGGGACTTTTTATTATTAATTTTTGTGTTGTTCCGAAGAACTCTCTATTTTGTGTTTTGTGTTCTTCGGGTTCTCTTCCCCACGGAAAACTACGAAAATTGTTTTTCCCAGTTTTCCCAGGGAGTCACAACCCCGATCCACTAGGACGCAAGCCAGCTGCCTTAAGCAACTGAGTTACTTTTCGTCCTTTAACGACGGAGCTCGTAAGTGTGTTCATAGGAACAAAGCACATGTAACAGAGGTGCTTGCTTGAAAAACAGCCGCGAGCGGGATTCGATCCACGGTCCCCCGAGAATACGAATCCAATGCTCTTACCGACTGTGCCACAGACCGGCTCGGGGTTGACGTTTGTCTACGCACAGAGGAGGAATGACTTTCGCGGCAAGTTATACAGCGGCCAGGTTCCAGTGTATTGTGCTTTTATTTGAATGTTTAAAATGACATAAGAGCGACAAATGAATACGGTACATGAAAAGTCCTTAAACAGTGCATTGTAATTAATTTTTTTAATTTTCGTTTTCCTTGATACAACATGTCAATCAGAATGAGAGCAGTTTCTATTTTCTGTTAGCTGTTCGCTTTCTATTATTGAGTAACATTCCACGTGACGTGATAGATATTATATTAAAGCCAGTGTTTTTCATTATAAAATGAAATTGAAAAATATTAAAGAGTGTTGTATAAAAACATACGCAATTGTTGTCATATGTGCAAAAGTAAAAATCTATATATTTATTTATAATGTAAAAAATGGCAATGCAAAATCTAGTGTTCAGTAAAATGCAAATATTGTACATATATTATTTGTCACAGATAGTAAATTAAAGTATTTTTACCAGCAAATATTGAACTTTCTGTGTAGATGTATTTTCCCAGTATTAAAAGAAAGTTTGTCGATGCTCTTTTTAGTTAAAGGACAAATCAATATTAAAAATAGGCAGTGCGGGAAACCTATTTTCAGATATAACCTTCTTAAATCATAGAATTAAAACTGTTAAATAAACAGAAAATAATACGAGTTTTGTTTAGTAATAGATAATTATGTCAGAAGGTTCACAGTAACTGGTCTTTTCTAAAAATGTTCTTTCTTTACAGCCCCGTGCGTGGCAAGTTATCAAGTTGCCACTGTACTGATTTAAAAAAGAGCTTTTGATGTTGTACATATTGTTCTGCTAGTTAGGAAGCTTTCTGCATATGGTGTTAACGGGTTATTGCTGCGCTGAATTGAATCTTTTTTGAGTGGAAGAATTCAAAGAGTTAAAATTAGAAATTTTTTATCTAATAAAATTAAAGTAACATCATACGTTGGACAAGGTACTCATTTGAGACCTTTGTTATTTTTGATTTTTATAAATAATATACATGAATGCTTTTAAAGTGCTTAGTTTTTGTTATTTGCTAATGATGCCAAAATCTTTATGAGGATCAGTGAGCATAATGATACTATATTGTTGCAAGGTGATTTAGATAACTTTTATACTTGGTGTATGTTGAATGGTATATTTGTAATATTAAAAAATACGCTTATATCTGTTTTGGACGCAATAAGGTAGATGATCATGCTTATATGAATAATAACATTATGTTGGATAAAGTATTGCCAATAAAGGACTTCCCACACAGCATGAATGATATAATTGGAATATTCCGAAATATTCCAATGGAATATTTCATTGAAATATGTATGGAACCTTTATAGAAGAAAACAGAAATATTTCTGGAATATTGCAAAGGAAACTTTCTGCGAAGAACCCCTGGAAGCCTCCGTAAACCTTCCTAGGAAATTGTCGTTGAAAAATTGATGAATCATTGCACCGAAAGATTTTATGGAAACTTAAATAGAAGACTCCGTTCAGTGAAATATTGAAAATTGTCATTCTAACATTCCAGTAAAAGGCTCCTAAAAGCTTTCATTGAGATCCGAGGAAGATTCCGCTAAAAGATTTATAAATCATTGCACGGTAAGATTTCAAGAAAGCTTCATAAAGACTCCGTTTTCCTTTCAGCGAAATATTGAAAATTGTCATTAAAACATTTTAGTGCAAGGCTCCTCAAAGCTTCCAAACCCTTTCAAAAAATATTCGGTAAGAAGATTAATGAATCATTGCACCAAAAGATTCATTGGAAGCTTGAATGGAAGACTCCGTTCACCTCTCAGCGAAGTATTGAAAATCGTCTCTAAAACATTTTAGTAGAAGGCTTCTTAAAGCTTATGTAAACCTTCCAAAGAAGATTTTGTTATAAGTCTGATCAACGAAGATAGACGCTTATAGAAGCGTACTTCTGGGTTAAATTTTTCGTCCGATACGCTGGGTAACACTTTAACATTGTTTGTATATCTATACATATGAAAAATTTGATATATATAGATATAAAAATACATGGGATCTAGTGGCGCCCTCAGTAGCTGGGTAACTCATTTTTGGCAGAAATTTCCCATTTAAGAGTACGCTTCTATAAGCGTCTATCTTCGTTGGTCTGATAAATCATTGCACCGAAAGATTTTATGGTAGCTTGAATGGAAGACTTCGTTTACCTTTGAGCGAAATTTTAGAAATTGTCATTGAAACATTCGAGTGAAAGGCTCCTAGAAGCTTCTTTGAACCTTCAAAGAAAGAATCCGTTGATAGATTTCATTGAAGCTTGAATGAAAGACCTTATTTACCTCTTAGCGAAATATTGGAAATTTCCAATAAAACATTTAAGTGGGAGGCTCTTAAAAGCTTTTTTTGACCTTCCAAAGAAAATTCCGTTGACAGATTGTTTAATCATTGCACCAAAAGATTTTATGGAAGCTTAAATCAAAGACTGCGTTTACCGTTTAGCGGATTATTGGGAATTGTCATTAAAATTTTTCAGTGGAAGGCTCCTGAAAGCTTGCGCAAACCTTCCGAGGAAGTTTCCGTTGAAAGATTGATGAATCATTGCACCAAAAGATTTTATGGAAGCTTACATGGAAGACACTGTTTACCTTTCAGCGGAATATTGGAAATTGTCATTGAAACATTTTAGTGGAAGAATCCTAAAAGCTTCCGATAACCTTTCGAAGCAGAATCCTTTAGAAGATTGCTGAATTATTGCACCGAAAGATTTAATGAAAGCTTAGATGAGAGGCTTTGTTTACCATTCAGCGAAATATTAGAAATTGTCATTAAAACTTTTCAGTGGGAGGCTCCTGAAAGCTTCTGTTAACCTTCTAAGAAAGAATCCGTTGAAAGATTAATAAATTCATTGCACCGACAGATTTATTAGAAACTTGAATAGAAGACTCCATTAACCTTTCAGCGAAATATAAAAAATCGTCATTGAAAAATTATAATAAAAGGCTCCTCATAGCTTCCGTGAACTTTCCAAGGAATATTCGGTTGAAAGATTGATAAATCATTGTACCGACTGATTCATTTTAAGCTTGAATGGAAGACTCCGTTTACCTTTTAGCGAAGTATTGGAAATCGTCATTGAAACATTTAAGTGGGGGGCTGCTGAAAACTTCCGTAAACCTCCCAAGAAAGATTCCGTTAAAATATTGATGAATTATTGCACCGAAAGATTTCATGAAAACTTGAATGGAAAACTCTGTTTACTTTTCAGCGAATTATTATAAATTGTCATTGAAACATTTTAGTGGAAGGCTCCTGAAAGCTTCTGTAAACCTTACAAGGATTATTCGGTTGGAAAATTGATGAAATATTGCACCGACAGATTTTATGGAAGCTTGAATGGAAGACTCCGTTTACCTTTTAGCGAAGTATTGGAAATTGTCATTGGAACATTACAGTGGAAGGCTCCTAAACGCTCCCGTAAACCTTCCAAGGAAGATTTCGGTGGAAGATTAATGAATCATTGCATCGAAAGATTCGATGAAAACTTGCATAGAAGACTTCGTTCACCTTCCAGCGAAATATTGGAAATTGATATTAAAACATTTTAGTGGAAGACTCGCGAAAGCTTCCGTAAACCTTTCAAGGAATATTTGGTTGGAAGATTGGTAAATCATTGCACTGACCGATTTCATGGAAGCTTGAATGGATGACGCCGTTTACCTTTTTGCAAAGTATTGGAATTTGTCATTGGAACATTCCAGTGGAGGCTTCTAGAAGATTCCATAAACCTTTCAAGGAAGATTCCGTCGGAAGGTTGATGAATTATTGCACCGAAAGATTTGATGCAAACTTGAATGTAAGACTCCGTTCACTTTCCAGCAAAATATTGAGTATTAACATTGAAATATTTTAGTGGAAGGCTCCTAAAAACTTGCATAATTCTTCGAAGGAAGATTCCGGTGGAAGATTGATGAATCATAGTACCGAAAGATTTGATGTAAACTTGAATGGAAGACTTCGTTCTTTTTTTAGCGAAATATTGGGAATTGACATTGAAATTTTAGTGGATGGCTCCTGAAAGCTTGCGTAACCCTTCCAACGAAGAATCCGTTGAGAGATTAATAAATTCATTGCACCGACAGATTTATTAGAAACTTAAATGGAAGACTCCGTTAACCTTTCAGCGAAATATAAAAAATTGTAATTGAAAAATTATAGTAAAAGGCTCCTGATAGCTTCCATGAACCTTCCAAGAAATATTCGGTTGAAAGATTGATAAATCATTGTACCGACTGATTCATTTTAAGCTTGAATGGAAGACTCCGTTTACCTTTCAGCAAAGTATTGGAAATCGTCATTGAAACATTCAAGTGGGGGGCTTCCAAAAGCTTCTGTAAACCTCCCAAGAAAGATTCCATTAAAAGATTGATGAATCATTGCACCGAAAGAGTTCATGAAAACTTAAATGGGAGACTCTGTTTACTTTTCAGCGAAATATTGGAAATTGTCATTGAAACATTCTAGTCGAAGGCTCCTGAAAGCTTCTGTAAACCTTACAAGGATTATTCGGTTGGAAAATTGATGAAATATTGCACCGACAGATTTTATGGAAGCTTGAATGGAAGACTCCGTTTACCTTTTAGCGAAGTATTGGAAATTGTCATTGGAACATTACAGTGGAAGGCTCCTAAACGCTCCCGTAAACCTTCCAAGGAAGATTCCGGTGGAAGATTAATAAATCATTGCATCGAAAGATTCAATGGAAACTTGCATAGAAGACTTCGTTCACCTTCCAGCAAAATATTGGAAATTGACATTAAAACATTTTAGTGGAAGACTCTTTAAAGCTTCTGTAAACCTTACAAGGATTATTCGGTTGGAAAATTGATGAAATATTGCACCGACAGATTGATGGAAGCTTGAATGGAAGACTCCGTTTACCTTTTAGCGAAGTATTGGAAATTGTCATTGGAACATTACAGTGGAAGGCTCCTAAACGCTTCCGTAAACCTCCCAAGAAAGATTCCGTTAAAAGATTGATGAATTATTGCACCGAAAGATTTCATGAAAACTCAAATGGGAGACTCTGTTTACTTTTCAGCGGAATATTGGAAATTGTCATTGAAACATTCTAGTGGATGGCTCCTGAAAGCTTCTGTAAACCTTACAAGGAGTATTCGGTTGGAAAATTGATGAGATATTGCACCGACAGATTTCATGGAAGCTTGAATGGAAGACTCCGTTTACCTTTTATCGAAGTATTGGAAATTGTCATTGAAACATTACAGTGGAAGGCTCCCAAACGCTTCCGTAAACCTTTCAAGGAAGATTCCGTCGGAAGATTGATGAATTATTGCACCGAAAGATTTGATGGAAACTTGAATGTAAGACTCCGTTCACTTTCCAGCGAAATATTGAGTATTAACATTGAAACATTTTAGTTGAAGGCTCCTGAAAACTTGCATAATTCTTCAGAATATTCCAGTGGAAGATTGATGAATCATAGTACCGAAAGATTTGATGGAAACTTGAATGGAAGACTTCGTTCTTTTTCCAGCGAAATATTGAAAATTGACATTGAAATTTTAGTGGATGGCTCCTGAAAGCTTGCGTAACCCTTCCAACGGAGATCCTGTTGGAAGATTGATGAGTCATTGCACTGAAAGATTACATAGAAGCTTGAATGGAAGACTCTATTTACCTTTCAGCGAAAGATTGAAGATTTTTACTGAAATATTCTGGGTCGAGTATCCTGGAAGCTCCCGTAAACCTTGCAATGAAGATTCTGTTGGAACATTGATAAATTATTGCAGGAAAAGACTGAAGGAAGTTCTAAGGATGACTGCATTTACCTTGCAGCTAAATATTGGAAATTCTTGACTGAAACATTCGGGCTGAAGGTTTCAGGAAGCTTTCGTAAACACTACACTAGCACTTACAATTATGGCTTATTCTCGTTTGTAAGCTAATAAAACACCATGTTAATGATGCTATTGCTACACCATAAAGACATTTTCATAAAAATGAGATAATTGTTATAAAAATTAGGTAATTTTTTCAACAAAAATGACTCTATTGCAATAACAAATCAAGTCCTTTTCCATTTAAATTTTTTATTATATCTAATGACGATATTTTTACAATACATTACTTGACACACCAAAAGGCGTTTTAAATAACGTCATTTAGTATGTTAGGGATTAGGACAAAAATCGACGTCGTTTAGTGTGTTAAATGTTAACAGAAAATGACGTCACTTTTTTAATAACAATGACGTCCTTTTTTATATAACTTCCCACATAGCATGGAATATTTCTGAAATATTTCTGAAATATTTCATTGAAAGATTCGGAATAAACAGAAATATTGATATGAAATGTTTTTGAAATATTGATATGGCCGCCTAGAAGATTAATTTGAAATAATTTATGTAATGTTTCTGTAACATTCTTCCATGATTTTGTGAAATATTAATTTTTAATATTGTTGAAAGATTGCAGCAACATTTGATCAAAAGATTCATGGAAGATTATGAATCTTTCAAGAAATGTTTCTGAAATATTTCTAAAATCTTTTATAAATTTTAATTCGCAATGTTATTGAAAGATTGCAGAAATATTTTATTAAAGGATTCATAAAAGATTATGAATCTTTCAAGAAAAGTTTCTGGAACATTTCTAAAATCTTTCATGAAATATTGATTCGTAATATTGGTGAAAGATTCTATCAGATATTATTTTTGATTTTGTAAGAGTTGCATCTCAAACCATATTAGATACCTATACATTCATTTGTTATTTAGAATTTAAGCGCTTATTTATTTGTATAAAACATTTTCGGTCTTATATACTAAACGAGAGAACGTCCCACCACTTGCAAGAGTTTGTCAACCGCATTTACGATCACATGAAAATATAATCAAGTAGCCACCTGCTGGCAAGATGGAAGAATTGCTACGCACGCAAGATAACTACAAATATTTAGACAATAATTCTCCAATATTTTACTGTTATATTCATAAATTTTTTCAAATACTTCATGGAATATTTTTCAAATATAACAGGAATATTTCATGACATGTTTCTTGAAAGATTTGAGAAATATTAATTTGAAACATTTCAAGAAATAATGTAACAACTTACTTGAATATTTCAGTGTCGGATTCAAAAATTTTTTGAAATAAAACATGAAATGTTCCAGCAATATTACAGAAATATTTCAATAAATTATTTAATATTCATAAACTGAAATATTTCAAAGAAATATTAGTTCATCACTTATTTAATATTTCACTGGAATATTTAATGAATAACTTAAGGAAGCTTTCAGTAAGCTTCTAATGAAGTATTTTATGAAAAATTTACAGGAGCTTTCAGTAAGCTTTTACTGAAATATTTCATGAATAATTTACGGAAGCTTCCAGTACGTTTCCATTGGAATATTTCATAAAAAATTTACGGAAGCTTTCGGTAACCTTACAATGAAGTATTTCATGAAAAACTTACGGAGGCTTCCAGTAAGCTTCCACTGAAATATTTCATTAATAATTTATGGAGGCTTCCAGTAAGCTTCCACTGAAATATTTCATTAATAATTTACGGAGGCTACCAGTAAGCTTCCACTGAAATATTCCATGAAAAGTTTACGGAAGCTTCCGGTAAACTTCTGATCGAGGACATATTCATCTTCCGGGAACTTTTCACTGGAATCTTTCTGGAAGCTTCCAATGTTTTTTCTGCAGTGAATTAAATCTTCCACATTTTCTTCTAGGAAGCTTCCGGTAATATTCTACTGAAATATTCAACGAAAAACTTACCGAAGCTTCCTGGAAGCTTCCACTAAAATATTTCAGGAATGATGTACGGAAGCTTTAAATAAGCTTCCACGGAAATATTCCATGATAGATTTACGGAGGCTTCCAGTAAGTTTTCACTGAAATGTTTCATGAATAATTTACGGAAGCTGTTGGTAAGCTTCCATTGAAATATTCCATGAATAATTTATGGAAGCTTCTAGTAAGCTTCCACTGAAATATTCCATGGAGGACTTACGGAGGCTTCCAGTGAGCTTCCACTGAAATATTCCATGAAAGACTTACGGAAGACTCCTGATCGAGGACATATCCATCTTCCGGAAAGCTTCCAGGAAGCTTACATGCTGTGTGGGTTGCTAGTATTTATTGACCATAAACTGAATTTTGGCTCTTATATCGACTACATTGCTGAAGCTGCTTTGAAGATGATTAATTTTATTAAAAGATTTACGAAAAGCTTTGTGAACCTTGAAACTCTTAAAATTTTATTATTTATTTGTTCATTCGCTGCTGTTTGTTGTTGACACCAAACAACAAATTAAAACTCTTTTAGGATACCTAATGAATCATTTTAAAAAATATTGAACAATACGTTTACGAATTTAAATTTCTCATTGCATTAAGGGCACAAAACACCTTTTCCCTCCGCTAGTAAAAAAAGATATGTATTAATTAGATTTAATTAAAATCTTTGTAAATGGAAATAATATTTGAAAGTAGACTAAAATACCTTTATTTTAAGCTTTTATAAGCTCATTTTGCTTTAGCTGGTAGTTCCATAATCATTCGATGAATTCTTGTTCTTATAATGGCTCCACCGTAAGATTTGAGCTGAGCCGCTGGATGGATCTGACTTTTCCAAACTAATTTAACTTCAGTATTAGCATCATTCTCGCGTGAATATTTGAAAAAAACAGCTTTAAAGTTTTTAATTATTATATCTTAAAATTATCAATGCTATACTTATCTTTCATGAAATAATTCTTTTCTGGTATTTCTTATTAATATTAGCTAACAATATAAATAAGAAATACCAGACAAAACCGTGTTATCGACTGGATAAAGCTGAAATGCAAAAAGATATGTCATAAAAATAATTAATAAAAATAATCTTTCTTATTATAAGATATTTTGTCAGTACTCACCCTTATTCACTAATGAAACGATGTATTTGTTGTAGGAATCAACAAATACATAGTTAATTGTTACTCTGATGGTTGTTAGAATCACTCGTACTAACCTTGAATCAGCTGGAAACTAAGAAATAATATTTAATATGGAGTAGTCATTTTATATTTTATAATTCAAATTCAAAATTAAGAGATAAAATCTAGATTTAAAATTTATATTTTGGTTAATATTAATATTTATAAATAGAATTTATATCTAAATATGTAATCATAATTAGAATTATACACTTACATGAATTTAATATGCACCCGGTGTATAGAAATCCATCACACCTATTCGTACTTTTCTTTTCAGAGTATGTGCTTCTTTGGAATGAGACTAACTTGATCACTCTACATTTTATTATCTTCTATCATTCAAAGTCCTGATCCACTCGACAGATACATTTCCAAGTTCGATGTTCAATTTCTCCAACATCTTGAGAAAGTTATATCAAGATCAGCACTATTTGGGGAAGTCGATTCAGGTTATTTTTTAACAGCTTTAGATGTAGAACCTTTTGCCACTTGTTCGTATACTTTTGTTATTTAACAACTTATAGCACTGAACTCTGACTGGGCAACTGGCTTTGATAAATCTATTATACTAAAAAAACTAGACAAACTTGCAAGTCCATGGCCAAGTTCACGAATGGCAAGAACATTATATCTGTTAACTTTATACGTATTGTCCATAGCACTTTCTCTCTTGTTAGAGTTTACAGCTGCTTATTCATCACAAAAATCACAAATCATATTAATTTTGAATCCTTATCCTCCAAAAAAGGTTTCAATAAATTTCATCTTATGATGGCACACACTCCAACACAATTTTTCCAACATAGAAGATAGAACGTTGGTATCAACATTTCTATCATTTGCCCTGGAACTTGAAAATTCTATTCTTTTCAGTTTAGAAAAAGAAGTAGAGGGTCTACTTCTCTTAGCTTCAGAAGAATTTTTTTCACTTTTACTAAGAAATTTCCTTGGCCTCTTTTTAGATCTTTCTGTAGATCGTTTTCTATCTTGATGTTGGTTATGAAATCTGCCTCTGGTAACTCTTTCATTATTTTACATTTTTGAGGTTCGTATTCTTAATGTCAATTTAAGCTTTTTACACTTCAAATACACTTTCTATTAATACTACTTTATATTAATAGAACGGAATAAAGTATGGATGTAAAACTTTTCAGAACTTAAATCATGATAAATATTTTGTTAAAATTGAAAAAATAAACTCTTTTTTTCAATTAAACCTAAAAAAAATCAATAAAAATTAAAAAAATTCAATTTAAAATAATTCTTAACATTTTCATAATTTGTAAAAATTATATCATTATAAATTTAATAAATAAAAACAAAATTAAATCTCTTAAAAAAAACTTTTTGGAGATTAATTAATGATTTATGAATTATTGAATCAAGTAATAAAAAAATAAGTTCTTATAGTGTTTTAATAAGATTAGCTAAAAATTTGAGAAAAATCTTAAAATAGCAAAATTTACAAAAAAATCAATTAAAAGTTTATTCTACTAATTTCTTCATAAAAACGAGACTAACTGCAGGAAATTGTTGTCTATGGCTAGATTGCTATTGATATGATATAACATTCTTTTTTTGCTTTCTCATAAAGAAAGCATTGTATCGATAAAAAAAAATTTTTTCTATTTTTTCATTAATTTGTACATATTTGAACTCGGTGAGTCGAAAAAAGTGGTTTCCAGAAAATGTCTGTGTGTGTGTGTGTGTGTAAGTGTGTGTGTATGTGTGGGTGTGTGTGTGTGTGTGTATGTGTAAGTGTGTGTGTGTGTGTGTGTGTGTGTGTGTGTGTGTGTGTGCGTGCGTGCGTGCGTGTGCGTGTGTGTGTGTGTGTATATGTGTGTGTGTGTGTGTGTATGTGTGTGTGTGTGTGGATGTATGAATTCAGTTAGTAAACTGTATCTCGAGAACTACTCGATAGATTTTCTTCTAATTTTGCATGAAATTTAGTTTTGTGACTAACTTGCTGGGAAGCTATTGATAATTTGTTCTTCTAGCGTAGTTTTCATTATAAAGTTTTTGAAAAAAAAAAAAAATTCGATTTTTCGTTTTTTGGTTTTTTTTTTGTTTACAACTCGATGAATTTGCTTCAAAATTTGCATGGAATTTATTTGTGATTGCCCGGATAAAATGAATTTTTAAAAACTGATTTTCTTAGCTTAGTTTTAATTTTAGAGCATTTTGAAATTAAAAAAAAAAATGTTTCTATTTATTAAGCCAATAAAATCTTAAAAACTACTCGATGGATTTACTTCAAATTTTCCATACAATTCAATTTTTTGATGAACTGGTGCGGAAGCTATTGAGAATTGGTTTTCTTAGCGTAGTTTTTTTTGGAATCATTTTAAGAATTTTAAAAAAATTTCGATTTTTCATTTTTTTTGTATTTTACGTAAACTACACAAAGAATTTGTTCGAAAATTTGTATGGAACTTAATTTAGACTGCCAAAAGTATAAAAAATTTTGCAAACTAATTTTCTTAGCGCACTTTTAATTTTAGAGCATTTTTCAAATTTTTTAAAAACTTTTAATTTTTAATTTTTTTCTATTTTACGAAAACCATTTCATAGATTTGCTCCAAAATTTGTATGCAATCAATTCGCTACTGTCTGAAGAAAACAAGCTTTGGAAAACTAATTTTCGCAGTGCAGTTTTAATTTTATAGCACTTTGAAAATTTTCTAAAAAATTTTTACTTTTCATTTATTTTCTTTTTTGCGTTAACCATACTATAAATTTTCTCTAAAATTTTTATACAATTAATTCGCTATTGTCTGAAAAAAATAAGCTTTTGAAAACTAATTTTCTTAGTGTGGTTACAATTTTAGAGAATTTTAAAGATTTAAAAAGAAATTTCGATTCTTCTTTTCTTATTTTTTTTATTCTACGTAAAGTACTCGATAGATTTGTTCTAAAAATTGCAGGAAAATTATTTGCGACTGCCAAAAGAAGGGAAATTTTCAAAAATTGATTTTCATAGCGTAGTTTTAATTTTAGAGCATTTTTAAAATTTTAAAAAAGAAATTTTGAAAAGAAAATGTTATTTATTTAACCAGTTAGATCTCGAAAATTACTCGATGGATTCGCTTCGAATTTTGTACACCATCTATGTTTTTGTATAACTAGGCGGGAAGCTATTGAAAATTTGTATTCACAGTGTATTTTTTTTTATAGAGCCATTTTAAGAATTTGAAAAAATTTTTAATTTTTAATTTTTTTTTTGTATTTTACGTAAGTTAATTGATGAATTTGCTTTGAGATTTCCATGGGAATAATTTGCATCTGCCAAAAGAAGGATAACTTTTATAAACCGATCTTCTTAGCGTAGTTTTCATTTTAGAAAATTTTAAAAATTTTCTTGAAAAATTTTCATATTTCAGTTTTTTTCCATTTTACGTAAAGTACTCGATAGAATTGCTCTAAAATTTGTATACAAGTTATTTGCTACTGTCTTTATAAACCAAGTTTAAAAAAAATAATTTTATTAGCGTAGCTTTTTGATCACTTCTTTTTATTTCTGAGTTACTCTTGAAAATTTATAATAGTACTACTGATTTAGATGTTGACTTGTATTATTACATTCAATAAAGTATTTAAATATAATCATTATTAAATATTATAAATTAAATTGTTTTTTGATGAATGGAAAAAATATTTGAAGAAGAAGAAGAAAAAATTACAGATATTAATAATTACGAAGTTGAACAAGTAAAAAAAACGCTCACTCAAATATATCTATAATACATTTCTCTCTCTCGCGATTAACGTAATAATAAATCTATCAGTTTATTTTAATTATCATCTTGTTAATTTAATTACCGTCACTAAAATTGAAAACTTGGATTTACTAAGCTTAGTCTTAATAAATCATTAACGTGAAAACGTAACTATATATTGAAAAATGAATTTTTTAATTATATATTAATAAGTCAGAAAAGGTTTTGTAACATTTATAGGATATAATGTTATCGATGATAATACTTGTATTTCATTGGATAAAATGTAGTGGTTAACATTCAAATTAACCTCATTGAATTATAATTTCAGTGATACAGAAAGAGTACCAGCATCATGCCAATATGCTCATTTATTGGCATTTACCTATTTAAAATTTAGTTAAAAAATCTCTTTCAATGTTGAAAGCAATTCGTTGTAAAGTTGCCATAAACATAAACTGTAAGTTTGAAGAATTACCTTGATAAAATAATAATTCATAGTGATAGTGTTGAAGAAGAAAAAATTACAGATATTAATAACTACGTAGTTGAATAAGTGAAAAAAAGCTCATTCAAATGTGCAAATCTAATTGAAGAAGTGAAAAAGGTTGCCATCTTTTGGAAAATAAACGAATTAAGTTGAATTATTAATAATTTTTTTTAGTCATAAAATTAAATTGATTAATTATTAGCTATTAGTAGGCTAATATTAAAAAGAAAAGAGAAGAAAAAGAAAATTAGAAGAAGAAGAAGAAGAAGAAGAAATAGGATATAATGTTATAGATGATAATAATTGTATTTCATTGGATAAAATGTAGTGGTTAACATTCAAATTAACCTTATTGAATTATAATTTTAGTGATACAGAAAGAGTACCAGCATCATGTTATTATGCTCATTTATTGGCATTTACCTATTTAAAATTTAGTTAAAAAATCTCTTTCAATGTTGAAAGCAATTTGTTGTAAAGTTGCTATAAACATGAACTGTAAGTTTGAAGAATTGCCTTGATAAAATAATAATACATAGTGATAGTGCTGAAGAAGAAAAAATTACAGATATTAATAACTACGATGTTGAACAAGTGAAAATAATGCTCATTCAAATGTGCAAATCTAATAGAAGAAGTGAAAAAGGTTGCCATCTTTTGGAAAACAAACCAATTAAGTTGAATTATTAATAATTTTTTTTAATTATAAAATTAAATTGATTA
Organism: Anastatus disparis; assembly: GCA_017163975.1. NCBI lineage: Eukaryota > Metazoa > Arthropoda > Insecta > Hymenoptera > Eupelmidae > Anastatus > Anastatus disparis. The sequence goes on along the minus strand of JAFFSR010000372.1, from coordinate 277,673 downwards.
ATTATTTGCTATTAGGAGGCTAATATAAGAAAGAAAAGAGAAGAAGAAGAAAAAAAAATTACAGATATTAATAATTACTAAGTTGAGCTATTAAAAAAAACGTTCACTCAAATATATCTATAATACAATTCTCTCTTTCGATTAACGTAATAATAAATATATCAGTTTATTTTAATTATCATCTTGTTTAAAATTTCGAAAAAAAAATTTTGAAAATAAAATGTTATTTATTCAGCCAATTAGATCTCGAAAATTACTCGATGGATTTGCTTCGAATTTCGCATACTATCTATGTTTTTGTATAAGTGGACGGGAAGATATTGAAAATTGGTATTCATAGAGTAGTTTTTTTATAGAGCCATAAACATGAACTGTATTTATATATCAACATGATTGCATTTTATAAAGATTAGAAATTTTGTTGTCATCATTCTTATTATTACTAAATTATATCATTTTTTCAATAGAACAAATTTTTTTGTATTACTTGATGATTTAAAATAAATTATAAATGTTGAAAAAGCAAACAGCTAGCATATGGGGAAATCCACGGTAACGTTAAATTTTATGTGACTTTTTCAATACAATTTTCAAACAGCTACCATTATGTTTCATAAATACGCACACACCTCTATAAGGTCTCAAATTTTTCGTTTTCGATCTAAAAAACTAATCTCAGTTTTTTATGGAGTTATTTTAGACGCTGTCTCCCAAATTTCTATTAAAGTATTAAATTTTCACATAAAATCACGATTTTCATGAATATTCCATAAAAAAGTGCAAAATTTTTGAAGTCTTCGAGAAATATTAATTGTAGCGTTCAAGTAATCTCCAAATAAACTATTAGATTATTTCTTTAACCTAAAAACAAAGAATTTGAGCCCAATTAGAGTCATGTGCAACTTCAAACGAATGAGTAATAACTATTGGAAGTTTATATTTTGTTTTTACACATAATTGCTAATAGCAAAGCTATTTAAAGTCGCACATAACTCTAATTAGGCTGAAATTATTAGTTTTTAGGCCAAGATAATAGTCTATTAGTTTTTTTTGAGATTATTTGAATGCTACAATCAATATTTCCTGAAGACTTAAAAAATTTTGCACTTTTTTATGAAATATTCACGAAAATCGTGGTTTAATGTGAAAATTTGATACTTTAATAGAAATTTTGGAGTCAGCGTCTAAAATAGCTCCATAAAAAATTGAGATTTGTTTTTTAGATCAAAAACGAAAAATTTGAGACCTTATAGAGGTGTGTGCGCTTTTATGTAACAAAATGGTAACTGTTTGAAAATTGTATTGAAAAAGTCACATAAAATTTAACGTTACCGTGGATTTCTCCATATATATTCGAAATTGATGAAGTATAATATGAGTAAATATTAATGTTAGACAATTTTTTAATATTAAAATCACATTTAAATAAATATAAAAAAATTAATAAAACTCAAAGAGCTCTATGAGAAAGCATTCTGCCAAAGCACTTGGCAGCGTTTTTTTCATTTGTCTTTAATATTTTTGTTATATACATATCAAAAATGATGTAAGAAATAGGTGGCCAAAGATGTTAAAACCAAAATTAAATAACAAGACGCATAACTGTTTAATTTTGAAAATATCTAATATTTAATATTGATTTACATTAATATACAAAGCATATTAGTAATATTTAAGAAAGATGTTTATTGATTTCCCGCTATTAGAATTATTTTTTTATAGTTGATTTTTTTGATTGATGCTTTGTCAAGTCAAAAATATAAACAGTAGAAGATCAAAACACAGTTATCATGTGTGTTTCTGTTTGTTATCAGACACACTAGTTACGAGTAAAAAATTACTGAAAGTGTAAAGTATTGGGCCCTGGATCAAAAACTTATGTATGCCTTCTCATACATATATGGAACTTAAACATCAATCTAAACTAATCAAAGTTTTGCTATAGATTTTCGAGATAGCTGATTGTAAATTCAGAGTTAGAAGTTCGAAATTTCATTTATTGGGTCCAATACTGAATTACAGAACTTAGAAAAACAAAGAATACCATCGTATTCTGAGCAAGATTTTCTGAATAAGGTAGCATTTTTTGTTTTTTAAAACTACTAATTCCAATTTTGGGTACCCTTGGTATTGGGCTCAATAATTGAAATTTCGGAAATCTGACTCTAGATTCATCATCAGCAGCCCCGAAAATCCATAGAAAGACTTTATTCAGCTTTGTTTTTTATTTGAATTTCTTATATGCATAGGATGATAAACATACATCAGCTTTTGATAAAAAATTCAATATTCTAGACATTCAGGAATTTTTTACTTTAAACTGCTGAGTCCAATCAAAAAAATGACAATAATGATTTCTTCTTACAATTTTTCGTATAATATGATAGTATTTTTTGTTTTTTATAATTTTGATTTCCAATATTGGGCTCTTACGTAATTGGGCCTTATAATTAAAATTCCGGAAATCTGATCCCAGATTTTAATTTAGCGCCATATAGGACATCGAAATTTTTTAATTTCAGAAACATAATAAGTAGCAGTTCCTTATATGCACGAAAGGGTTTAAAACAATTATCAGTTCAATATAATAAAATCTATCCTAAGAGTGTTTTTAAATATTCGAAAGATATTGTAAAGACTATATTAATTTTGTAACAGTCAAACTCGAAACAGCTACTTAAACTATTTCAACTATAAAATATTTTACAAATATTCCCTACTAAAAAAAGTCAGATGAGATCTCACTTGATTTCTCATCTGAGATCCCGTGCCAAAATCGCAACTGTGATCTCATCTGATTTCTCATCTAATTTCTCATCTGCCGATTTATTGAACAAAAACTAAGCTATCCAGCCTAAATAAAAGCCAGACGGAAATTAAGACTGTAAACGAGGCATTATCACTATGAGTGCAAAACAGTCAATCGATAACCACCGATGTAACAACGTTAAAGAGTAGTAGAAGAGCTTCACATGCTAGCACGTCGAAAGTCAATTTATCCAGATGTATACCTTGTAGAAAAAGTCTTAACGGCATGTCGGAGCTGCATCAATCGAGTTTTGCTTTTTTTATTTTATCAATATCTTTTTAAATTCATAAATTAAACAAATATAATGACTTGTCCGCACTAAAGCTATATTAATACAATAATTTTTGTTAAAATAAAAAATCATTTGGACTTGTTTTTTTTATGAGTTTGGATTGGAAATGAGATATCAAACTCGACAAACCTAACCTTAAAATACGATACATTGAAAGTTTTTATTACAACTTTGTATGTATAATATTTTGGTGGATTTCTTGAGTTGTCCGCACTAGAGTTTAATCTTACAAATGTTTACTTTGTAGCAAAAAAACTCGATTAAACGCATCATTTATTTATAAGTAAGGATCGGAAATATTATTAGAAGACGGGCAGCTTTGTCATGCTCTTAAAAAAACGTGGTAATCAAGTTTATGTGAAATGGCTTGGTTTCGATAGTTCCTACAATAGAATTGTATAAATAATACAATAAAATTGCTGAATTAATAAGTTTGATAATTGAAAAGAAATAAAGAGAAAGTGGTAAGACCCCCATCTTCGCCTGTACCTATGAGGGACAACCAATGAAATCATCATTTGTTAGCCTTATATAATAAACGAATTTATTATAGAGGCTTAACACATGACTCGTTTTCCCCTTCATGAACTTTCTGTTCATTTTATTGTTTTATATTTTTTTTATTTACAATTAACAAATTTCAAACTTATTGTCTCCATGGTACAATATAAATAAGGCGTATTTGTTAGCCTTAGCTGATAATTCATCAAACAATTCATCGTTCTTCTCCAGCGCCTTTGACACTCAATCCAGTAAGAAGACTTAGAATTCTTATTGAATGACGATTACTACTCTCAAACCGAATTTGGTGTCAACTTGTCTCAGCCTTGTGACCATATATATGTTTGATCCTCCTTCAGTTCTGACTAGTTCTTCTTTGGAAGGAAAGTGTTGGAACAAATTCTATTAAGCACTGCAAAGTCCATTCTGAAAAAGAGAAAAGTATTTTATTGTATTATAATAAATAAATATACAAAACTTTATTATGATACTTACATAATATGATGCTCTTTAAACTCTTAGTCTTTTGTTGGGAGGCTCTCTGCACTTTGGCTCATCCAGCGACCGCATGAGCTCTGGTCACTGCTGCTGCTCTTTATGAAGGGCTCCTCCCCTCTTTGAAGCTACTCCCACCACGTATTCTTCTGACTCCATCATCTCAAGAGCTTCCAGTTTGCTTAGTTCGGAGTAGTGGCCCCAAGGTAGCGTGTCGGTCGTATTGGGAATCAGACGACGCTTATCGTCGTGAGAACTTACCGCGACCTTGCTCTTCGTAACTGTCTGCATACGATGCTCCTCAGATCTTATATTATTTTGATGACATCACATCGTTGATCCATCGAAAAGACAGTTACGGTAGTCCTCGAAGTCGACATGGGTCTTCACTACACAAGTCTTGACTCCCTTGGCTTCTTATTTTGAATGCGGACGGTATACATCTTACTGCGAAGACCGATGAATTCGGTCATGATGCTGCCTCCGCATTTATCCTTCATAAGTCCTACGACTTTTTTATTTGCCGAAGAGACTCTAAACTAGTTGTTTATATGATAATCCGAAGTATCGAACTTTTTGATATCCCTCTTCATCAGATTATAGATATTCTTATCTCGAACCCCGTAAATAAGACTATCTGTGTCTGTGTAGAGCAACTTGCATCTGCTGCTGACCTCCTTCTTCATGTACCCGTAGTGAAAGTCGGAGATTAAGGTCTTTGAGATGTCCAATACGCTTAGTCCCATGTAGATTGATTTCCTTATTGTAATTTTAGTCCTGGCTAACTGAATCGCTACGAGATCCTCATCGAATATTGACCTACCGTTGAAATAACGACTTGCAATTAAAGTCTCTGCGCAATAGCTTCCACTCCATTTACTGACGAGCTTAACATCGACTCTTTTACGTTAGTTCTCCATGGTCTTGCCATAAACAGCATTGCTCACGAATTTGAAAAATAGTTTTCCAAACTCAACCAAAAAAAATTTTACGATTTTTCGGAACTTTTTTCGGTTTTAATGAACCGATCGGATTGTTTGACCCCACGTTTAAAGCAGGTTTTGCGAAACGCGTCCCGCCGGCGGATTCAAACCGACGATGAGGCCCTTGGCATTCCCGACGGCCGCGGAAGTAGCGCTACTTGAAGAGAAGCAGAAAAGGACTGGAAGGATCCGCGTCCACACGGCCAGGAGACCGAATCCTTTTCGGTCACCTTCGCCTCCTACTCCGTCACCAACGCCAACACCTTCGCTTCCTACGCCCACGCTTGTCGCTCCACTACCTCCAGCCATGGTGAACGATAGGAAGAAAGTGGCAGCTGAAAAGAGGAGAATCGCCGCCACAATCACCTCGGCGTGCGTTGAGATCTAAAACCCAGGGCCAAGCACATCGAGCACGGTGTACGTGCCGACCCCAATAAAAAAACGTAGGGAAGAAATCTTGGACGAAGTTTTCTTGAAATTGGAGGGTTTAGGCATACCCTCTAACCAGGACGACATCTATCTCCTGAACATCGAGGATTTTGACTCTTGGGTAAAGACCCTCAGACCATAGTGCCTTCGTTTAATTTAAAAAACAGTGATTTTTTTTGGGGTTTTGTTATTTTTTAGTTGAAAAGAAAAAATTGCGTATTTTCAGTTTTTTTTTTTAGTTTCGAAAGACATTTTTTTTCGTTTTAGTGCGTTTAATTTGTTTTTAAAAAAATAAGAAGGAAAAAGACAATTTTTGAGTTCAGTTTTGATTTAAGAAAAATAGACATTTTTTAGTTTGATTTATTAAATGAAAAGACTTTTTTTGATTAATTTTGTAAAAAGATTTTTATTTTGTACAAGCTGCGACTGTGAAAATTTTTAGTTTTCGTCTTCAGAAAAAAATTTTTTATTTGAGGGGCAATCTGACGCCCTAAAGCGACCTGTTTTTTTCTTGTTATTTTTTTTTATATTATTATAATTTTTATGTAATTAAATTTATTTTTATTTTATTATTAATTGATATATTTTTTTAATTACTTTTCTTATTTTTCGTTATATTTAGTACTATTATTATTTAATTATTTGAAAATTTTATTTTTTTTTTAATTTAATTGCATTTAAGTTTTAATTAATTTTTTGTTATTATTTTCCAATTATTTATTTTCTTTTGAATAATATATTTTTATTTATTCTTTATTATAATGAATTATTAGATATTTAGATTTTAATTTTATTCAATTTACTAAAAAATCTACGTTTCTAAAAGCATATTTAACGTATTAAGGTTCAGTAGGCGCGTGACCTATATACAAGGTTGTATATAGGTCAACACACAGCTATCTCATAGCGCGCGAGGCAACCTCACAGCGCGCTAATTTTGTCTTAATATTTAGACAAATAAAAGCGAGCGGGACAGAGAAATAAAACTCCGAAACTTCGTAAAGTTTGTAAGCGTGCGCAACTTTAAAAGCTCCACACCATTATAAGAGAGATGAAGAGAAGCTCTGCGCGTATAAAAACACGAGTCTCGCTGACTCGCACGCCTTCTTCTTGAATCAACTCTGACGGGTAACACATCGGAACATACAAGCGCTTGAGCTTAACGCCCTTTGTTTACCTAAGTTGATATTAAATTAAAAATTTAATTCAATTTCTTTCTTGGCCTTGGAGAAACAATTGGGACATGCAAGCGCTTAAGCTTAACGCCCTTTATTTTTTAGAGCCGAAATTAAAAATAAAACTTAATTTTTAAACCAATAACAATTGGGATATATAAGCGCCTAAGGTTAACAGCCTTTGTTATTTAAGGTTTCATTTTGAAAAAAAGTAATTTAAATTAAGCTTCATTGACTCTGGGGACATACAAGCGCTCTAGGTTTAATCACCCAGATTAAGATCAAAAGCTATCATATAAAATAAAATAAATCTCATTGAGCTTACATCTCTAAAGAGCTTCTCTTTTTCTCTCACTGAGGTTTTCATTTTTTTTTGTAATTATATATATATATATATATATATATATATATATATATTTATTTATTTAAATAAAAGATCATTTAAGATAACTTATCTATATATTTCCTTTTATTAATAATAATAATAATACATTAAATACTAACAAAGGAAACGCCTAGCTTTATTAATAAGCTGGCGTTTCACTAATAAAATATTTAACAGCTACCCTCCAATCTGGCCAATTGCCGGAACAGAGCTTGTGTAGTTTGTTAAAAAGGGGACCTAACAGCTACACTCTGATCCGGCCTACTGTTCGAACGGAGCTTTTTGTAGTTTGCTAGTAAAGTATTTAATAGCTACCCTCCAATCTGGCTTACTTTTCGAACGGAGCTTGCGTAGTTTATTAAATACATTAAAGAAAAATATATAAATCGTGTACATAAAATTAAAAATTAACGTGAGATTAGCATCGCGTTAATATTACTTCGTAATTAATCCAGCATCGAACTTGGACCATAATTTATTTTTTTTTAAAGTAACTATTACCCACTTGGGTACGTTACAAGTTCTTTTAAGGCAAATATGCAATGATCTTTTAATGAAACTAATCACTTACACTTTAGCAAAAGCTTCTTTAGAATTTTGTTTCAATTTTGTTTAAAAGTTTTTATTTTGACGTTTTAAATATATTTTCAACTTACGTAAAACTTTTGCAAAACATTTAATTGTTTAAATAAAAATATTCTCTTAAAAAATTCAAAATACAGTACTAAAAAATTATTTTCCAAACTTATATTAAAAGTCTTAACAAAACTATTTTCTTAAAAATTTATTTACAAAAAGCTTTATAAAACGAGAGTTGAATTTCTACTAAATTTGACTAATAATTATTTTACCAAGTTTAGGATTGTCTCATTTTCCAAACTTGGTTTAAGCTTTAAACGAACAAAATTTTTTAAAACTTGTTCTATGCAGTAAATAGGCTATGCCAGTTCCAGCACAACGCGAAACCGAGACAGTCCCCCACCCCTCTGCATTACTGGCACACTTTTCTTTCTTCTCTACGATACCAGCACACTTCCTCTTTCTCTATGCGATAATAGCACACTTTCTCCTCTGCAATACAAGCCCACTTGCATTTTTAACGCAGCCTGTCGATAAGGTAGAGAATATCCCAAGATGCAGTTATTTTTTAATTTTAACGGTAGCCCGGTGTAGAACCTGATACCGACCGAGTAACAATTGAGTTGTTTGTTATTTACTCAAGTATTAATCGGTGTATCTTCAAATTAAAGGTCAAGCGCAATAGATATTATTATTATGAACATCTATGCACAAGAAAAAAAAATCTACCGCTTCGTTTTTGAGAAAAGTAAGTAACGTCAAAGTAAAAGTTTATGTTTATAATATTTTCGCGTTACTTACTTTTCTCAAAAACAAAGCAATAGATTTTTTTCTTCATGTGCATAAATATTTGTAATAATAATATCTATTACGCTTAACCTTCAATTTGCAGATACACCGATTAATATTTGAGTAAATAACAAAAATCTCAATTAGACAAGGACAGCGAATCCGGCCTGCTCTTAATATTATAATTAATTCCATATTATTTTTATTTTAAATATATTTTTAAATTTTTGTTAGAAAATTTTTATTTAAAAAATTTTTGTTGGCGAAATAGTTTTTTACACAATTGATAATTTTTAATTATTGTTGATAATTATTAATAATTAACAATATTTAAAAAATTAATTGAAAAAATAAATAAAAATAGAAAAATATCCGTTAAACTACGAATATACAAGTTTCCAGAATCATTAAGTGTAATGACTCCGTGGTCGAGTGGTATAAGTGCTTGCCTCTCGACCATAGGATCATGGGTTGGATCCCAACCCAAGTCGCCTTTTTCCATTTTCAAAATTTTATAAATTTTATTTTAAATTGAAAATTCATTTAATTTGAATTTAAAAATCACTTTGAGAATTTTTTCAAATTTATAGTAAAAATTAATTTTCCGGTTTCTTGCGTATACACGGAGAGTCCCCGATCTTTGAAGTATCTTGTCATATCACAGTTTATTACTTAAGCGCTAGGCGGTGTATAGCTTTTCTCAAGAAAAGTAACGAAGTTTAAAACATAAAGGAAAGCAGCAATCAAGGGCTGAATATCCACTTGACTTACGATGATTCCGAAAGTCGGACAGAAATTAAAATAATTTTAGTATGGAGCCTAAGGATGAGTATCAACTCACCGAAGTGGACTACCGGCAAATGACCCTTGCTCAAGCTTATGCTGCAAAGGTGACGCGTATTGTGGAAATAGCCAGCCAACCACTATCAGTAAAGCCTCCAAAAGTAACGGTGGATCAGGAAGTTCGCATTATGTGTGAATTAAGAACTTTTCACGACTAGTAGGTAGTCAAGTGACCAATCACAGCCATCAGATTTATGTATGTGATAAATAGCTGCATTTCTTGAATAACGAAGAAAAAATTAAAAAATCATGAAGTAGACTGCCAGAAAATGAACAAATGCAGGATTCGATTGCCTTCGAAGGATGGTAATACGCTATTTTTTCTTAACTACAAAAACAAAACCAAAGTTCCATTCACCATCAATGCAGACTTTGAGTGCTTGTTGAAACCTGTGGAGGACGATAGAAAAGCCTATCAACAACATCAGGCCTACAGCATCGGCTACTGCGCAAAGTGCAGCTTTGATGATAAAAGATCCAGCTACTCCAGCTAAAGAAAAGAAGAAGATGCGGAGATTCTAGCTTAGTGGTTTGTGGAGAAACTTGGAGGATTAGCCGATGGATTGAATTTATTATATACCAATCCGAAACACATGGATTACACTAAAGAAGAGGTAGCAGAGTTCAAAGCAGCGAAATCTTGTCATATCTGTGGTAGAACTTTTGCTTCCGCTGCTATCAAAGTTCGGAATCACTACCACCTTACTGCAAAATTCAGAGGAGCTGCTCACGAGGGATGCAACATCAACTTCAAAAACGCACGGTTCATCCCAGTAATATTCCACAATTTGGCTAGCTACAATTCACACTTCATCATCAAGGATCTCGCTACAGCTGATAATTTTAAACTATAAGTACAGATGATTTCAGAAAATAAGGAGTGCTACATTTCCTTCACCAAACATGTAGAAGGAAGCGATGTTAGTTTCCGTTTTCTAGACTCTTTTAGATTCATGGCATCGTCTATAAAGAAATAGGCCTCTTACCTCGACAAATTTGATATTACAACACAGACTTTCCACGAATCCAACTACACAGATGAGCAGATCAAATTGCTGGTGAGAAAAGGAATCTTATTTTACGATTATTTGAGATACTTAGTAAAGTTTGAAGACAAGGAGCTCCTGTCTGAAAAAGAATTCTATAATAAATTGAACGAAAGCGATATCAGCTTGAAAGATTACGAGCACGCTAAATATGTGTGGGATAAGCTCAAGATTAAGACGCTCGGAGAGTATTCAGATGTCTATTCGAAAGCAGATGTGCTCTTATTGGCCGACAACTTTGGAAATTTTAGAGCAACTTGCGTGAACGCGTACGGATTTGACCCAGCGCATTATTATACGACCCCAGGCTTGACATCAAAAAACCAACATCAAACTGGAGCTATTAACAGACATCGATAAACTCATGTTTGTGGAGAGAGGAATCGGAGGAGGAGTTAGCCAATGTTCCAACCGTCACGCCAAGGCTAACAACCAATATATGAAGGATTATAATCCAGCTCAGGAAGATAAGTACCTTATGTACTTCGACGCCAACAATCTATATGGATTGGCGATGACTCAACATCGACCATATAAAAATTTCAAGTGGGGTAAAATCGATTACATCAACGAGCACCTCGAAGTCATCTCAGAGATCCCAGATGATTCAGATATTAGATTTATTTTCGAAGTGGATCTCCAATACCTTGCAGAAATTCACGATGCCCACATGAATCTGCCTCTGTGTCCTAAGCACCAAGCGCTATCTGGTAGCAACCAGAAAAAATTGTTGACGACTCTCTATGACAAACAACAATATGTGATCCACTACAGAGCGCTCCAACAAGCAGGAAAAAATGCACTGATCATCAAGAAAATAAACAGGATGGTGCAGTTCAAACAAGTTCCACGGTAGGCCAGCCAATAGACTGAAAAAAGTCTTATTTTGCCAAAATTAGTAACTGTAAACGACCTGTGTGATCATTTTAAACATAGTCCGTAGATGTTTACTTATGTGTTTTGGACTAGCAACTAACCGAAAACGTATACGCAAGAAACCAAAAAATTAATTTTTACTATAAATTTGAAAAAGTTTTCGAAGTGATTTTTAAATTCAAATTAAATAAATTTTCAATTTGAAATAAAATTTATAAAATTTTGAGAATGAAAAAAGGCGACTTGGGTTGGGATCCAACCCATGAGTCTATGGTCGAGAGGCAAGCACTTATACCACTCGACCACGGAGTCATTACAATTAATGATTTTGGAAACTTGTAAATTCGTAGTTTGACGGATATTTTTCTATTTTTATTTATTTTTTTAATTAATTTTTTAAATAATTATCAACAATAATTAAAAATTATTAATTATATAAAAAACTATTTCGCCAACAGAAAATTTTCACATAAAAATTTCCTGACAAAAATTTAAAAATATATTTAAAATAAAAATTATATGAAATTAATTAAAATATTAAAATTAAAAAATAACTGCATCTTGGGATATTCCCTACCTTATCGACATGCTGCGTTAAAAATGCAAGTGGGCTTGTATTGCAGAGGGGAGAGTGTGACATTATCGCAGAGAGGAAGAGGAAGTGTGCTGGTATCGCAGAGGAGAGGAGAAAGTATGCCAGTAATGCAGAGGGGTGGCGGACTGTGTCGGTTTTGCGGTGTGCTGGAACCGGCATAGCCTATCTACTGCTTAGAACAAGTTTTAAAAAATTTTGTTCATTTAAAGCTTAAACCAAGTTTGGGAAATGAAGCAATCCCAAACTTGGTAAAATAATTATTAGTCAAATTTAGTAGAAATTCAACTCTCGTTTTATAAAGCTTTTCGTAAATAAATTTTTAAGAAAATAGTTTCATTGAGACTTTTAATATAAGTTTGGAAAATAATTTTTTAGTACTGTATTTAGAATTTTTTAAGAGAATATTTTTATTGAAACAATTAAATGTTTTACAAAAGTTTTACATAAGTTGAAAATATATTTTAAACGTCAAAATAAAAAATTTTATGGAAATAAAAACAAAATTCTAAAAAAGCTTTTGCTAAAGTGTAAATGATTGGTTCCATTAAAAGATCATTGCATATTTGCCTTAAAAGAACTTGTAACGTACCCAAGTGGGTAATAGTTACTTTAAAAAAAAATAAATTATGGTCCAAGTTCGATGCTGGATTAATTACGAAGTAATATTAATGCGATGCTAATCTGACGTTGATTTTTAATTTTATGTACGCGATTTATATATTTTTCTTTAATGCATTTAATAAACTACGCAAGCTCCGTTCGGATAGTAAGCCAGATTGGAGGGTAGCTATTAAATACTTTACTAGCAAACTACAAAAAGCTCCGTTTGGGCAGTAGGCCGGATTGGAGGTTAGTTGCTAGGTCCCTTTTTTAACAAACTACACAATCTCTGTTCCGGCAATAGGCCAGATTGGAGGGTAGGTGTTAAATATTTCATTAGTGAAACGCCAGCTTATTAATAAAGCTAGGTGTTTCCTTTGTTAGTATTTAATGTATTATTATTATTATTATTAATAAAAGGAAATATATATATAAGTTATCTTAAATGATCTTTTATTTAAATAAATATATATATATATAATTACAAAAAAAATGAAAACTCTTCAGTGAGAGAAAAAGAGAAGCTCTTTAGAGATGTAAGCTTAATGAGATTTATTTTATTTTAAATAATAGCTTTTGATATTAACCTGGGGGATTAAAAAAAGCCTAGAGTGCTTGTATGTCCCCAGAGTCAATAGAGCTCAATTTAAATTTCTTTTTTTTAAAATAAAACCTTAAATAACAAAGGGCGTTAAGCTTAGGCGCTTATATATTCCAATTATTATTGGTTTAAAAATTAAGTTTTATTTTTAATTTCGCTCTAAATGATAAAGGGCGTTAAGCTTAAGCGCTCGTATGTTCCAATTGTTTCTCTAAGGCCAAGAAAGAAATTTTTTTTTTTTTCGTTTGAAGGGTCGAGGAGGGGAATCTTTAAAAGACACCCGAGATGGGTAGTGTCGGATTCACCAATTGGTGCCTGTCGACTAAAACCACCTCCCTGTTGGTTACCAACCACAATGGTTATAAACCTTGAGAAGAAAAATTTCAAAGATAATGGTGGCACATACAGCATGAGGGCTATATGGCACTCGCGCAAATTGCGAAACACGAATTATGAAAGAAATTGAATCAAATTTTTAATTTAATGTAAATGCTTGTATGTCTCGATGTGTTACCCATCAGAGTTGATTCAAGAAAAAGACGCGCGAGTCAGCGAGACTCGTGTTTTTATACGCGCAGAGCTTCTCTCCATCTCTCTTACAATGGTGGGGAGCTTTTAAAGTTGCGCGCGCTTACAAGCTTTACGAAGTTTCGGAGTTTTATTTCTCCGTCTTGCTCGCTCTTATATGTTCAAATATTAAAACATAGTTAGCGCGCTGTGCGGTTGCCTCGCGCGCTATGAGCCAGCTGTGCGTTGACCTATATTCAACCTTGTATATAGGTCACGCGCCTACTATGCTTTAATACGTTGAATATGCTTTTATTAACATAGATTTTTTAATAAATTGAATAAAATTAAAATATAAATATCTAATAATTTATTAAAATAAAAAATAAATAAAAATATATTATTTAAAAGAAAATAAATAATTGGAAAATAGTAAGAGAAAAGTAATTAAAACTTTTTAAAATGCAATTAAATTTTAAAAAAATAAAATTTTTAAATAATTAAATTGTAATAGTACAAAATATAGCGAAAAGTAAGAAAAGTAATTGAAAAAATACACAATTAATAATAATAAAAATTTTAAAAATAAAATTAAATGAAAATTATAATAATATGCAAAAAAAATAAAAAAGAAAAAACAGGTCGCTTTGGGGTGTCAGAAACTTTTTAATGATTAAAATTATTTAGTATTGTAAATGAAAGTCATTAAAAAAGTTACAAATTCTGGAATATTTACTTTATATTTATAGTAGCAAGATGGAGGTTGGCGTATATATATATTTAGAAAAATTCAGTCACCAACATCCCCCCCATACTTATCCATTTATTTAATGACGTAAATTTACGTTATTTCATACATATATTTTATAAGAAGATATTACCTCTTTATCTCCCCTCTATATTTCACCCATATTCCACCCGAGATCCCACCCATGATCCCCTCAAATGTACTCCACATGAAAATACATTGTTCATGTTTTTTATTTATTTTTATTTTTTTTTTTAAATAATAATTTAATATATGAGCATATTGTTCTTTATATGTTAACTTTTTTAATATGATAATATCAAAGAAAATCCGACCCGGTGTTAGTTTAATAATCACAGGCTAGACTTACTATACCGAAAACTGTGACTAGTGATGGATGGTCAATCACTTCTGTGACTAACAATCAACCGATGATCAGTGAGGTTGAATTTTTCAGGAGTCGTGATGTAAATGACATATAAATTAATTTTCCTGTGGGTACAAGTCAGAGGTATTTGTCCAGAATTCGAATTCATGCCCTTCAGTACAGGAAGCAAGAGCCTTGTCCGTTACACCACCGCCCTCTTTTATATTGTTTATGTTAACTAAAATTAATAAATGAGAAAAAAATTCCTTCTATTAGGATTCCTCAATTCTATGATTAAGCCATAAAAAAAAATAAAAATATAATTTTTAATGATGCTATTAATATTATATACATTGTATTATATTAAAATAAAAATAGGCATACAGTGAATACCAAGGAAATTATACAAGTTGATAATTCAATAATAATTCCTTTTAATAGTTTTTTATTAACGAAATACATATTAATACCAAACATTGTGTAATAATAAAAAGTATTAAATATATTTATGATTATATTTATAAAGGTGTAGATAAAGCCCATTGCAAAGTAAAATAAAGTTAAATCGAAGGAAATAATAAAGATGATGTCTATGATGAAATAACTTAATATATATACACATTATTATCACCAAAGAAGATAGACGCTTATAGAAGGATACTTCTAGGTCTAATTTTTCGTCCAAAACGCTGGATAACACGTTAACATTGTTTGTATATCTATACATATGAAAAATTTGATATATATAGATATAAAAATACATGGGATCTAGTGGCGCCCTCAGTAGCTGGGTAACTTATTTTTGGCAAAAATTTCCCATTTGAAAGTACGCTTCTATAAGCGTCTATATTCGTTATTATTACAATCATGACCAATGACTTCATTAATTAATCATTTGATTTATTAAAAAATATATTAAGCGCCTGCCGCACATACACAAAGGTACATACATACACATGACATCAGGTAGCCTTACATGTCCATGTCATTGTTCTTGGGTAACGCTGAGAGAGGGTCTAAATGTATATATTATTTGTCTACATGAAAGAGAATTTTAAAATTCAAAAGGGGTAATCGCAGATTTCAAAACGGTTTTATGGCATTTCAAGCTGTAAAAAGTAAACATTTCCATGAAAGTGTATGAAATTCATTTTGAATGATTTTTCCGCAGCTTTTCTGAAGTTTTTCAAATTTTCTAACTTTCCTACAAATACCTTTTAAATGAGAGATTTTAGAAAAGTTGTTTCAACAGACTAAGCTTTTCAATACTTGTGTGCACGCTTACTGTTACGCTAAGCATAGTTTACACACAGGTGCGAAGCCATTGAAAATCTGAGACTTGTAGGCCCCATAACTTTGAAACTATTCATAGGATCTCTTTGTGCCCATAGAGATTTTTGATCAGGATGTCGAGAACATCATTTTCCCAGAGTTTCGGCAAATTTAACTGAGGGCCACTTTCCATAAGGTTTGTGCAAGGTTCTTTGTATATTTTTTCGTCTTTATTAAAAACTGTTCAGGGCTGGTAATGATGTTTCAATTACTTTAAGCTATTTGTCTATTAATAAGTTGTCAAAAAATAAGTTTAATATAATCGATTTCATAGTCGTTGCTTAAACTCAAGCATTGAGTATGTTCCATTCTCAATTTCGTTTTATCCTTGTCTCTCTCATGATAAAATCTCATTCCGTCTTTGTCTGAACATGGAGCATGTTCGATGCTTAAGTTTGAGCAACGACTATAAATTTGGGCCTTTCTAACGAGAAAGATTATATCACCAGGGAGCAATAGCATACTTTTAATCATGAAATCAAGGATTGAGACATGAACTTTCTGCGGGAGTATGAGAAAGAAATATTTCCTATTGTAATATCTAATTTTGCCAGAGATAATTATAAGAACATGAGAAAATAATTTTTTCTGTTTGATATCTCTTAGTGTTACAGAATTTGAACAATGGATATTTGCTCCATTTTAAGATTCTGTGTTTAGAAATACATATTGGGACACTTCATTGTGAAAATAAATTATGTCAATTTTTTATACACTACCCTCCAGCCACATTTGCCCACCCTACATGAAAATCGATAAAACTTTAAAGTTTTGTGGCTCAGTGAAAAATAGTCATAATTAAAAAATTCCGAGTGGGTTTTAAAAAGTGTTTAAAAACCTTTAATTTAAGCCGAGGTGAGCTAAAAAAAATTAAAAAATGCATGCCTTATGCGTAAAAAACTAACTAAAAAATATTCAATTTTTTTTGCCCCTATTCAAATGCCTGCCATTTTTGCGGAAATTATCGAATCATAGAAAAACAAAATGAAGGTAAAAGCTAAAAGAGTCACCTTCAAAATGAGCTATAGAAAGCTCATTTATGATCGATTTTACGGTAGTTATGGTCATTTTTTATGAAAAAAACGATTTTTTTTAATAGCTATTATCTCAAAAAATACGTATGATATAAAAAAATTTTTAATAAAAAAGTTGTTTATTTTTGAGTCGAAATAATAAATATTCAGGTTAAACTAAAAATCAGTAAAAAAAAGATTTTATTCATTTTTGATCCCATTGAAAAAAATCCATTTATTCAATATTTATATTTTAATAAATAAAAAAAAAAATTTTCCTACCGGATTTTAGTTAAATCTAAATATTTATATTTTTGACTCAAAAATAAACAATTTTTTCATTAAAAATTTTTTTATATCATGCATATTTTTTGAGATAATAGCTATTTAAAAAAATCGTTTTTTTCATAAAAAATGACCATAACTACCGTAAAATCGATCATAAATGAGCTTTCTATAGCTCATTTCGAAGGTGACTCCTTTAGCTTTTACCTCCATTTTGTTTTTCTATAATTTGATAATTTCCGCAAAAATGGCAGGCATTTGAATAGGGGCAAAAAAATTGAATATTTTTTAGTTAGTTTTTTACGCATAAGGCATGCATTTTTTAATTTTTTTTTACTCAACTCGGCTTAAATTAAAGGTTTTTAAACCCTTTTTAAAACCCAGTCGGAATTTTTTAATTATGACTATTTTTCTCTGACTAGGAAAGTATCAGACCTCCGGATCACGGATTTTGCCCAAACTTTGAGATAAGTTTTCAGATGTCAAAATATGAAAGAAAACAGAATTTTAGATCCCAACACTCAATATTTCCCTAGTTACAGGCAATTAGAGAAAATCACTAAAAAAGTTACTAGATTTTCAAATGCATATAGTTCCTTAGCATTGATAGCTAGGAGCTTGAAACTTTTTTTAAATGAAAGCTAAGCTCAAATCCTTTCGAAATAGTAGTTGTAGCATGTCAAAATATTATTTTTTCCCAAAGTTATAGCGTGATAAACATTGGACCTGATTTTTCTTTTTAAAACATTAATTAATAACAAAAGCTGAAATTGGGTCTAATGTTTATTACGCTATAGCTTTGGGAAAAAATAATATTTTGATATGCTACAACTACTATTTCGAAAGGATTTGAGCTCAGCTTTCATTTAAAAAAAGTTTCAAGCTCCTAGCTATCAATGCTAAGGAACTATATGCGTTTGAAAATCTAGTAACTTTTTTAGTGATTTTCTCTAATTGCCTGTAACTAGGGAAATATTGAGCGTTGGAATCTAAAATTTTGTTCTCTTTCATATTTTGACATCTGAAAACTTATCCCAAAGTTTGAGCAAAATCCGTGATCCGAAGGTCTGATACTCTCCTAGTGAGCCACAAAACTTTAAAGTTTTATTGATTTTCATGTAGGGTGGGCAAATGTGGGTAGTGTAGATTGTAAATTGAAAATATAACCTAAATTTCTAAAGATCTGAGGTGAGATCTCATCTGAGATCTCACTTAAGATCTTTCACTAGAAGTCACTGATAAAATAACATAAGTAAATGAGGTTCACTGTAGCGCTTGGTAACCCCGCCGCATGGAGCGCTTCCATGCTCCCTGATCTTTTGCATCTTATACCATTGGATAACCTCCTGAAAATGATCGCGGAACTTATGATGCAATATTTTGCGTCACTTTTTCTGTCACTTTTTGCGTCACTTTTTATATCACTTTTCTTGTCGCTTTATCAAGCCAAAAGTGACGCAACTTTTTGCGCAACTAATTGCGCAACTTTTTCAAAAATATAATATTGAATAAATTATAAATATTTTTTTTTATTTTATTTTACATAATTTAAAGGATGTTAAAATACAAAATTAAAAATATTAATAGCATAATTTAATTGTCCACGTTTAAAGAATTAATTTGGAAAAAATCTCTAAAATAAATTGAAAATTCTTTATCTAAATTATTAAAGAAATTTTAATAGTCCAATCAATTGAGCAAAAAAAAAGGCTATTTTAGACATTAATTAGGAGCTTAATGATACCTATATAAAGTTGTTAAGGGCGATAAAAAACATACCCTATATAAAATGTAATAAAAAAAACGGTAGAAAATGCTCGAGGAGGCTGCAAAGCTGGCCAAAACAGCTTTTTTAATTCTCTGAAGCAACCTATACATTTTAGCAAGAGAAGTAATCAACGAAAGTATTAGAGAATAAAAAAACCTACAATTTGAGTACTGCCGGGATTATTTTCGTCAATTAGTTATTGCAAAAAAACCAAAAAACCATCAGAAAAGACCATTACTTGGATATCAATTATTTGTTGCGAAAATAATTTTTTAAATATTTTTAAACTTTTAAAAAGAAGCCCTTATAAATACGAACAGAAAGAGAGATTGTAACAGCAAATTGGTTAAATTGTTGCTGAGATATTCCCTATTATTTATCCCAACACGCATAATGTTTATTGCTATAATTTTTTTTAGCTGAACATATTAAGTTCCATAAGGGCTTCAACTCTTCATGAAAGTTCAAATTTTTATATTTTGTTAAGAGCAAATGAGAAAATCGAATTGCAATATTTTTTATAACACTTTAAAAAAGATGGTGTTTTTTTTATAAATAAATGAAGCTGGGGCTTTATTTATAACTTTTACGAATTTGCTATTTGAATATTCTTATCGTTGTGTTCGAAACGAAGATATAAAAAAAAAGAACACCCTAAGGCCAATAGGAGCCGAAATAAGATTATTTTTAAAAATCACAGCCACTTTGTTTATAACAATTAAGAAACGAATCAAGCGTCATTTTTTAGTTGAAGACTTATATTTTAGAAATCTATGATTAGATTCTTGAAAATGCGACTCTTTATTATTGAAACTAAAATAATAATAACATACAAATAATAACGTCAAGGTCGGAGTCATGGTGGGGATGCTTATCTTTGCGCGTGAGGAAAGTTAACAAAGGACCCCGTTCCAATAAAATTCGTAAAAATTAACCGTATCTCCGTAAATAATGAACCGATTTTGATG
Source organism: Anastatus disparis (assembly GCA_017163975.1). Lineage (NCBI taxonomy): Eukaryota > Metazoa > Arthropoda > Insecta > Hymenoptera > Eupelmidae > Anastatus > Anastatus disparis. The sequence goes on along the minus strand of JAFFSR010000372.1, from coordinate 257,687 downwards.
TTTTTTTTTTCTAATCTGGGGTACCTTGAAAAATTATTAATATTGGTGCAAATAGTTTTTCAAAATAGGGTGTATTTAATTTAAAACAACTGTACCTAATACGGACACCTTAAACGCAAATGATTGCTGTGGCTCACTAAATCAATATTTTTAGACGTGTAATATCTTATTTTAAAGCTAAAAGAAAAAACTTCAAAATGAGATATCATGAGTTTTATTACAACTGATATTTACAAAATGTGCGCGGATTTATGTAAATGTTGTAAACGAACTTACCTTATTATTCCTCGTAATTATTACATTCGGAATCTGGAGACAAGTTTAATTAAAATTTTTATCTATTCTATATTTTAACTAATCATTATAATGAATTTATAGTTTGAATTTTTAAAAACATAATTATCAATAATTGCAAAAATTTTAGTAGTAATACTAAAAATTGTTATCTCGTTTTTTTTACTTTTCTTTGTTTTTCATGCAAAAAATTTTTTTCATCATTACATATTTTTTTTTTCTTTTTAAAATTGAACTACTAAAATTTTGATGTAAGAAACATTTCTAAAATAACACTTAAAAAATCGATAAACAAAGGGTAATCAGAGAATTTAAATTTGTATTTAAATAAACATTGAATTTCAGCAACAGCTTCTCATATATTATATAGATGTTATAATTTCTAGCAATTGTAATGGGGAGAGTTATTCCAATATCAAGGCAATCGAAATTGAAAACGTCGCATGCGAAGAAAGCGATACTATAAATTGTAATATTTTTATAGAGGAAAACGAAAGCGAGCCAACCGCAAAGAAAAGAAAAATTAATATTTAATAAAAATATATTTTACACGAAAATAAACATTTTTTTATCCTTCTTTCATAAATTTTATCTTTTTATATCATAATTTTTTCGATATATATTAATATCTTATAATGAAATAAAAAATAAGAATAGTTCCAATTAAAAAGCAATTTTTATATCAATTTTTTTATTATATTTAGGAAATATTCCTTACATGAAAATTTTAATAGTTTAATTTTAGAAAGAAAAAAAATATATTTTCCCAACGCAGTGAGCAAAAACCGATTTTCGGTGCCTGTTTTGAGTGAGCAAAATACCACATTGCCTCACCAAGTGAGGAATGACCTATTTCGCTCACTAGTAGAGTAATGTACTATTAATGATGAAAAAATTTTTTTGCATGAAAAACAAAGAAAAGTAAAAAAAACGAGATAACAATTTTTATTATTACTATTAAAATTTTTGCAATTATTAATATTTATTTATTTATTTATTTATTAAGACTATAAATTTATTATAATAATTAGTTAAAACATAGAATCAATAAAAATTTTAATTAAACTTGCCTCCAGGTTCCAAATGTAATAATTACAAGGAATAATAAGGTAAGTTCGTTTACAACATTTACGTAAATACGCGCGCATTTAGTAAATATTGATCGTAATGAAACTCATAATATCTCATTCTGAAGTTCTTTCTTTTAGCTTTAAAATGAAACATTACACACGGAAAGAAGTGGTACGACTGTACAGCCGTGGTGCGATCACAGCAGACAGCAGTGATTTGATTCACCACGAGGCGGCGCGGCATACTGCTGTTCATCTGTGCTTACACTTCCTACTGCCGTGTTTTCAATCACCTTCTACGACCGTGATTGAAAACACGGCAGTAGGAAGTGTAAGCACAGCTGAACAGCAGTATGCCACGCCGCCTCGTGGTGAATCAAATCACTGCTGTCTGCTGTGATCGCACCACGGCTGTACAGTCGTACCACTTCTTTCCGTGCACGTCTAAAAATATTAATTTAGTGAGCCACAGCAATCATTTGCGTTTAAGGTGTCCGTATTAGGTACACACTAGAAAAAAAAATCAGTTTTCATTACTAGGCACTCTGGCTATCACTACCAGAGTCGCTCTGGCAACGAGTATACAACCTATATTACTGGTAAGACTAGCAGTGTTTACCATATAACACAGAGAAACTGTCAACAACGATGCAGGCATGACTGTGTATGGAATTATTTATCAACTTAATATATTAAAAATGTTCCAAATATAAATCATTTTCGCAAATAATTATTTTATTACAATTATAATGTTCATTTAACCAGAAAAATAATTTTAACATGAAAATAAATCGAAATGTAAACTTAACCTAAAAATATTATTTTGGTAAGTAGCGATTTTTTCTAATAATTAAATTAACGTTTTTAATAAATATAAAAAATCGTAAAATTATGATTTTAAATATAAATTATTTGTATTATTTGATAAAAATAACAAAGATAATACTAAATGTTTTGAGAAAAACATAAATTTTTTAAATGGAAATCGATTAAAAAAATTTTTATAATATGATTCAATGATGTAAACATTTTATATTAAAAATCATAATTTACCATTTTCTTATATTCGCTAAAAACATTATTTCTGCTATTAAGAAAACAATCACAACTTTTAAAAATAATTCTTTAGTCTAAGTTTACATTAAATTTTTTTTCACGTAAAGTTAACATTATAATTGTTACATATAAATAATTTACAAAAATGATTTCCGTTTGAAACAATTTTTAATATATTAAATTGCTAAATAATTTCACCAACAGTTATACCTATATTGTTGTTGACAGTTTCTCTGTGTTACATGGTAAACACTGCTAGTCTCACCAGTAATACAGGCTATATACTCGTTGCCAGAGTGACTCCGGAAGTGACAGCCAGAGTGCCTAGTAACGAAGGCCGATTTTTTTTTTGTAGTGCAGTTGTTTTAACTTAAATACACCCTATTTTGAAAAACTATTTGCACCAATCTTAATAATTTTTCAAGGTTTCCCAGATTAGAAAAAAAACATCAAAATCGGTCCATTATTTACGGAGGTACGGTTAATTTTTACGAATTTTATTGGAACGGGGTCCTTCGTTAACTTTCCTCACGCGCAAAGATAAGCATCCCCACCACGACTCCGACCTTGACGTTATTATTTGTATGTTATTATTATTTTAGTTTCAATAATAAAGAGTCGCATTTTCAAGAATCTAATCATAGATTTCTAAAATATGTCTTCAACTTAAAAATGATGCTTGATTCGTTTCTTAGTTGTTATAAACAAAGTGGCTGTGATTTTTTAAAAAAAGATCTTATCTTAGCTCCTATTGGCCTTAGGGAGTTCTTTTTTTTTAAATCTTCGTTTCGAACACAGCTATAAGAATATTCAAATTCGCAAAAGTGATAAATAAAGCCCCAGCTTCATTTATTTATAAAAAAACACCATCTTTTTTAAAGTGTTATAAAAAATATTGCAATTCGATTTTCTCATTTGCTCTTAACAAAATATAAAAATTTGAACCTTCATGAAGAGTTGAAGCCCTTATGGAACTTAATATGTTCAGCTAAAAAAAATTATAGCAATAAACATTATGCGTGTTGCGATAAATAATAGGGAATATCTCAGCAACAATTTAACCAATTTGCTGTTACAATCTCTCTTTCTGTTCGTATTTATAAGGGCTTCCTTTTAAAAGTTTAAAAATATTAAAAAAATTATTTTCGCAACAAATAATTGATATCCAAGAAATGGTCTCTTCTGATGGTTTTTTGGTTTTTTTGCAATAACTAATTGACGAAAATAATCCCGGCAGCACTCAAATTGTAGATTTTTTTATTCTCTATTACTTTCGTTCATTACTTCTTTTGCTAAAATGTATAGGTTGCTTCAGAGAATTAAAAAAGCTGTTTTGGCCAGCTTTGCAGCCTCCTCGAGCATTTTCTACCGTTTTTTTTATTACATTTTATATAGGGTATGTTTTTTTATCGCCCTTAACAACTTTATATAGGTATCATTAAGCCCCTCATTAATGTCCTTAAAATATCTCTATTGATTGGACTATAATAAAATAAAAACATGATTGAAAATTAAAAAGTTCAATTTTTTATGATAGAATGTGTATGTGTGTAGACGTGTATGTGTGTGTATTTGTATACATGTGCATGTATATATCGACGGTAGCTACGAAAACAATCACAGCTGTGTAATTGACTACGAAAAAGAACACATCTCCAAAAGTGCGGCAAAAAAAACACATCTTCAAGAGTGTGGCGAAAAAAAATAGCCCTTAAAAATTTTTATCGTGTTTTCAAAGGGTGTTTTTCTTTGTCGCACGTTTGAAGATGTGTTTTTTTTCGCCGCACTTTTAGAGATGTGTTTTTTTTCGCCGTGCTTTTGTAGATGTGTTTTTTTTCGCCGCACTTTTAAAGATGTGTTTTTTTTCGTAGTCAATTACACAACTGTGATTGTTTTCATAGCCACCATCGATATATACATGCACATGTATAAAAATACACATGCATACACATTCTATCATAAAAAATCGAACTTCCTAATCATCAATAATGTTTTTATTTTATTAACACTCCTTTAACAGGAGGCTAAACTAACTGTCTTTGTCTAATAGCGTTTTTCATCATTTGTATAAACACCATCCATTGTAGCATAAAAAAAATAGTAGCCCCCGCTAGATATTAGTAGAATAAGTAAATTTTGTAATAACAATCAAATTACTTTAGGCCAAGTGAGTTTGCTGCAGCTTTACAGAGAGAATCGAGTAACCCTTCAACGAGGACGATAGGATTGTCAAGCTGCACCGCGTGTCTACGGTGCCGATTTGTTGGGTGTTGCGAGTCTGTGGTTGCAGCCGAGATTTGTCTGAAGACTTTCAACTTCAACGTCCGATAAAAGGAAAAATGTAAGTCTGCAGACTGACGTAAATTTTGTTTAATGCGTATTTGCGTTGTATAAGAAGCGACCAAGACCGTCGTGTGATTTACTAAATTTTGTATCTAATAAATATTATTATAATCTTATTTCGGTGTATTGAATTTGTTTGTCATTTTGAATAAATTAAAGTAAAATTAAGGTTATTTTGGATTATTACATAATATTATTTCTCACTGATTAAAATCGTGTTTGGTCTGTATGTGTTAAGCTTAATACACTTGCTTTCTTTTGATCTACGATATTTAACAGAGTCCTAAGGTACACGCCGTCGGTTTTGTCGTACCAGACGTCCGGGAGGTAGAACTTCTAAGCGAAGTTCTGCAATAGTATTAAATATTGCTTAACTGATTTCTATTGTACGAAAAAGATAATCATAGATGATCAGTGGCAGTGAACGGGGCTGATCGTCTTTGAACCGGAAGTCAGTTATTTAACGGTAAGTGCGCATGTACTTGAAGAAAGTACATACGAGACCCACAAATATATTTGATTTGTTTATTTAAATACATTCCCCATTACAAAACGTAGACAGTTAAATCATGCTCTAAATATTTTTGATTCTGTATTTTAACATCTTTTAAATGATGTCAAATAAAATTAAAAATAAAATATTTATAATTTATTTTATCATATATTTTTGGAAAAGTTGCGCAAAAAGTTGGCTCGATAATCGACACAAAAAGTGATATAAAAAGTGACGCAAAAAGTAACGCAAAATATTGCATCATAAGTTCCGTGATCATTTTCAGGAGGGTACTAATTAGAATATCCTTCTTTTTTTAATTTTGCTCTTATAAATATATTTGTTTGAGCTAAAATACTATTTGTTCCGAACTTGTATATCCCAGATTGCATAAATAGAGATTATTACTGTTTCTCATATGTATTTTCAATGCTAATTATTCCTGAAAATTTCGTGAAAATGTCAAAAATTGTTAAAAAACAGTTTTTTGCATTTTTAGAGATGTGGCACCAATGGAAATATCCTGAAAAAATTCAGAGAAGTGTCTTTCAATAAAATACATGAAAGTTATGAAATTCAGCTCTGCAGCCCCCTCTAGACAGAAATTAAAAAGATTTTAAAAACAAAAAAAAATTTTTAGGCGATTTGGCATCATATAATGATTATTCAAAAAAATTCTCATGATTTGTGAATTAATTTTCGACCTCCATGATTTTTTTTAGAAGGGTAGACCGACTAAAATGTAAACGATTTTTTCAAGGTATGGTGTGGACGGAGGGGGCAGAGGGGGTTCAAATGTGATAAAAACTCTTTTTTCAATATTAGAAATACAGTAATTAAAGCGAGAATGATTTTCGAATTTGAGGTATTTTCGACCATTTTAACGGGGGGTACCCTTCGTCGAAATTTCAAGAGCAAGAGGAAAAAAATCATGTCACAACCGTAGATTTTGACTTACACTTGAACGGAACAATGTACATGATTTTCATTCTTGAAATGGTTTTATTCATTTAAAATGAATAGCGGAAAAGTCTCATCGCAAAGAAAATCGATAAAAAGCAAAATTATTAGTTTATAGGAGTATAGCTCAGCTGACTGCCGCCATATTGCCATCCTTATACGAAAATTACACTTTCCTCCTATAAAATAATAATTTTCTTAATATCGATTATCTTTGCAATGAGACTTTTCCGCCAAAATTGGTTTTATTTCAAATAAATGAAACCATTTCAAGAATGAAAATCACGTACGTTGTACCGTTCAAGCGTAAATCGAAATCTACGGCAGTGACATGATTTTTTTCTGCTTGCTCTTAAAATTTCGACAAATTTACACACTTCTGCTTCTCATTTGTTTGGAATAAATTGATATTTACAAGTGCAAACAATTTCCATATTTATTTCTATAAAAAAAAAAAGAAATATTTTTTTAAGCTTTTTTTGATCGGTAAAGTAGGTCCAAAGCATACCCTTAATCCGATTCTAGCAAAATTATTCTACGTTAACGAGTAGAAGGGGGGCTTGAATGGCAGACACCTATGACGTCATACTTTGGGGTGTGTGTTTGCCGGATCGGGCATCTAAGGCCCTGTATATCGCAGCGTCCCGTATCGCTCCGGTATTATCTCATTTCTCAATAATCAGAATATAAAAAAAATAGAATTGAATAAAAAATAATTTGTAAAATAGAATATAAAAATATATCGATAAATTAAAATAATTAATGTTAATGGAAAATAATAAATGTTAATAATAAATGATAAATATTAATAATAAATATATATATATCAATGATATTGATGATAAATTATTAAAAATTTATATTTAAAAATTAATAAAAATTGAAGAAAAATTTTTTATTTTAAGAATAAAATATTAGCTTTAGAGAAAAAATGATGGAAGGGTATGGAAATAAATAGAGGTATATTCGATTGATACGTTTATTTTATATAAAATTATTACAACGACGATACAACTATGTAAGTTTCGGAGTTATACGACTTTGCAAGTCTTATATGTATTTTTTATTTACATATATTTGAAGTCAAAAATTTTTGTAGCCATTTCTTTCAGGGACAGAGTATGTGTTTGTTGAAATTTTTCGTGAATACTGTTTTCCATTGTGAGTCTTTTATTTGATTTTCCGACTTTTTACTGTCATTTTTTCCGATTAGAGAAGTGCGATCGCCAGCGTTCCCCGAGCTCGGTGTCTGACTCATTTTTAATGGTATCTTGATAACAACTAAGAATGGTAAAAAAGTCAATAAATATTATGTAATGTGTGTGTATGTATGTGTATGTGTGCATTTAAGTAGAAAGAGAAGAAAAAAAACATTGGAAGTTACACATGCATGCGTTCTCGTAGGCTGCGAGAGTGCATTCGTACTATGCCCACTTATCTCATCTTTCTCTCTCTGTAGATATCGATGCTTTTCTCGAGATGTGTAAAGAAAACGGAGAGAAATAATTTAGTTGTATAGATGAATTTAAAATATTTTTAGTATTAAATTATGTTGTCAGTAAAGTTGCCATTACATCAGGGTTTAAAGGTTAAGAAATAGATTTAAAATTATCAGCCTACGAATAGATGGGAAATATTACAAATTGCACGTAGTCAGTAAAATACCGACTGAGAGCATTAAATATATTATGAGATTAAAAGTCGTTATATAATATATATCTTTATAAGCTTTACAGAGGATGGACATCGCGTGGCACTCAAAATGCTACCACGTCGCGATCAGAATGCTTACAATTTTGATAAGGCTTATTCCTTGCGTGCGCTTGCTGTTAGCTTTATAGAAACCTCCTACGTGGCTAAATTTTCTATTTTAAAATTCAAAGTATACATTTAAAAAAATGAAAGATTATATTTTGAGTTTTAAAAATCAAAAAATGAGAAAAAAATGTTTGGTTAAAAAACTAAAATAAGAAATGAGATTTATTTGTTAAAATATAATTCAAAGTGAAAATAATTTTTCAATATTTACGGGAGCATGAATTTTCTATTTTATAAATCAATGAAAGTCGAAAGAAAAAGAAAGATTGAAAAAAAATTTTCAATTTGAAAAATAAAAAGTGTAAAGAAATATTTTCTATTTTAAAATTTACAAAAGAAAAATTTTAAGAAAAAAGTATGACAAAGGGTGGGTGTATTGAAATAAATAAAGAAGTATTTGGTTTGTTAAAAATAAGAGAGTACTGAAAAGTTGTTACATATGTTTTATCAAAAGTTAAAAAGTAAAAGCTTAGGAAACTGAGCAAAATTCGATACATATGTTCTTTAACCGGTCAAATACAGCTGTCAGCATGCTAGTTCTTGATCTTTTATGGAAACTTGTAATGTTATTAAACAGAGGTATGTTAAGAGCATGACGAAGCTGTCCGCCTTCTAATAATATTTCCAATCTTAACTTATGAATAAACGATGCGTTTAATCGAGTTTCTTTGCTACAAAGAAAAAATTTGTAAGATTAAACTCTAGTGCGGACAACTCAAGAAATCCACCAAAATATTATACATACAAAGTTATAATAAAAACTTTCAATATGTCGTATTTTAAGGTTAGGTTTGTCGAGTTTGATATCTAATTTCCAATCCGAGCTCATAAAAAAATAACAAGTCCAAATGATTTTTTATTTTAACAAAAATTATTGTATAAATATAGCTTTAGTGCGGACAAGTCATTATATTTGTTTAATTTAAGAATTTAAAAAGATATTGATAAAATAAAAAAAGCAAAACTCGATTGCTGCAGCTCCGACATGCCGTTAAGAGTTTTAAATGAAAAACTTATTCACCCATCTCCAAAGTTTTTTTCAGAGGAAATATGCAAGTCAAATAATTTTTCGCCTTTACCAAGTAAAGTTCGCTCCTACAGCTATTTAAAAATTACGCATTTTTAATTGGTCCCGTGTTTGTTTGTGCAGTTTTAAATTATTTTAACGGTGTAAAATTAAATATTTTTGTTTTCGATAAATAATTTTATCAAGACGCATCAACCACACATTTTTAACGGATCCAGGGTTTGTTCGTGCAATTTCGAATTATTTTTAACAGTGTCAAATTAAATATTTTTCTTTCTGAAAAATAATTTTATCGAGCCTCAATTGCCAAGCTGTGTTAAAAATATTAAAAAAATTATTTTCGTTTCGATTTTTAAAAGAAATTAAAAAAAAATGACAGCAACACTAGTGCTAGCAGCCTTAATCAGCGTAATAGAAGACGTAAATAAGATTTTCAAGGAGACAGCACAAGAGGTATGGGACATTCATCATACTGTATGTCAATTGCTAGCTTCTGGTGAGGGTGACGTGCGAATATTTTGTTATGCTCACGAACCTTTATATTTGGCTAAAAGGATATCGCAGGATCTGGGTATAAGCTTTACCATATCTCTCGGATGTAGCGACAGTACACTGAAAAGACATCGGTGCTCTTCCCGCCACACTGGTATATCCGTAACGGCGCTCCCTCTTTCAATCCATTACGGAGCAAGACCGGCGCTCGAGTGGTCCCGTTTTGTAGCAGCTCCTAATAAGCCGTGTGATAGACGCGGTAACTAGCGCCGCAAGAGGTCGTTTGCGGCGCTCTCAAGGCGCGGGCCGGCGCCGCTACGGTCCCGATTTCACAAACTATACAGGCTGTAGGATTCGGCGTAACTACGGTCAGGTGGGTGACTGTAGCGGTCCCTACGTCTTTTCAGTGTAGGTGCAATGAAAAATTGAAATAAAGCTTTCGTGGAACGGAGTGGGAGCTGATTAATAAAAAATAAATGTAACATTAGTTATTCGATAAATAAAGTTATATGTATATCATTTAGTTTATAATTTCATATTTATATTAGTGAGTTGTGAGCGCCCGAGTATGTACGGCCCTGAAACCGTACGATACTGGAAGATGCGCGTGCAAACACCCAAAAAGACCAAAGTGGTTGAACATGCAAGCGCGCGTATGTACGTACACGCACTTGCATGTGTAAGTACCGCTGAAAGTATACGGCGGCTCTCCCTCTCTTCTACTAAGATAGAAGAGTGGGAGAGAGACCTGGGAGAGTTGATGCATGCAGTGCAAGGAGCTTGTGACTTTCGTCACTCTTGGATCAGCTCTCTCACGGGATAGTCATACTTTGCTTAAGGCAGCAACGGGCGATAGGCCAACGCATTGTCTTAAGCAAAGCAGATTTTACACGTGTTAACGATTTTTGTTAAAAAGAAACTTATAAGTTTATACTTTTGAATAAAGAGCTCTTCCAAGCTAGCATACCTTATCCCATTAATCCTTTGTTGAGCCGAATGTTAAGACACCTGGTTCTTAACAATAACGGGCTCTTCATCTAACATACTATAACTACTAACCACTTATTATATAACAAGTCCACTATAACCGAGCAAGGCGCGTTGGTTATAAACGATTTGTAGGAATACAAATAGCAAAAAGACACACAAAAGAGTCTGCGTAAGCTAGGCAAGGCACGCTAGCTTATCAACGACTCTTCTTCATGGATGCATTTACAGGTCAACCTTCGGATAAAATAACTTATCAACGTGGACATTAAAAGGTTCGCAATAGCTAGACAAGACGCGCTAGCTATTAATAACTTGCTCACGTTGTCGCTTGTATAAAATACTTAATAAGATAGGTAGTAGAAAAATATCATTAATTAGTATAACTTCGGGATTAATAACAAAGGAAACGTTACAGAGTAAAACCGTATCCTGTGTAGTTTTAAAACTGCTATAATTATAATAATTTTTATCAAAAAATAAATGTATTGAACCAAAACGCATTTTTATTTATTTAAGCACCTCACCCTTTGTCATACTATTTTTTTTTAAATTTATGTATACAATTTACAAATTAAAAATTTTTCTTAAAACTTAGATTTATTTTTAAAATAAAAAAATTTTTCTTTAATTTTCCGTAAATTTCCATATAGAAAATTATTTCTTTAATTTTGGGAAAAATGTATTAGTTTGTAGTATGTACCGTGAAGATTATTCAACTAAATTTTTAAATAAATACATTTATTAGTTTTAAAGAATTTGGAGGTTCTAATAGTCAGCTCTAACGAAGAGTAACACATTTGAAATGCTTTCGCAAAAACTAGCACATTTTAGCGCTTAGTCATCGTGTAGTACCGTTAAACATGCAATATTACTTAAGGGTTAACGTTGAGATGTGCTACTCTTTGCAGTAAAAATGTATCGTGCTAGTCTTCGCGGTAAAACTGAATCGTGCTGCTCTTTGCAGTAAAATTAAATCATGCTACTCTTCGCGACAAAGCTGAATCGTGCTACTCTTTACGGTAAAACTGAATCGTGCTAGTCTTCGTCGTAAAACTGAATCGTGCTACTCTTTGCAGCAAAACTGAATTGTGCTAGTCTTTGTCATTAAAAGAGGGCATATCGAATAGCTTCAAACAGCGCTGGTCGTGTGCCGCTGCTCATATAGCTAGTAGACGCACGCGCGCTCGGAAGCCTTACCGTATCTAACTTGCTGTTTGAGCCGCTGCAAACTCGACTAATATGCGCTGTTGTCAGCCTTACGAATCCGCGTCTAGCTTTGTTATTTCACCGCTAGCAGTTTGAGCGCGCCGGCGACGGTTCTCCCCACACTAAAAGGCTTATAGAAACGCTGTTTGATTATTATAATTGTATATATACTATTTTATTAAAATATTTATCAGCAACAAACATGAACACTTTGTGGCGTTATCCTTTTACTTGTTTGCTGGCACTCCCTATTGGTAGCGAAAAAACAACTTTTATTAAAAAATTATTAAAATTTCGTGAAGAAATGATCGATGCTAACATGGATCGAATTTGATTTTATTACACCGAGTGGCAAGACGGATGTAAAAAAGACGAATTTATTGAAGACGGAAACAAAATTGAATTTCGCGGAGGAATGCCTAAAACAGAAGATTACTCGAATGATCCCTACTTGAAAAAAACTTTTAATCATCGATGATTTGATGCGCGAATTGTCGAATCATATAATGGTCGACTTATCTACCAAAGGCAGTCACCATAAAAATACCAGCGTATTGTTTCTTACACAAAACATCTTTCACAAAGGTACTCATTCACGAGATATAAGTTTAAATTCTTCATACATAATTTTATTTAAAAATCCGCGAGACCGTGTGCAGATTCAACATTCAGCGAGACAAATATACCCCGAAGATTCAAAATTTTTACAAGAAGCGTATCAGGATGCAACGGCTCAAGGTTTTGGATATTTAATGATTGATTATAAGCAAGATACTTTAGATCAATTAGACATCGAGCAAGTATATTTCCGAACGATGAGTATCGATACGTTCACTTACCTAAATATACTCATAGCGCATACGCATTGAATCTTTGACAATAAAAGCTTTATCACACGTCTTAGCGATTCAGCTTAGATCAGACTATGGAGAAAGGTACTTACCAAAGTAGTTGGAGAGATCGAAGTTTGCTACAGAACTCTCCGTTTGAAAAAAAGTACGTTGCCCTCTTGCAGGTGCTAAGACATTCGGATAAAAATCAACGCGTAGCATTGTTGCGTTCAGCAGATAAAAAATTAATAAATCACATTTGTGAGTGCACGTCAAATGTACTCAAAGGTGTGACACTCTTTAAAAGAGTGTGAGAAAAATAAATAAAAAAAAAAAATTATTTTAAGAAAATTAGCTAAAAAAAGTAAAAATTCTTGGAAAGTAAAAAAACGTACCATAGTACAATAGGGAGGGAGTTTTTCACCGTTTATATTGCAGCCTATACTGGATACATTGTTCTCGTTAATAATAAGAAAATAAAAATGGAAAAAGTATAGAAAATAATAATCTTATCTGAAGAACAACTTGAACGAATGCAGTGGAAAAATAGTATCAGTAAAATTACTGATAGAGTGTAGGATCGACTGCATTGGAATCTACTCAAACAGTAGGCAATACGTTATCCCGATTAGATAATGAAATGAAAAAAATTTTGGATTCTATAACTTATGAAAACGAACAATAAAAACTGAAAGATTACTTGAAAACGATACAAAGCTATCTATTTTTTATCGAAGACGAAAACGAAAACTTTCGCTTTTAAAAACAAGTGAAGATGAAAAGCAGGTTTTAGACAGTTTTTCAATACTAGAAAGTGTCCCAAAGAGTATAGCTGGATAAGTACGTTTAAATGGCCTGCCCTTCGATTTTTTTAGAATTTGGCCTATTTATTTACCATGTCAAAAAACTCCGATCCTGAAAGTTAAAGCTCGCTAGACTCAAAATTGGCTTCCTAACCTCAAAAAATGTGATTTTAAGTTTTTTAAGCATATCTCTGCGAATTTTTAACCGATTTGGGTGATTCGAAATCGAGATTGAAGAGAATCATAATGCGCACATAAGCTTATTATTTTTAGAGGTTTTTGAAAACAAAACATAATCTAAAAATGGGTTTGGAAATTTCTAAGTTGCGTAGAAAAAAAACTACTATTTGGATTTTTTTTAGTTCACCTCAAAGTCTTATTTTTATTTAAATTTAGTACCATAAATTTTTTCAGATTTTTCAAAAAGGTGGAAAGTAGTTAAAATGATAAAAAATTGAAATTTCCACTCATTTTTGGTATTTTTAGAGTATTTAAACAATTTCAAAGTAAAATTTATGATGAAAAATACGTTTAGCGACCCAAAATACCCTTTAATATGAGTTTTTAATTACATTTTTCCACAATATATTGCTCAAATGTCGAAAACTAACCTCAAAAAACGCGTTTTGATATTGCATACGACGTAAAAACTCACGTTATCTCGGTAATGATCCAAGGTGTTGACTTAATGTTTATTGAAAACATCATTTTTTCTTCAAAAATGCTATATTATTAATGACATAAAAACTCACATTTTCCATATTTGACACAGTGCTTTTGATGTTAAGCTAAACACTAACCTTTAAAATAAGTTATCTACCAACAAATTCGTTTAGATATAATGGTAAGTCACGTTTCTGTTGAATAAATGAAAGTATATGCGCGAAAAAAATAAAATAAAAAACGCTGTCAACTGCCTTAGCGCAGTGCTTTAGAGTTCTTTAAGTTCGAGTAATTAGACTTTATTTTTTTAAATGTAATTCTAATATAAAAAATGATTTACCAGTAATATTTCCTAATATTTTTATAAAGCTCATCTTAATAAAGTTTTATAATTAAATTTGGCATTAAAATAAAATAATATAATGAAAAAAAGCTCATTTGATAATTGAAAAAGCAAATCAATAGATCGTGCAAATTTTGGAACATATCCATCGAGTACTTCACGTAAAATAAAAAAAAGGAAAAAAAATCAAAATTATTTTAATTCTTTACTTATAAAAATTATTTAATGACAATTAATTAGTTTATTATAAAATATAAAATCATTTAAAAATTTCAAAAACACTATTACTACGAAATTATTATTTGTAATATTGTTGTATGTATTAAATAATATTCAATATTATTCGTAATATCGTTGTATGTTCTATTAATACAAATTTTTTTGACCACAATCAAAACTACTTAATTGTCATTAAATAATTTTTATAAGTAAAGAATTAAAATAATTTTGATTTTTTTTCCTTTTTTTTATTTTACGTGAAGTACTCGATGGATATGTTCCAAAATTTGCACAATCTATTGATTTTATTTTTTATTTATCAAATGAGCTTTTTTTTTCATTATATTATTATTTTTTTTTAATGCCAAATTTAATTATGAAACTTTATTAAGATGAGCTTTATAAAAATATCAGGAAATATTACTGGTAAATCATTTTTTATTTTAGAATTACATTTTAAAAAATAAAGTCTAATTACTCGAACTTAAAGAACTCTAAAGCACTGCGTTAAGGCAGTTGACAACGTTTTTTATTTTATTTTTTTCGCGCATATACTCTCATTTATTCAACAGAAACGTGAATTACCATTATATCTAAACGAATTTGTTGGTAGATAACTTATTTTAAAGGTTAGTGTTTAGATTACCATCAAAAGCACTGTGTCAAATATGGAAAATGTGAGTTTTTATGTCATTAATAATATAGCATTTTTGAAGAAAAAATGATGTTTTCAATAAACATTAAGTCAACACCTTAAATAAATAGGCTAAATTCTAAAAAAATCGAAGGACAGGCCATTTTAACGTACTTGTCCAGCTATACTCTTTATATCAAAAGAAAGCTAAATTATTACTAAATTATTTAAAATCTAGCAAAGATCGCATTACGTAGAACGAAAACGGGCTTGTATATATAGATGGCGAAAAAATTTAACATTCGAAAATCATCGATTAAATAAACGATGCTTCACGGGATAGAAAAAAGTAAAAGCCGCGGGGAGAGAACAGTTTGCATAGATACTTCGAGATATCGACACACCACGCGAATTTGTCGGTAATGATGAATTGTGGGAATTGAAAAACGTTAAACAATCTTCGAATAAGAAAATGAAATTTTAAAATAGTATGACATCCAATAAAGACGATAGCGAGCTTAATGACTCCTACAATATAACGTGATAAAAGTGATAATTTTTTTTCGTTTTCAGATAGCACAGTTTTATCTGGAAAGAGTCCCAACAGTAGCTCTGCAAAAAAGAAAAATAAACAGAAGCACATGTTTTGTTCAACACCTAAGTCAAATAAAAAATGGTCAACTAATTTGATTTAAAATGGATATTTTAGAAAAACAATATTTTGATCCACAACATGAAGCAGGGTTTTCAGGAGTACGAAATTTAATCAGGGTAAATAACAAAAAATTTTCTTCGGGAAAAATAAAAAAATGGTTAACGAAGCACGATACATATACTGTACACAAAACTATACGCCGAAAATTCCCACGCTTATATTACGATGTTGACGTTATCGATCAAGTATGGGAGTCAGATCTCATACAATCAACATCATTAAAAAATTATGATGACGGCATCGGCTATTTACTCGTTGTGATTGACGTTTTAAGTAAATTTGTGTGGATACAACCTTTTCGTGATAAGACTTGCCAGGAAGTTACTAAAGGTTTTAAAAAAATAATAGACTCGAACAAAACTCGCTATCCTCTTATGCTTTAAACCGATCGTGGAAATGAATTTGTTGGAGGGGTATTATAAAAATTTCTTAAAGACAATGGTATAAGATACCGTGTAGTTACAAATTCTGATGTTAAAGCGGGTTTTGTAGAACGTTTCAACAGAACCTTCAAAAAACGTTTGTATCGATATTTTACGTTAAAAAATACAAAGCGTTATACAAGATGTCTTGTAACAAATAGTTGAAGCATACAATAAGACACCTCATTCAACTATAAAAATGTCACCAGCTTCAGTGACTATTTATAACGCGAGTGTAGCTAGAAAAAATTTAGTTAGCCGTGCACAGCAGAGACAGCTGATTCGTTAAAAACCTAGATTTAAAACTGGACAGTATGTACGTATAAGTAGAGAAAAAAACGTTTTTGAAAAGGGTACAACTAAATCATGGAGTGAAGAAATATTTAAAATATCCCGTGTTTTAAGAAGACAAAATTTATTCATTTATGAGTTACACGACTTGCAGGGAGAAGAAATTGAAGGTTTTTTTCAGCTCGAAGAACTTGTTGTCGTTGATAAAGAAAGAGTAGAGCAGCGAGAGTTTAAAATGTATAAGATATTAGGTAGCAAAGGAAAAGGGTAAAAAAAAAACAGTATTACGTAAGTTGGGTCGGCTATCCCAATGAATTTAATTCTTGGGTTCCCGCTTCGAAGTTGAAAAAACTGTAATAATGAATCAAAACGATTTTACCATTGTACTACCAAGGAAGATAGACGCTTATAGAAGCGTACTTCTGGGTTAACTTTGGGGGCCCAGCTTTTGGAGGACACTTTAACATTACGTGTATATCTATATATATGAAAACATTGCTATGTATAGATATAGAAATACATGGCATTTTAGTAGCGCCACCACGTGGCTGGAGGACATAAGCTTTAGATTTTGAGCCCCTGTCCGCCCATTTAAAGTACGCTTCTATAAGCGTCTATCTTCGTTGGTACTACCAAGCAACAGTAGTTTAAAATATTTTTCAAACAAAGCTACTACAAATTATTCAACACGATTACCTCATCAAGTACAATTGATAGGTAAGTTGGTTGTTGGAATCTCTGAAATTCATATACCGTGCTCAACTCTTCATTTGCGAGTTAAAGATACAATAATAACTGACTATAAAGAAAGTAAAGGAATAAATTCGTTTTAACACGGAACGTATAAGTCTATGCACACTCTTATTCATCCTATAAACGATAATTTACTTGAATTTCACGGAAACGAAGTGTGTGAAAAACTCTTATACAGTGAAAAAGGTGGTTTTGTGTATTAAAAGCAGTTTCAGAATAAAAAAGAAGCTGAATTCACGGATAATGTTAAACGCAATTTAGGTTTTAAAAATGCTACATATGCAGTTTACGATGCAACGCAACAAATAGGGACAAACGATACAGGCCTCATGCTAGTAGGTGATCAGCCAGCGAGCCTATCAAGAGCGATCCCTGATCAACTTTTTATTTACTCTAATCTTTGCGAACCATCAATAGTAGGAGATGCTCACACGCTTCTGTTACGGATTGTTAATATTGAAGTAAATAAATTTAATTTTGGATCTATGATAGTCAAAAGATTTACGCCTGTTAATTATGTTACTCTTTAAAAAAATAGATTTCAAATTGTTGATATAGATATAAGAGATCAATTCGGTAAACCTATAGCATTCGAGTTTGGGACAGTGACGGTAGCACTACATTTTAAAGGGGAGTATTGAAGAAATAATTATCAGCATTCACGATGTATATTATCAACTTCAAGTAAGAGAGGGGAGAAGGGTAAGAAACGTCTTTGCTGGTGCACCGCGGATGCATGGCCATGGATTGGGGTCTTGGTTTTCTGGATTGTTTCGGAGTGCATTACCGGTCTTAGCTAAGGGTGCTCGTGCTGTTGGTAAGGAAGCTCTGCGCACAGTTGCAAATATCCTTGGGGACATTGGTGAAAATAATATGAGTTTCAAAGAATCTTTTAGGAATTGCATGAATAAATCGGGAAAAAATCTTAAACGTAAAGCTGCCGATAAAATAAAAAAAATGACGGAGGGATTGAGGTATAAAAAATCAACACGAAAACGATATCGACAGTCTTCTCGCATTTCCACTGCGCGACGGATCGGTTCAAAATCGAAAATAAAACGCTCCAAAGTGACTAAAGTTAAACGTGCAAGTAAGAAGAAAAATAAAACAAACAAATAAACGTAATATTTAAAGAAGAGTGAAAATCAATAACAACAAGAAAATAAAAAAGTTGGTGATATATTTGATTAAAAATGTCTTTTTTACATAGTCACTCGGAAGCTTATCTCAAGACAGAGCTTGATCTTTTTTCGCTACCTCCTACACAAACAACTATAGAATCGAGCAGATGAGTATTTTACGAACCCGTTTCGTCTTTGAGTGACAAGAGTCCAATCGAATTCTGTGTAAATTCACAAAACGAAGACTACTTACTAGGAGAGTATCAGACCTCCAGATCACGAATTTTGCTCAAACTTTGGAATAAGTTTTCAGATGTCAAAATATGAAAGGAAATAGAAATTTAGACCCCAACGCTCAATATTTCCCTAGTTACAGGCAATTAAAGAATATCACTAAAAAAGTTACTAGATTTTCAAACGCTTACAGTTCCTTAGCATTGATACTTAGGAGCACAAAATTTTTTTTAAATGAAAGCTGAGCTCAAATCCTTTCAAAATAGTAGTTATAGCATGTCAAAATATTATTTTTTCCCAAAGTTATAGCGTAATAAACAATAGGCCCAATTTCAGCTTTGTTATTAATTAATGTTTTAAAAAGAAAAATCAGGTCCAATGTTTATTACGCTATAATTTTGAGAAAAAATAATATTTTGACATGCTATTACTATTTCGAAAGGATTTGAGCTCAGCTTTCATATAAACAATGATTATTATTAACAAAATTAATAAGAGGATTGTTTGCAACAAACAGCTACGTATCGTGCTTTCATCACGGGATCGCATGGTTTGATGGTGAATCAAATCTAGACGATATATATAATGTACTTCGTAAAGTCGCAAGGGACGCAGTACGTATTTTCGTGCGAGGCGCGCAAAAACAATAGTTACTTGAACGAATTCTTTCTGGACAGATTATTAATATAAAAGAATACAACTGTTCTTTCTTCAAAAATTTACCACAAACAAGCAATCACTATTGTTTCTATCACGGTATAAAAGGAGAAAATTTTAGCTGTGCCTTGACTAATGTATACAAGTTAAAAGCCTGATTCTTGAAAACAATTTATGTACCGATACAAAAAGAGGAATCAATAGACGAGCCCGACAGTCAAGAAAGAAATAAAATCAACAAGATTCATAATAAAATTAAAGAATCAGATCTAGATAACGAATCACCACGGACAATTGTCGGTTCTACCCCCACTACTATCATTGAAAATTTAAGCACCAGTGAGAACGATATTACAGAAGAAAATATCCACGATAATATTAGTGATGAGCTCGTTGCAAGTACTGAAAGGTCTCAAAAAAATTCCTGCCAAGATAGTGGGTGTGTTCCCTGCAGACAAGATTCCTCTAATCTGGGAAAAACCGTGTGCCCTTGTAGTTAATCTCGATGAAAGCTCAAAACCAGGGTTTCATTGGGTTGCAATTTACGTCGATTCCAATATACAGGGGACTTACTATGACAGCTATGGATTACCCCAACCGTACCAGATCACATTGATCGCTTCAGAAGAAACTGCCAAGTGTACGAGTGGAACATACGGAAACTGCAGAACCTCAATTTTGATGTGTATAGGCAGTATTGTGTATGTGTGTGTATAACTTCCAATATTTTTTTACTTTGTTACCATACTTAGTTATTATCAAGACACCATTAAAGATGGGTCAGACACCGAGCTCGGGGAACGATGGCGAACGCACACCTCTAATCGGAAAAAATGACAGTAAAAAGTCAGAAAATCAAATAAAAGACTCACAATGAAAAACAGTATTCACAAAAAATTTCTACGAACACATACTCTGTCCCTGAAAGAAATGGCTGCAAAAAATGTTGACTTTAAATATATGTAAATGAAAAATACATATAAAACTTGCAAAGTCGTATTACTCCGAAACTTATATACTTGTATCGTCGTTGTAATAATTTTATAAAAAATAAACATATTAATCGAATATATCTCTATTTATTTCCATACCTTTCAATCGTATTTTCTATAAAGTTATTATTTCATTCTTCAAATAAAAAATTTTTCTTCAATTTTTACTAATTTTTAAATATAATTTTTTAGTAATTTATTATCAATATTATTGATATATATATATATATATATATATATATATATATTAGGGTGGCGCTTATTTCCCAAAATGCTTGAATATCGTCTCCCGTCCCGGGGATCGGTTGTTACTATCCAAAAACTATAAATGAATCCAAAAAATCCGGTATAGAAAGTTTTAAACACGTTTCAATTTAAAAAAAAACGCTTTTTTCTCATTTTTTCCAAATTTTTCGTACTTTGATGCTCTAATTTTTTTCTGAATTATTTTTGGGACTTTGTGCGCATATAAATCATTTCTGTCAGTAAAAAAATATCCCCCATAGTGCTTTAGAAGCAAAATAATTTGTTTTCACCGAAATGTAGCTTGTTAATTCAGTAAAAAATTTTTAAAAAAGTACTTTTTTTTCGTGTTTTCAATTTTATAGATGGGTTTTCGTTACTAGAAGCGCAAATGAGTTTCACTATGCAAAAGTAGAGTTGAAAACCTTTAATTTCATTTTTTATACAAGTTTCCAAGTGCTTTCATTACCGAGATATGATCATTCAAAGTTGGTACAAAAATCGAAGTATGAAATCTGTAAACTAACTACTTTATTTCGTTTGTGAAAAGATCTAACAAGGAGAGTGTTTCACCTTCGGGTCACCGATTGGGCTCAAATTTGGAAAATGTTTTTTGGATGCAGAAACATGGAGAAAGCCAAAATTTTAGAGGCCAACGCTCAAAATTTCTCTAGTTATAGGCCATTGAAGAAAATCACGAAAAAAGTTACTAGATTTTCAAATGCTTATAGTTCCTCAGCATTGTTAGCTAAAAGCTTATACCTTTTTTAAATGAAAGCTGAGCTCAAATCCTTTCGAAATAGCACCTAAGGCATCCCAAAATATTATTTTTTCCCAAAGTTAGAGCGCAATGAAGATTAAACCTAATTTCAGCTTTTATTATTAATTAATGTTTTAAACAGAAAATTAAGGTCAAATCTTCATTGCGCTCTAACTTTGGAAAAAAATAATATTTTAAGATACTATAGGTGCTATTTCGAAAGGATTTGAGCTTAGCTTTCATTTAAAAAAAGGTACAAGCTTCTAGCTAACAATGCTGTGGAACTATAAGCGTTTGAAAATCTAGTAACTTGTTTCGTGATTTTCTTCAATGGCCTGTAACTAGAGAAATTTTGAGCGTTGGCCTCTAAAATTTTGGCTTTCTTCATATTTCTGCATCTAGAAAACATTCCCCAAATTTGAGCCCAATCGGTGACCCGAAGGTGAAACACTCTCCTTGTAAGTTAATATTACACAATTAAAATTTCTAATAAAAGCAAACAATATATTTAAAAAAATATAGTAAACAAAAATATATAATATGTTATAAATACATTTTATTAATTTCTTACATCACTCTGTTCTCAGTTTCTTTATCAATTTTTTTTCATCAGCACTGGCTAATAAATTGTTTCTACTTTCATCAATAAACTGGAGTAAATACTGTTTTTGATCTTCATCACGAGATCGAGTATTGACATATTCTTCAGCTAAGTGAATCGCTCTTTCGGCGCAGTCACTCACTACAACAAGATGTTTTAATTTTTCACGGCACTCTAAGTAAGAAGGATCCTTTTCCCATAAAGTACAATCCTGTTTTAAAAATGTTTTATCTAAATTAAACCTACTAAAAAAATTCAAACTTTGACTATTTGTGAAATAATCAAGTGTTTTGTCGTACAATGATCGAGTGCCCTCATCAGATGGATCAAATTTTTTCAAAATATCGTCATCTGAAGGTTTGTTTTTGAGTGATTTAATTATTCTTCGTTTGGTACTGATATCAACATCATTATCGAAAAGTGAAAGAATAGTGAGTTCTGGTGACAAGTACCATAAATGGTTTCTAAATTTATGTAAAGTAGCATCTGATATGCTTTTGTCGATATCTTTGAAATCAATTAATGATTTTATTAATTTCAAATCTTTGTTTGGAGCGGAAATAGCTAAAGGAGCGGTGTACCATGGATCGAGATATTTGAATACAATGAATTTACATACAGCATATAATTTAGCTTCGTCGCCCTTACTCATTTGGAAAGATTTTCTGAATAAATACATTTTTATTGTGTAGATAGCTTTAGGCATCCAGCGAGCATGGTGAATTGCTCCTGGCTTTTTAAAAGTTATGGTTTCGTCAACGCCCAAGAAAATTAAACAGAGTTCTAATGATTCTTTGTAATCATTTCTAGGCTGCTCTTCTGCTAAAAATTCTTTTATATTTTGAATCGCATCAGGAACTTTATCCTTCAAAGATATTTCTAGTCCGGGTAGTCCATTTTCAAAAGAATTCAAATCAAAACTAGACCATTGCTCTCTAAATCTTTTAAACATCGGCATATCTGGACCACTAGTGCCAGGAAATTTCACTTCAAATGCTGCTCTTAATAAAAGCTCAAAAACATGATGACGACAAGCTAAATAGAGCAAATCTTTTTCCATTAAATCTTCTAAAAGCATCGCTGTTCCGCTTTTGCATCCTAAATTCACATTTGTTGTATGACAGCAGATTGCATTTGTTAATTCTATTAATCCCCAATCTTTCAAAGATGCATAAACTGCTGAAGCTAACGTACTTGCTTTTTGATCTTGCAATGCTGGCACATTGATGAGTTTTGTAAATTTATCGCTGGATACTGAAATTGGCAATCTATCAACCTTCTTGCAAGTTATATCATCTGGAATAAGTTTACCATCCCAGTGAACTATTAAAAAATCCATACGAGTATTTTCAATCAATTGCTTCATTTTTTCATATTCGTGCTTTCTTATTTCAGCTCTTGCAATATTGATAGATTTACGATTGAGGATTAAAGTATCAAGATCAATGTTCAATTCATTAGCAATAAGACCGGTTATGAAAACAGCATCTCTGTCAGAAACTTTAGCTTTGTCAAAAGCTGCCACGACTGCTGGAGACATCACATTAATAGAACCTCTTTCATTTTTTTTTTCATAGTTCCTTCCTTTTGCAGTATAAACTATATTAGATCTTTGCGAGCTTGAAGAGGTTTCTTCACTAGATGATAGCTCTGTTTGAAGCAATAACAGAGCTTTTGATCCTAAAAACAAATATAATCAAATGTGTAACTAAAATGAATGAAGACATTCTTGAATGACGAAAGTAAAAGTAAGAATAGTTTTCGACATATTAACAGCAGGCCGGAGTAGAACCTGATACCGACCGAGTAGCAATTGAGTTTTTTGTTATTTACTCAACTATTAATCAGTGTATCTTCAAATTAAAGGTTAAGCGCAATAGATATTATTATAATAAACATTTATGCACAAGAAAAAAAATTCTACCGCTTTGTTTTTTGAGAAAAGTAAGGAACGCCGAGGTGAAAGTTTATGTTTATAATATTTTCGCGTTCCTTACTTTTCTCAAAAACAAATCGGTAGATTTTTGTTTTCTTGTGCATACATATTTGTAATAATAATATCTATTGCGCTTAACCTTCAATTTGCAGATACACCAATTAATACTTGAGTAAATAACGAAAATCTCAATTAGACAAGGACAGCGAATCCGGCCTGCTCTTAATCACCTTACTGAAAAATCTCAAATGAGACCTCAAATGAGATTTCAAATGAAATCTCATGCCAACATCTTATTTGACAATATTTCTTATTTTAGTAGGTTTGGAATCATCGATTAGAGACTATTTTTGACAAATTAGTACTTGGGAATTTTTTTTTTTAATTTGAATTTATAAAATTTTTTCCAAGTCCCAATTTAATAGTCACCAATCGATGATTTTAAAAAAACCAAAATAAAAATTATTGCTTAATGAGATTCCGGCATGAGATCTAATTCCAGATTTAAATTGAGAATTTTTAGTAAGGCATGGTTTAACGGTGACTAAAAATATATTTACTTGTCATAATATCTGTCTCTGAGACGAAATGTTCACTCTTAATAGATCCAGCTTCACTAATTGATGAATTTTGGCTGAATGTTTGACAGAGTTCTATTTCCGGATCCACGATTTTCGAAGTTGAAGGTTGTAGCAATTATTCAATATTTTCTGGGGTCAAAATGTTTTCATCTGTAATTAAATGTAATCATAGAAAAACCAACTACAATTGTTACAAATCAAATTTTTACATATTATAAATGCATTATTACCTGAAATGTTTTCAGATTCTATTAAAGGTAATTTGATTTTTATGATATCAATTGGTTTCGACAGAAAAACTTTTTTTACTGATTCGTCTATTGAACCCAATAGTGTCATTGAAATATCTTGGGAAATATCAAATACATCAGCCATTTTTTCAAGAAATTCAGTGACTTTTGCACTCAGCTTATTCTGAAATTTTCTCACTTGTGTATAAGACTGGTATAGATTTTTCGATGCAATGATCGATTCTTTTTACTTTTATGGATGATTCTTCCCATATACCTAAAATTTCCTTGATTACAATCCGAACAGCATCAGCTAATTTGGATTTTTCAATTTGAGTCTTGTACAGTAGTCTTTTAAGAACAACTAAATTAGATGGTAAATATCTGTCATCGAATTCAGAAATCAAGTTATTTGTTATATCAGATAACTCTAAATTCTGTTGATCAGACGCCATTTTTCTCTCTAATGAAAACTGTCAAAATCTTATAAGTTTACAATTGGTTGATGTCACCTATAATGGACAGCCTGTGAAACAAATAATCACGTCGTTAAAATAATTAAGCGTTAAAAGAAAATTGTTATAAAAAAACTCGTGTGGCTAGCAATTTAGTTCTAAATTTAGCAGATACAATAAATATTTTTCAAAAAAAATTTGGTCAAGTTTGTTTTAAGACAAAATAATAAAATTTAAGTTTTGTTTTTCATGATTGTCTTGTGCAATTATATCGTATCCTTTATATCCATGAGAATATTAGATTTTTAATAAAAAATGCTACTTGATTGATAATAAACACGATCTCAAGTCAAAGCGTAATTTGAATTAAATATTTATGAAATATCCGTACATAAGATAATGTTCAAGAAATAAATTTTCTCATTCTGAGTTTTTAAATTTATAAGTTAGACCAGAAACATTGATTAAGAAAACATTTATTAAAATTAGTAGATAGATAGCTCCGGATATCAGATTTTAATGAAATTTCGTGGTTAGTTTCTGTTCGATATATCTAAGAAAAATCCAGAACCTTAAGGCCTAATGCTGACTTGTTTTTGAAATATAATATGTCTTCTGAAATTTTCTCCTTTCGTTGTACTGCAACATCAAACTTTTTATTTTAAATATTTTATATTTATTCAAAGCAAATAATTTTGCTTTAATTTACTTGAAATCAGCTAAAATCGTTGATATATAATTATAAAATAAAATACCATTAAAGGTAAAAATTTAATTAAATTTTTAACTTACATCGAAGTCGATGGTTCCATTATCAATAAAATTATCTAAGAATTTGAATAATATTTTTGTATAATTAAATATTATCATTCACTTTTTTTCCATAATTTTTTAATGATTTATTCCACTATAAATCAGGCTTATAAGATTTATAGTGTAATAAATCATTGAAAAATTGTAGGAAAAAAGTGAGTAGTAACATTTAATCATACAAAAATATCATTCAAGTTCCTAGATAATTTCATTAATAATCAAACCATCAACTTCGATTTAAGTTGAAAATTTAATTAAATTTTCACTTTTAATGGTATTTTATTTGATAAAATATTGTATTTTATAATTATATATTAACAATTTCAGATGATTTCAAGTAAATCAAAGCAAAATTATTTGCTTTAAATCAATATAAAACATTTAAAATAAAAAGTTTGATGTTGCAGTATAACAAAAGGAGAAAATTTCAGAAAACATGTATGTTATAATTCAAAAACAAGTCAACATTAGACCTTAAGGTCTTAGAGTCTAACGATAAGTTCTTCATGAAATATAAGGCATCATATATTTTTTTAGTTTTATTGATTTTAAAGCACTAACATCAAAATCTTTAAATGTTGCATATATTGTATTTACTCAAAGCACTTTAATTAGCTTTGATTTTAATATAATTTAATACAAATAGTTTCTTATACGTATGAAATATAATATTTAATATTATTAAGCACTTTGAGAAATAAAAATTCAATAAAATTGTGAACTTACCCAAGCGTCGACAATGCAATTGCTAATAAAATTATTAGATAATTTTAGAGATGTGATACTCTCCTAGTAAGTTTGATATGACAAAGTTAAACTAATTTATAAATGTAAATACAGTAGTACATGGATTGAAATCATGTCTATCTAAATTACATTATCAAAATATAATATAAATAAAAAGCGAACTAATAATTATAGTCTTTTTGTACTTTTAAAATAAAGCAATAAAATACTGGATCGCATATGACACAAAAGATTATCAAACTTATATCTAACACATAGGCAATTACTTGAAACTTATTTCTGAACATATATAAACTTAAAAAATCATTAATTCATAAAAAAATATATTTACTTTTATGTAATAATGAAATGTTTAGTGAAGTATTTCTATTTTTCTATTCTCTGATAAAACAAACTACTGTATTTCAAATTATCAAGACAGTTAATTTTACAAGTTTACTTTATGGTTCAACCATACACACTAAACACTGCTTCTGCTAGAGAGAGAGTCTAGTCTTAAGTTGGAATTCATTGACCCAACACAAGCAACTATGTTGTTTGAGTATCAATGTTACTTGAGTAACATTTATAAATTGTAGTTTAGTTACAAGTATCAATATTACTTGAGTAACATTGATACTCAAGTAGCACCATCGCTTGAGTTGGGTCTGTGAATGCCAACTTTAGTTATAACGGAAACAGGCAACCTAGACTTTTAAAAGTGACCGCAAGGCCAGCGTTGCGATCGAGTAAGAAATAGTTCTTATATATATAGTGGGAAATACATGGAGGGCCACGTTCGTGAAATGTCCAGGAGAAGGAAGATATGAAATCTCTTTCTGTCTCTGTTTAGGCACGTTTTTCTCAAATTATAGTTTAGAGGATTAGAAGTAAACAGCTAAATATTATGTCTTGAAAGGTAGAATGTAAGAATGAAGCGTTTAAATATACACGGAGAGAAAAATCAGGTTATTTTCTCATGATAAATTTAACACGTTAAAATTATATGATTCTTCATGTAAGATTCTCATGAAATGAAGTTAATTTAATCAGAATAGCATCTAACTTAAAATGCTATAGGTGCCATGTTATTATTACTTGGATGCTCACGGGATTTTCACGTGGAACTCAAGTGAATTTAACGGTGGTAGGGCCGATCTAGTAGCACGGGCTTTGAAAGAGAGAGAGAGAGAAACAGAGAGTAAAGAATATGTGTATATTCGTAGCAGCAGTCAGTTAGAATACACATACTGTGCGAGTAGAGTGGGGGTATGTCGATTTTTATAAGCTAAACCCTTCGGTTACTTTGTTTCTCTCTCTCTCCCTCTCTATCTCCTTTCAAAGTCCGTGCTACTGGTCGGCCGCACCACTGATGAATTCACTCGAGTGCCACGTGAAAATCCGGTGGGCCTCAAGTAATTTTAACATGATGCACCGCCATCTATTAAAAACATGGATATCATCTAAAAATCACTTGTTTCTTCGATAATATTAGGTGAAAAAATATCGTGTGATAATCACTTGAAATTTCATGGGATAATAACCTGATTTTTCTCTCCGTGTACTTTTTACTGCAACAATCGGAATAATATAATTATTTACATTCGTTTATCGCTGTTTGTAATCCAGTAAAGTTTATGCGCATGCGCAAGCAAACGAAGACAGCGAGAGATCATGTATCTTCTATTTTTTTCTGTAAACATTATCTATTAACATGACTCTCATTACCTATGAATCCTCTGTTTTCTATAAATATCTCTACGGTTCTCACTCGATTCATAGATTTTATATTTCGATTTTCGTACCAACTTTGAATGATCATATCTCGGTAATGAAAGCACTTGGAAACTTATATGAAAAATGAAATTAAAGGTTTTCAACTCTACTTTTGCATAGTAAAACTCATTTGCACTTCTAGTGACGAGAACCCATCTATAAAATTGAAAACACGAAAAAAAGTACTTTTTTAAAAATTTCTTACTGAATTAACAAGCTACATCTCGGTAAAAACAAATTATTTTGCTTCTAAAGCACTATGGGGGATATTTTTTTTACTGACAGAAATGATTTATATGCGCACAAAGTCCCAAAAATAATTTAGAAAAGAATTAGAGCATCAAAGTACGAAAAATTTGGAAAAAATGAGGAAAAAGTGTTTTTTTAAAATTGAAACGTGTTTAAAACTTTCTATGCCGGATTTTTTGGATTTATTTATAGTTTTTGGATAGTAACAACCGATCCCCGGGACGGGAGACGATATTCAAGCATTTTGGGAAATAAGCGCCACCCTAATATATATATATATATATATATATATATATATATATATATATATATATGTATGTATCTCCCTATATTATATAGTTATATACAAAAAAAAACCTCCTCATCTACCCCTCATTTTTCCTCCCCCTCTTTTGTATGCTTAAAACATCACAATCCACTCCTCAAAATAACGTAAAAATCTGTCTAGAAATGATCTTTTTTGAGAAAAAAAAAGACACCCCTCTACTACCCAAGTCACCCCTCTACTACCCAAGTCACCCCTCTTGCTACCCCTCGTACGTCACTCACCCCCCTCAGATAATTTAGCTAAATTTACCTTATTTTATCAATGTATTTGTTACTCATTCTCTATACAACTACTATCACTCTTTCCACTACTACCCCATCACTCCTACCCCTCATTTTTTTTCTCCCTCAAAATAACGTAAAAATGTCTCTTAAAATGTCTTTTAAAAAAAAAAAAAGATTTCCCCTCTACCCCAGTCACCCCTCTCCTACCCAAGTCTACCCCTCAGTCCACAAATCACCCTCTCACTACCCAAGTCAGCCCTCTTGCTACCCCTCATGTCCCTAATACACTATTCATAATCATTTACCCTGGTAGAAAGTTTAGCATAAATTATGGCGTGTCCACCAACATATGGCCATATTTGTACGGTGTAATTACACTGTCAAATTTCACCATAAGTTGGCCATAATATGGACTTATTCTAATGTATGATTTGTGCGCACTACTATAATAAACTTATATTTATAGTATAACAAGTTTAACTTTAATTGTGAACTTTCTCTATTCTTCTCTATTATTTTTTATTCACTATTCTTCAGATTTTAATTACAAATGAATTTTTTTTTATTATAACCTAATTTTCTGATATGACTTTATATTCGACATCTTAACCTAACCCTAATCTTTAAAAATAGACGCGCTAATGTAGTTCTTAAGTTTTGTTAGTTAGTTGAAAAACTCAATATTATGTTATATAATAAAACTAATTGATTTGCATTAACATTATGTTATAGCAGGACACTTTAAAATTATTTGCAAAATTTTAGAACTTTGAGTACCAGACTTTCAAAATGAATATGTGTATTATGAAATATTTTTTTTGTAACTAAACCAAAAATGAAACTTAACACCAATTTTTTCAAAGTGAAATTACAATACAATTCCCAATATATGGATTTATATTGATATTATGCTAGACAAAACATTCTAAAGTTATTTACAAAATTTCATGATTGTAAATGCTATAATTTTAAAAACAAATAAGTGAAAACGAAATTATAATATCACTTTAAACAACTTGATGGCCAGTTTCATTTTTAGTCCATGTCGAATGAAATGTTTCATGTGGTACTTGTTAGATTTTTTTTTAACTATAGTACTTAAAGCTATGATACTCTGTATTTTGCTTTAAAATATCTTCCTCGAACATGGTATCAATTGATATGAATGTAATTTATATTGTACTGTTGTTTTGATTTAAAAAGTTGGTAAGCAGTTTTATATTTGATTTAGTCTATGATGAGTCCTTTCATATTATACGTACCAGACTATACTTCTTTTCAAACTATAGAATTCAATGTTATGTTTTATTATACAACCTAGATTACATTGATTTGCATTGACATTATGTTACAGTAGGACATTTTAAAATTATTTGCAAAATTTTAGAACTTTGAGTGCCATAATTTTAAAAAGAATATTCTAACATGTGTATTATTAAATATTTTAGTTGTCGCTAGACCAAAAATTAAACTTGCCACCAACTCCTTTAAAGTGAAATTACAATACAACCTACATTACATGGATCTGTATTGATATTATAATAGACAGAATATTCTAAATTTATTTACAAAGTCTATGAATAATTTTAAAATATCTCATTCAATGCTTAAAATCCTTTTGATTAGTCAAAAATGTGATTTCTTCAATTTGGTGGTTGTCGTAAGCTTTCTCAGTTAATTTTTAACCAATTGTTCGACAAACTTTTAAATTCTTTTTCTTTTTCTTTTAAATAAAAGTGTTATTTTGTGAATACATATTAATTAAAGATCTCTGAAAATTTTGAAGTCAATTCGTTGAAAATTGGCTGAGGAAGCTTGCAGTGACCACCAAAATCAAGTGTTCGAATAAAAGAAAGAATTATAATCATTTCATGAGATTATTTAAAATTATTCATGGGCCAAAGTCTTATATTTTATATATCTAAGGTAAAAAAAACTTTTTTTTAAATAATATTATTATAAAAAAATTATTATGACATTTAAATTTAATTTTTATTTTAGGCTTGAATTTGGGCTTGATACCTTAAGTTCTTAATTAATTGATATTTTATATGAGTGTTACTACAATTAATATTAAATAATACTAATATCTCATTAATTTATATTAACACTAAATTTATTTTTAAAATAAATCATAACCTATAAAGTTTGTATTGTTCATTATAACCTTTGTCTATTCGAGTGATATACTAACAAGTAATTGTTATTAATTGTAAATAATGTCAGATCATTAACTATAACTTTATAAATGAAACTTTAATGTGTTATTGTTAATTATAAAAATAAATAGTTTATAAAAATGAATAATATATGATGATAATTTATTAAAATGAATCATTTTCTGATAATTCTAAATTATAATTTCCTTAATTATTATTCCAAAATTTTAATTATCTTTTCAAAATTATAAATTTGTATTCCTTGTCAAGTCCATAAGCTGACCATATTCCGTCAAAATAAGACTGGGTTTGTAGCCTTGTCAAGTCCATAAGCTGGCCATATTCCGTCGAAATAAGACTGGGTTTGTGGCCATATTATGGTTGCAAACCATAAAATACACCATAATGACACCGTAAATCCAGGCTTTTTTCTACCAGGGTAGTGTTTATTTTTATATCGTTAATTAAATATTTAAATTTTACCAATATTTTTTTAAAAAACCTTCTTGTTTGATGACTCCAATACTTTAGAGACCTAATTTGGTTATGAAAAATATTGGTATTTAATTATCTTAAATATATTGATTCTTTATTTTATTTTTAAACGTCAATTATTTATTTGAAATATAAACTATTAAGAAAAAAGTTTTTTAATATTATATTTATGAAATACTTGCTTAAGGCTATATAATGGAATATATATTTAATACATAGTTAATAATATTATAGATCATTGATTTTTTTTTTTTTAACTATCAAATAATAACTACGTTCGTTAGACAACTTTCCACACCACCCACACTGAGACAAAAAAAAATAAAAAACTTCTACTTTCAACGTTTAAGCTTATTTTTTTTGGGTCCAAGCTGTATTTGACTAAAAGTAAAGCACATTTTACTTTGTCTTGATTGTCTTGGTCAGAAAAACTTACTGAAAAATTTCCTGCATCTAAAAGATTCTTCTTTCAGGTTAGCTTAAATTTGTTTTCTTGTTGTCTTGAGTTTATCTTGTGAAAGTTTTAAGTAGATGTTTTTATTTTTTTTATCAGTTTGACGAGGTATTGTCAATGGCGCGTTGGGTTCTTTTGTTTTTAAAGAAAAATTGAACAATAAAAGTGGTACCCTTCCCCAGTAGCCCTACATAACCACTTTTAAAATAATATAAATTTAAAAAATTTTTTCACATTTCTTTATATGTCAAAAGTAAAAATGTTATTGTAAGTTTTTTATTAATTAAAAAGATAAAAATTATAATAATTATTAATTTATTTCTTTATAAAAAAGTAAAAATAAAAATTATATTGTTAATGTAAAATTTTATCTTTTATACTCTTTATACAGATAAATAAAGTCATATAATTTTTATTTTATTTTTCTCTAATATTTTCAATATTTTAAGGAATATATTGATATCCTTTTCGTTTGTTTATATTTAAACAGTTATAATATAAATTATACAACAAATTATAAATTTTTCATATAAAGAGTGTGATATTAATTTTTTAATATTAAAATAAGCAATTTAACTAAATTTAATTCTTTAAAAAACGATTTTATATAAATTTATAGTATATTTTTAATATATTTATTTTAAAATTATAACTCTAGTTATTATGATTTTCTTACCTATTTTATTGTTTTTAATATATATTTAAATCAATCTGAAATAAAATAAATCATAATTAATTAATTGATAAAGAAATATTAAATTTTGAGTATTTCAAATTTTAATTATATATTATTTTAAAATATAATATTAAAAAATAAACTTGATATAAACTGATTATAATATTATAAAAAAATATACTTATCTAAAATCTTAAAGATTTACGAACTTATGAAAATGTAATTTATAATACTTATAAAGAAACTGCGCTTGCAATGAATTTAATAGAACACGAAAAACAAATTTATTATATTTTTGAAGAAGCATGCCATGTTATGTTACCAGTATAATTACGTAAATTTTTTGCATGTTTTTTATTATATGAAAATATTCAAGGTAACGTTATTTGGGAAAAATATGAAAAATTTTTTATTGAAGATTTTGAAGAAAATAAAGAAAACAAAGCTTTATCCCATATTAAACAAATATTAAATTCAGAAGAAATGTCATGTGAAAATTTTGGTTTACCTGAACCGAATGAAAACTATATCGAAGAAAACAAAGAAATTAATGATAAAATTATAATTTTTAGTAAAAAAAAATTTGATAAAATGTATAAACAATTGAATAACGATCAAAAACATATTTTTGAACTAATAATAAATAATAATCATAAAATTTTTTTCATAGATGGACCAGGAGGTTCTGGAAAAACATTTTTATATAAAACATTAATATATTATTTTATAACAATAAAAAAAAATTCTTATAAATGGCTTGGACAGGTATTGCTTCAATTTCACTACCAAAAGGTTTAACCAGTCACCGAACTTTTAGATTACCGTTAGACTTAAACAATATTGAAAGTGCATTTTTAAAATTTGATTCAGATAAGAAAAAATTAAGAGAAGCAAATGTAATTATATGGGACGAAGCATCAATGATTCCTAAAAAAGCTTTAGAATTAGTTGTGTCTGTCATAATAATGAAATTTTTGAAGGAAAAATTATTATTTTAGGTGGAGATTTTCGTCAAATTTTACCTGTATTAAAACATGGAAATAAAAATACAATTATAAAACAAACTATAAAATATTCAACCCTATGGCCCATGTTTTATATTTTTAAATTAAAAAAAAATATAAGATCCAATGATGAAAATTTTTCATCATTTTTATTAGATATTGGAGAAGGAAAAGTTGATACATTTATTATACCAGAAAAATGGAAAACTAATAATGTTTGCAATAAAATTTATCAAAACATTAACAATAATTATTGTTTTTCGAAAAACGTTATTTTAAGTACGCATAATGAAGATGTGAATATTTTAAATAATAAAATACTGAATTTAATTAATAATGAAACAATGACATATTATAGTATTGATTATGCAACATATAAGGGTGTTGATCAAACAGATGATAATATTCATTTAAATTATCCAATAGAAATGTTAAATAATATAAGAGAAGGATTACCTCCACATAAACTTAATTTAAAAATAAATTCCATAATAATGCTAATTAGAAATTTAAGTATAAAAGATGGATTATGCAATGGAACACGATTAAAGATAACGAGATGATTTAAATACAATATAGAAGCTGAAGTAATTACAGGTGAAAATGAAGGAAATAAAGTTTTTATACCGCGTATTACATTAAGCACAAATGAATCATCGTCTTTACCATTTATTTTATATAGAAAATGATTCCCTATTGTATTAGCTTTTGTTATAACTATAAATAAATCAGAAGGTCAAAGTTTTGAAAACGTAGGAATATTCATAAAAAAACCTTTATTTTCACATGGACAATTATATGTTGCTTTTTCAAGAAGTAAAAATCTTTCTAAAATACATATTCAAAATGAATTAGAAAATAAAAATGAATTAACCAATATAGTATGGAAAGAAGTACTAGAGAAATAACAAAAAAAAAACTTTAATTTTTTTAATATTAAAAATATATTTATATTTCTTACATACTAATAAAACATTTGTTTTTTTTTCAGATATAACGTAATAAAACAAAGAATAAAAACATACTTCAAATTTTCTATATAAAAAAATTAATTTAAAATAATGAAAAAGAAAATAAAAACAAACTTCAAATATTTTATAAAAAAAAAAAATAACAAAGTTATTTAAATATAATTTAATTAATACTAATAATAATTGAATCATTATAAAATGGAATGGGATCCAGTTTCAAATGAATACATTGTTGTAGAAAACTTACAACATCAAAAAGAATTAGATGATTTAAATAACCAAATAAACGAATTTGAACGGTTTCAAGAGCAGTACGAAGAATATATGGAAAATTTGAATGGAAATACAGATTTATCTAGATTAAATAATGCAATTAATAACTATATCGGAATTGAAAATGAAAAACTTGATTTTAAAAATTAGAACAACGTAACATATTATTATAAATATATGACAAATAAAATTATTCAATATAAGTT
The DNA here is from genome assembly GCA_017163975.1 of Anastatus disparis. Classification (NCBI taxonomy): domain Eukaryota; kingdom Metazoa; phylum Arthropoda; class Insecta; order Hymenoptera; family Eupelmidae; genus Anastatus; species Anastatus disparis. The sequence goes on along the minus strand of JAFFSR010000372.1, from coordinate 222,101 downwards.
TGAAATATGTGATCCAATAATGGAATATTATATTACAGCTCATAATACAATATATTATAAATATTTATTACGTATTGCTAATATAATTTCTTTCATATTATAAAATATAATATGAAATATATTTAAGTAATAAATCAATAAAAATAATAAATATATCTTTTATAATAACAAAAAATTAATCAAATATATTAAAACAGTAATTTAAAATAGATTTTATACATCAAAAAGACTTAATTGCATTAAGATATATTTAAAAAAAATGAATAAAATTTGATAAAATACTCACTTTATAATTTTATTTATGACGTACATGGATTAGTAATTAATTGTATTAATATTATTATAATTATGATACAGGCATTAAACGTTAAATAAATCAAATAAAATCCTATTATAACTTAAACATTTTTAATTGAATTTAAATATAATAAAATGATTAAAGAGTAAATAAAAAATTATTTTATGTAACAAAAAAAAATTTTTTAAATTCATATCATTATGTATTATATTATATTGATTTTTTTAATTAATAAATAATATTGAAAATTATTCATTAATAAATAAATAATCGATAATTTAAAAAAAAAAAACAAACATAAAAATACATTCTATTAATTTTGTAAAAATTATTTTAATATATCTTTTTTAATACTAGCAAAAAAGTCAAGGATATTAGAAAACAATATAGATATATATTTTATAAATCCAAAAGACTTAAAAATGAAATTAAGATATATTAAAAATTAAATTAAAATAATTAATAAATAAGGAAAAATTATAGTATTTAATTTTATCGTTTTACTTATAAAATATATTAATTAATAATATTATGATTATCATAATGATATTGAAATTTATTGTAAAATATATACTTTGAATAAAACTAATATTTAAAAAAAAAGAAATATATTAATTTCGAGTATATGAATTAAAGATACTAAATGTTATAAAAAAAATAATAATAATTAATATTCAAATATAAGAAATAATTGGAAAATTTTTAATAATAATAATATTAAAAAACATAGAATTCAATCAAGTATTAAATTTTAAATTTTATAATAATAATAAAAAAAATTTCTGTTCTATATTATTGTAAGACATGTTACAATAATATTTAATTAATAAATATCAAGTTATAATAATTATTCTAATAAACATACTTAAACAAAGATTTAAAAGAGATAAATATTAATTGAACAATTGTTATATAACAATAATATAATAACAAATTGTACAAATTATAAAATGATTTTAAAACTTTGTTTAAATATGTACACTGAGAGAAAATTCATGCCAATAGAGCATTTAGTCTACGTATCCAAAGTTAGTAAGTAATATCCTATGCTTTAATAACAGCGCCATCTACTCCTACGAGGTTTGTGCTATCCAAAAACTGTTTGTTTACATGCTTTAGTAACTCCCCACTCTAATATCCTTCGATAGCTAGCGCTGTATCCTCTCATGGGACGTGAAGGAAGTAAACGTGGCTTGTCCACTATTCTGTCTTTACTGCTAACTATGGCATTCTTCTATTGCTCAAGTCGCCTCCTCTTTTGGGTGGCGACGCGAGCAAACACGGCTAATCTATATCCAAAATCATGTTGCAAATTTCGTTAACGTATTTTCGTAGCGTGAATCTTTTATTTCTTTTCTTTTCTTTTTTTATGAAGGGAGATACGTTATAAATATAACCTGTTAAACTTTATAATTAATTTTTAACTTAAAATTTAATTATTTTAAACCGCTGGGGGCAAATGAGCATGTACGATTTTACGCCATAGATATTTCGAAGTAGCGTTGGTCTAGTGCGTAACGTTCGCGCTTTTCCTTTTGAGTACGCGAGTTCAACTCTCGGCTAGGGTCACTTTTTTTTAAATTTTTTTTTATTATTTCAATAGTTTTTATTGCTTTTTTTATTTTCTATTTTTTTATTAATTTTAAAATCTATTTTTTCACAAGTTACTTAAAATATGCTCGTTTTTTTTATTAATATTTTTAAATAAATTATTTCATATAGAAAATAATTTAAAATATTAATAAATAAATAATAGTGATGTTTACAATACTATAGTTCAATTTTGTCTTTATAAACATATTTCAATATACAATATATATTATAACATAAATAATAATACCTCAGTTTTATTTATTCATTGTAATTTATTGTAAATTTCATAAACTTAATTATAAATAAATTAAACTATACTATTATAAAATGAACATCGCTATTATTTATTTATCAATATTTGTAATTACTACCTATAAAGAATAATTTATTTTTAAAAAATTTTCATTGAAAAAAACGAGCGTACTTGTGAAAAATTAAATTTTAAAATTATTAAAAAAATACAAAATCTAAAAAAAAATAAATATAAAAAGGAATAAAAAATATTAAAACAATAAAAAAAAAATTTAAAAAAAAGTGACCTTAGCCGAGAGTTGAACTCGCGTACTCAAAAGAAAAAGCGTGAACGTTACGCACTAGACCAATGCTACTTCGAAATATCTCTGGCGTAAAATCGTACATGCTCATCTGCCCCCCCAGTGGTTTAAAATAATTAAATTTTAAGTTAAAAATTAATTATTAAGTTAAAAAGTTCAACAGGTTATATTTATAACGTATCTCCCTTCATAAAAAAAGAAAAGAAATAAAAGATTCACGCTACGAAAATACGTTAACGAAATTTGCAACATAGTTTTGGGTATAGACCAGCCGTGTTTGCTCGCGCCGCCACCCAAAAGAGGAGGCGACTCAAGCAAGCAAAGGATATGAGAGTGGGGAGTCATCGAAGTATACCACGCGAGTCATCAGTGAATGCCGTTCATGCTTTAGTTACTCTCCATACCATCTTTTTTAGTATAAGATAATCCAATACTAATAGAGCTTCTCACGCCTGTCATATTTGTATCAATGTTTTCGCTCTGCTATCAATGCTCGCATAGATGGCGGTTCGCATGCTCTATTAGCATGAATTTTCTCTCAGTGTAATACTGATGGTGGAGGATGGATTGTAAATAGAGTCTATGGTATAAGGAGGAAGGAATATAGACTCTCATGGTTGTGTAGGGCTATCGGCGAAGGTAACCATGGTTCTATTTTGAATAATTTTATAAAGAAAAAGGAATAATTTTAATCAATTTTAACATGTCCTAAAATAACTTAAAATTATTATAATTGATTTTATATAATTATTAAAAATAAAACAAAAAAAAACCAACGCGCCATAATATCATAAATTTTTTATTATTTTTATTAATTTATATTATAAATTATTAATTGTGAGGTATTATTGACAGTACCTCTTCATGTGGTGTGGAAATCTGTCTGAGCAAATATATAATTAATATTAATTTTTTTAATACTTTTGGTCAGTACAAATTTCATTCCTGGCTGACATAATGTAAATATAAACGGGGGTTGGCGAGCAGCGCGAGCAGGGGGGAACCCCCCCTAGTATATATATATTGTAACGTTTGGCTTTTCTGGTGAGCTGCGGTTGCATCAGACTTTTGTGAGGATGATCTACGGCGGCGGTGGATAAAAGCCAAAGTTCAACTTAATAACTAGATTGATTTTACTGAATTAATTTAATAATGAAAAGAAAAAAAAATAATAAATGTAATTTAAGAATTTAACTTTGTGTAAACAAGAAATAATAATTTATATTAATATTGAAATTTAAAAGCTTAAACAAAAATGAATAAACTTAATACTAGAGATATAAACGACGGGTCGGAATTACAGGAAAGGTTTTTGCGGAACTAGGTAAATAAGTATATTTGACGACATGGTTTTATTTAAATGTATCTTTTGTCCATTTATTAATAATAAATCAAAGAGTGTTTATAACGACGGTATAAAAAATATAACAAAAATGCAAAACATAAAAATCTATTCTTTAATCTGATTAAACTAAACTAAATAATTTCTTTTGGCTGGCGGTAATAAAGAAAAATAAATTATGGTTCCTTGCTTCCACCGGTAGATGGCGTTGTGTTTAATGACCGTCTGTAAAAAAATAAAGAACAAGAGAAAACGATATTAATATCTACAACGCAATTATTATTAACAATTATCTACGGTGGGTAAACGCGAGATCTATTTTATCGACGGCAGTTACGGCGGCGGTAGGTGGAGGAGTATCTATGCAGTGGAATCCCTTAACTACATAGATTGAAGGAAAGGAATGCAGGTACAGAGTACTCTTACTGTGCAGAGCATAACTTCTCTACACAGCGAGAGCGGAGAGAGGACTGGGGAGCGAGTCTCTATGCTGGCTTGGCGGCTCGCTTATATATGCTACGGAGCTCGCTATTCCCGTTGCGGGAGTAGCGCCTCGTAGCGGCTGAGCCCGGGTACTAAGCTTTAAGCGCGATGCTTGAATTTGCATCGTCGCAATATATATATATTTATCATTAACATTTATTATTTTCCATTAACATTAATTATTTTAATTTATCGATGTATTTTTATATTCTATTTTACAAATTATTTTTTACTTACTTCTATTATTTTTATAATTCGATTATCGAGAAGTGAGATAAGACCGGAGCAATAAGAGACGCTGCGTTATACAGGGCCTCAGACGCCCGATCCGGCGAACTCGTACCCTAAAGTATGACGTCATAGATGTCTGCCATTCAAGCCCCCTTCTACTTTAGCCTTATATCTTTTAAATTAAAGGTTTTTAAGTCTTCTTTTGAATGTTGTCTGGTTTTTTATGCTATAACAAATCTTTAAGACTTTATAACGATTTTTCTAAAAAAATTAGCTTTTTTTCAGTTCGCTATATCTTGTATTACACCGTATTAAAAAGTGTTAAGGAAAAAAAATGTTCGTTTTTGGTTAAAGAAAATATATAAAATTTATAGCTTGCGATAGAAATTTTTTTTACACTTTTTCACCCTGTTATGATTCTAGATTATAGTAAAAAATCGACAGATATTCTAAATGTAAAAAAAATATTTATCGCGAGCTATAAAATTTCATATACATATTTTTTTTCTTTGTTTTTTTTTAATACGGTGTAATGCTTACGAGATGCAGCAAGTTGAAAAAAAGCTAATTTTGTCAGAAAAATCGTTATAACTTAAAGATTCGTCATAGCATAAAAAGCAAACAGCGTTTAAAAGAGGACTAGAAACCTTTTGTTTGAGAGGTATAACGTCAACGTAGAATAATTTTGCTAGAATTGGCCCAGAGTTAAATATGAGCAAAAAATTTTAGCTCTATAAATATAATTAAAAAAAAGATATTCTCAAATCAAACCATCAGCATTTGAAAAAGCTCTGAAAAGCTTTTCAAACCCATCTTTTTAAAATTTGTTTATATGCTTTCCAACGGAACAGTAAAACTTTTTATATTGTACCTCGACTGATTAGGGTAGGCAACTTCATGTGAGCAGGAGTGTATATGAAAAAAACTCTGAAAACGCATATTAGAATTTTATTCCCCGACGAATTTGCGGGCATCCAAATTGTATTTAAATTGATGTGCCGTCTCCTGTGAAGAATGCATCAATACAAATGTATAAAAATCATCAAAATATATCTATAATTTATAAGAAATGACCAAAAATTGTAATGTATATGAAGAACAAATTATTTGTTATAAGTTTTCGTCTCTCTGTTAAACAAAAAGATTCATCTCTGTTTTCATTTCCCATATTTGCCTTCTTTTATAGACTAGAAATAATGGATATTTGTACTTTTAACACGACTATATGAGAAAATGGTTACTTCAATGGGAGGATTCATTTTTTGTATTTTAAAATAACGATATTGCAGATAAATTGGAAAAGAAATGAAAATATCCATTTTCACGAATGGGTAATGGTTTTTGATTGAGGTTTTGGTGATAAAAGGTTAACTCAAGAGAAAGAGCAGGCATCAATCAGAACACGCATTTAATCACAAATTGTTTGTTCATATTTTTGACTCTAAAACAAAAGATTATTTGTACAATTTCTCATATAACTCTTTTTTTATACAGCTATGTAACTCTTTTTTTAATACAGCTATGTATAAAAAAGAGTGTTGTCATTTTAAATGTATTTATTATGTGGACTAGAGAAAAAATTTTTTTTCCAAACTAAAAAAAGGATATTTATTAGGCCAAAAAAAATCAATATTTAATCATAGAGTCTTATAATGAATTCTCAAAAAATTTTTTTCGGTATTTTGCACTAGGATGAACCCTTAAGAAATTAAGTTGGTTACAAACATAAAATTCAACAGTAACATTGAATTTCACATAAAAAAACATACACCGGTCAATTGCTTTTGCCCTCCCTAGAGTAAAATTTATTAAAATAAAAAGTTTTGTATCTTCGGAACTAATGATCGCATCTTCAAAATACAAACTGCGTTTGAAAGATTGATAAAAAATCTTTGGAATGAAGTAAGTTCGGTATGAAAAAAGTCATTTTCTAATTGCTTATAGCAATGTGAAAAAATTTTTTACTAATTTTTTTTGCCCGCATAAAAGTGAATGCCATTTTTATGAAAATTATGATATTGAAAAAAAACCAAATGTGTTTCAAAACTCTAATAGTCCTCTTTAAAATGAGTTGAATAAAATGTTTCTATGACTTTTTCAACCACAGTTATGATGATTTTTCGAAAAAAGACCTATTTTTCAATCATGATTATCTCATAAGCTAAGAAAGATGGAAAATTTATATTGGAGAAAAATGTTTCATTTTCAGTCTAGAATATATGTGTATGTGTGTATATATATATATATATATATATATATATATATATATATATATATATATATATATATATATATATATATTGTAATATAATATCAATTTTGCATGGAATTATTAAATTGAATATCTATATTTTATAAATAATTGGACATTATTTAAGACATAGAATAATTTCCTGTAATAATAAAATAAAATTACGTTAAAAGTAGGATTTCATAGTTACCTACTGAGGCCGATAATGATAATAACTCAAAATATATATATATAGATATAGAAAAATAAATATAGAAATGGAATGTTCTATTTCTTTTACTGAAAAAATATTACGAATATTTGATTGTTAATAAAAAAATATATAAGATGTAGCTTATTAATATAATTGTTTATGTTTAAAAAAAATTGTGTGACTCATTTTTCTACAAAGGCATGTTTTTAATAAGCTAAAACAATTTTTAAATCATACACTTTGAAAATGACCGCAAAATGAGTATCGTAAGGATTTACTTTTAAAAAGATTAATAAACTTTAGTGATAATTGGTGACTGCTCACTCATGATCAGTATAGTATTTGAGTTATAATATAATTATAAAAAGAACAGCTTAAATATTGTTAAAGAAAATATAATAAAATGGTAAATTTTATGATTTTATTTAAAATAACTATGAATTAGAAAGGAAAAATTAAAATATTAACTTTTCGTAATATAATACCTCTTTATTTTTATAAATATAACGTTACATAAATTTTGGAACTTATAATAAAATTAACATGAAGTAAAAAAATTTGTTATGATTAATATTAATCAAAATTAATTTTAACTAACAAAATAAACTTTTTCATTCATTTTTACTTTTTTTATTTTCTTGTGGTTTGTTTTTTAGTTTCTTTTACAATAAATTGTTCGTTTTTTACTCTCTTTTTTCGAGTTTTTATTTCATTCTTTGTTTTCGATTTAATTTTTGCAGAAATTTCCTTTATCATTTTAATTTTTCTTTCTTGATTTACATTCCAACTATTTGTTATTAACGAAAAATGTTGACAAGGAACGATATCAAAACACGATGAACATGATAAATAATTAAGAAATAATTTTTTAGAATATTTTTTATTCCAAATGATCTGAAAAATTTTCTGTAAATATGGTGCTGCTTTTATTTCTGGATTTATTAGTCTGTCAACTTTTTGGATTTCTGCTAAAGTAATGGGAAAAATGTGGATTTTTTGGCCTGCAGATTTTTTTACGACTTGTATAGCATCTTCGACAGTCATTACGTCTGTACCTGATAGAACAGCTTGATCACATATTCGCTTAGTTGTTTCACCTGTGGCATCAGCACTACTTTTCCCATGACCAGGAGCAGTAAAATTCCACGAAGCCTTCAATAATTTTAATTTTTCACAATAATATCGAAAAAGTTGAAAATTCGATTTATTTTTGTATTGGGTTGTTGGACCATCACTTTGAAAATGGATAACATTAACATTTGGAACGATAGACTTGATTAGTTTAAAAACTGACTGTAAGTGTGCCCAAATAGCTGCAGCATCGTGTCGTAGAATATCTGACACAGTACAGAACGAAATACATTTTAATTCGGCGTCAGGACTTGATCGATAATAAAAAACTCCAGTGTGAAATGTTAACTGCTTTTTTGAAGTTCCAAAATGAACAGCTTGGATTTCATTTGCATATTTACAATTGTAATTCTCGGAAAAATCTATCGTCATCAAAATTTCGTTAATTTTCAAATTGAGCTTAGTACATTGCAAAAATCTGGATTGGTGTATCATATCAAAAACATGTTTCAGATACAAAGGAGTCATTGCATTTATTTCGTCAACAATTTTAGAAATAGTAGAAATTATTTTCTTTTTTTATGTTACTTTTACAACAAATAATTTATTTTTTGCACTAACTCTACTAACCTTTTCTGTTACCCATTGATAATAAAATAAATCGGTTTTATCGTCATTATTTTTAATTCTTTTGTTTTTACATTTAAGAGGCGGTCGGAACCAAATCGGTGACTTAGTTCGGTGCTTGCAATAAATGCTTATAATAATTTATTCATTTATTAATATGGTAAAAATATAGTCATTTCCTCTAGTCATGTATATAAAGAATAATTTAAAATAGTTAAAGCCACAAAAGTATACAAATTATTGTTAAAAAGCGAAAAATGCCACCTAACAATCGACACGACAGTTTTTTGCATGCGGTATATGTCAAGTCAGTTTGATATTTGTAATAAATGCTTATAATAATTTATTCACTCATTCATATGGTAAAAATATAGTCATTTCCTCTAGTCATGTATATAAAGAATAATTTGAAATGATTTAAGCCATAAAAATATACAAAATATTATCGTAAAGCGAAAAATGCTGTCTTGATATATACCGCAAGTCACCGATTTGGTTCCGACCGCTTCTTAAGACACGTTCTGTACATGCATTCTTTATTTTCCGTATTACAAACTATTGACTTAATAAATTTATGTGCTGCATTATTAGATAAAATTTTCAAATAACTTAATTTGTGAACCAATAAATTGAAATTTGCGTGGATTTTACACAAACACGTATCGCGACCCGTCATTTTTTTCTTTACTATCCAAAAAGGTTTGAATTTATAAAAAGATGTCTTGGAAATTTTGAAAGATTCTTCTTTTAAGTACTTTTTGAACAAATTGTAAATAGTATCACATAGAAATCTTTTTTTTTTAGTGATACCATTCTTTTTTATCGCGTCTTTGCTACCTGGAGCTATAGTTGAATTTTCATCTTTTTCCAAAAATCGACGTACTGCATCTTTTATTTTGTTCGCTAAAGCTTGTTTTTCAACATTGTTTCTACTAAAAATTATTTTATCTTTGATTCTGAATTTTTTTTGAAAATAATAACTATTTAAATACGACATCTTTTTCATAGCTTTATTTTTACTAATAATACTTCCGGACATCATATTTGCAAAAATTAATTTTTGTTGGTCATTTTCTAATAATTTTTTATTTTCTTTTAATTGAGCTTCCAGGATTTCACAATGCAATAAACGTTTTCTCACAGTTAACTTGCCTTGCAATTCAATTTTTTTAACGTACATTATCAAAATCTCATCTTGTTTTGGAGTTAGTTTTTTACGTAATCTAAAATATTTCATTTTCCACGAATTGATTTGTTTTTCCTCCAATTTGATTACATTTAATAATTTTAGGTTTTCTCGTCTAAGTCGCTGTTCTCTAACTCTTGCATATGTCAACAAATTTCGCAGTTTTTCTATTTCATTTTTCTTTAACTTACTTGTTTCAGTTTCCTCAAACACATCAGTTGAATAATAATTTTTATTTACACATGAATATCGTTCAGAATCATTATAATTATTATGATTAATGCTGGCTGTTTGTATAGATTCCAAGTGAGCAAATGTCTCACTGTTCTCTTGTAAGGAGCAGGGTGATTGAGCGACATACTTATTATTACTTGTGCTGACCTTTGAAGTATTTTCTTTTAGTTTACTTGTTTCGCTTATTATTGATAGAGAGGTATGAGTTGTATCGAAACCATTAGACTCGAAAGCAATACTATTAAAATAAAGAAAAATATCAAAATTTTATAAAAATATATAACTACAATTATAGATTTAAAGACAGTATTATAATATGCAGTAAAACTCACTTTTTATCTATACGTTCTTTTCTTTCTTGTCGTACACGTTCATGATAAACTTTCAAGCGTTTCTTATCATTTTCGGTTTTTTCTTTCTGTATTCTACGTTTTTCTCGACATTTATCTTTTTTTAATTTTAATTTATCTATCCTCTCTTTGCTTGTATTCATAATTAATCATATACATCACAATAAACGATAAAAATACAGAGAAACAAAAATTTTATTCAATTTTAACGTATATTGAAACAGAAATACTACGTTTGTGTTTATGAACATGGTATTAATACTTTGACCGTCAACTATAAAATGTAAATTTGATAGCGAAAAGCATTATGACAAATATTAATACATTGTTGCCATATTTAGAGGATTCAATATATGTAGGGAAAACTGGGGCGAAACCGTATACCGGGGCAAAACGGTATCCCGTTTTACTCCAGGATAACGTTTTGCCCCGGTATACGATTTTGCCCATAAAGGTTGCAAATATAAAGCATAATAGTATTATCGACCTGTTATTGAAAAGATATTAGAATTAAAATTTTATATTTTTTTAGCCAATATTAACATGAACGAAAAATTAAAATTAAGTGAAAAAATTATAAGTCATAGTTTTTTATGTTAACTTCTTGTTATCAATTTGACATGGCGTACAATGTTTTGAATAACATAAAACCTCATGATCACAACGCAAAATAATTGTTTCTTACCCGTTTTCAAAATGTGCCTACTAATAATCACATTTTTTATAACGAGTCACGTTTTTACTTATGATATTTGATGTCATATAAACTTGTGAAATAAAATGGCATACTTATCTAATATAGGTAATTGAATTCGTTATATTAAAACGATTATTTTTCCATGAGGAAACATTAAAATTTTGCTAAGTCATTTTTTTTTACTCCGTGAATGTAAAATAATCACATTTTTACAAAATGGAGTAACGTTTACATTTTTTGTTTTAGCAATCCACACAAAGTAGGCACATATATTTAATATTAATTTTCTGAAAATATATGTTAAAAAGAGTAATTTTATATGATTTTTATTGCATTCCATGATTTGGCATTTTTTTACTGGATGATAAAAGAAAAATTTTTTCATTAGTAACACCTTGTTAAATGTGAAATTTCATGTATTCTTATTATCATACGTAATTCTGGTGATCAGAGGGTTAATTTTAATGATGAAATTATCTTCTCTATACTCTATTTCACAATTACTAGCATTTTAAATATCAGTATAATCATTAACTAGTCTGTTATTGTTTAGTAACACAAAAGTTAAGGGTTTGGCGGAATAACTCATATATAGCTCGTATTGAATTAAATGCAATAATAAGCCATGTTTGCTTAACCTTCTGACAGCTGACATTTTTTCAACTAAAAAAGTGTAACTTTCTCGAAATTTTCTATATAAATGTTTCTTAAGTAATAGCATATGTGGGCCGATCGAGGGGTGACGCCATATGGCGTCCCGGCTGTCAGAAGGTTAATGGCACAGCTATAGCCTGGCACGCAGTGGTCGGTGGTTCAAATCCACCTTAGAGCATCAAAATTTTTTAAATTATTTTTCTGCATTTTTATATTTAATAAATTTAATAAAATTAAATAAATGAATTTGCATTTATAAATTTTCAATAAATAAATAATTAAATTAGTTATTGATAATTAATAAATGTAAATCTTAAAAATAAAATTTGATTCGACTCGCGGCGCTCGTCGCGAGTAGACGTGTTTCGCTTGCTCCGTGATAAACGTGGCACATCACAGCAGACGAGTGTTTAGTATATATATATAGTGCGTGTAACGAGTGTCATAGGCTTCGGCATTATCCCTCTCTCTCCTTGTATCCTGCAAGTCGCTGCGGGACCCGGGTGACCTGAGAGGATGACTACCCCAACGTTAAATCCAACTACAACTGCAAACCCCAACTCTTGCTCCTTCGCCAGCATCACCGCCACCAAAGTTCGAGGCAACAAGGAAGACGCAATTATTGTTGAAGCGATGGAAGGACTCACCAACGACGACTATGTGGACGGCCTTGAGAGAATAGTTAACGTTTCAGAAATAAGGAACATATCTAAAATATCCGGTAAGAGACTAATAGTATACTTATCCAGTAAGGATCTTGCACAAAAGGCTAAAAACAAGATCATCCAAGTAAAAGAATACTCGCTTCAAATAAAGTCATATGTTAGTAATCACAAAAGAGTTGTTATCTCCAATGTGCACCCCATGATTCCTGATGAAATAATCATTAACATGTTAAAAAACAAAGGAATAGATATAGTCTCTCAAATTAGTGACATTAGGGCAAGCTTTTCAAAACCAGGCAGATCGCACATTCTCTCTCTACGCAGGCAATTCTACATAAAAGAAGAGGATGAACATAAGCTCCCCGAAACGCTACAAATAAACTTCGATAGCACAACATACTGGACATACCTTACTACCGATTCGACGGTCTGCTTTATATGTAAAAAGCCAGGCCATATTGCCAAGCTATGTACGGCTAATGACACATTCCATTCGCAGTCAAAAGAAAGTACAAACATAAACACAAGCCAGCAAGACAATACAGTAAGCCATGAGCCCAATGAGGTTATCTCAAATCAAAACAATAGCCAAATGAATACATGCGTTAGTCAAGAACTCAACGAAACATATTTAATAAATCCTAACAAAAGGCTACGAACATCGACCACAAGCAGTGGCTCTCAACTCAATGAATCACTAATCACCAACAAAGATCTCAATAAAAAAAACTAATTTGTTTGAAGATTTCATCAAGCCAAATAAATTAATTAAAGCCGAAAACAGACGCAAAAAAAAATAAAATTAGCTGAAGACCAATCACAAGAACAAAAACAAAAACAGATAGCTCAACTCAAAGAATCATTAAGGCCTGCCGCTAAAATGTTCGAAGAAAATAAGGACTCTCCCATGGACTACCAAACCTTTATAGACTTCATAACAGCTAATCACGACAAAGAAAATATACTGAGCAAAACCAAGGAAATCGTAGACGACTCACAATTAATGATATCAACAATCGAAAAAGTATATACACTAACCTCCAGCAAATTCACTAAAACCAAACTTACCAAAATAAAAAACAAAATAATAAAGGCCAACGAGACGGACAACAGAGGCGCACCAGCAGATTATTCAACCGAGGCAGATTCCGACGATGAACTCACACAATCGGATAACACACCGGACCCAGAACCAAACTTAAAAATAAATTAATAAAATATAAGTATAAAATGTACATACATCAAAAAGATCTCAAGATTTTATTTTGGAACGCCCGAAGCATAATCCAACGTAAATACGAGCTGCCTATAATATTACAACACATAGATGTTTTTGTTTGTGTCGAGTCCTGGCTCGCTCCCGAAACTTCAACAGAAAATGAACTTAAAATCTCCGGTTTTAAAATTTTTCACAAGGAGCGTATTGACTCAAGAGGAGGAGGAATTTTGATCCTTTTAAGAAATCACCTAGAAGCATCAATAATAAACATAGAAGACGACAAGTCAGAGTACTTCGAAATATTGGGTATAAAAATTGAAAACACCACGCCCAAGCTAGACGTCTTCGCCTTCTACAGACCTCCAGGCAAAACACCCACACAGGAAGAATGGAAAGGAGCTGTTAATTTTATCAACGAAAATTCACATTGCATAATCTTAGGTGATTTTAATGCACACCATCAACTGTGGAACTGTAACCACAACGACACCAACGGTAATCGTTTCTTAAATGCTATCGAAAACAAAGACTTTATCATACACAACACCTCGACAAAAACAAGAATCGATCCTAACACGGGTAACAAATCCAACATCGACTTAATACTTTCAACCGTAAATCTAGTTCAAAACATAAATACCTCTGTATACAGCGAAACTTTCGGATCGGATCACTTCCCAATTCTCACTACTTTAAACATATCTAAAAGCTTCTATGTAAAAAAAACCTTCAAAATTGAAACTAAAAGAACAAATTGGGAAGGATTCTCCGAAACATTAAAAAATGAATATAGACAATTTTTCGAACCTTCCTTTTGCAACTCCAGCACTGCAGATAAATATAAAATTTTTGTAAACATCATAACTAACGCCATCGTCAACAACACTCCACAAAAGTATAAATCTTCTAAAAAACGTAAACCATCTAATCCCGTGAAATGGTGGGACGCCGACTGTGATAGAGTGTGCAGACAAAGAAAAGCTGCATTCAAAAAATATGAATTTTCAAAAAAAACCGAAGACCTTATTGCTTATAAAAGAGCAGTAGCCATTGCAAAAGGAACGTTCAAAAAAAAAAGAAAGCTTTATAAACTTCGCCGAAACCATTAATCAATCTACTAATATCGAACATGTCTGGAACACGGCCAAAATTTTTAAAAACAAATATGTTAAAGTAAAATCTCGCAATACATACGATGCTCACAATACAGACAACCTACAAAATTCACTGAATAAAATTTGCCCCCCATGGGTCCCGACTGATAAAAATTGGTTACCCGCATGTAACGAAAATGAGTTCCTTGGCCGACCCTTCCAGTTCGGGGAGATGAACATAGTGATTGATTCAAGAAAAAACAGCTCCTCCCCGGGTCTGGACGGTGTCGGCTACGAAATTCTCAAGAAAATGCCATTAAATTTTAGACTGATACTTCTTGATATATTTAACGAAGCACACGAAAGAGGCGAATACCCTCATGACTGCAAAAACATACATGTTTTATTTATTAAAAAACCGGATGGAATTAATTACCGACCCATTAGTCTGTCTTCTTGCTTCTGTAAAATACTCGAAATTCTAGTCAAAAATCGCTTATCCTGGTGGCTCGAAAGTAACAATCTTCTACCGGCCTCTCAGTCGGGATTCCGAAAGGGACAATCATGCACCGATAATTTAACACTACTAACATTAAAAATAGAAGAAGGTATGGCAAATAAACAACATACACTAGTTGCCTTTGTAGATATTACAAGTGCTTTTGACAACGTAAATTGCGAAATTTCACTTCAAATACTTGCAGATTTAGGCGTCCCAATCGAGATAATAAAATTTGTTAAATTTCTAATCCATGAAAGACACATCTACACTCAGTTCACTGACAACCTATTTCATAATACATACAAAGGCGTCCCTCAAGGCGGTGCCCTCAGCCCCCTACTCTTTAACCTGTACATAGCATCTATTTTAAAAAATCTACCTAAATCTGCAACTGTATCCATGTATGCGGACGATATTGCCATTATTATCAGGAAAAAATCTCTGAAATCATGCACAACCCTAATGGAAAAATCAATTTTAACAATAAAAAACAATCTACATAACATTGGATTAGAACTCGCCCCTCATAAAACTGTTATGATTCATTTCAATGATTTAGGTATACTACCAGGTGAAACCGAAATTAAAATAGATAATTGTACAATTAAAACACAAGAAACTGCGAGATACCTGGGCATTACCTTCGATCATAAACTAACTTTCAAGCAACACATCGAAAACGTCAAAAACAGATGCTCAAAAGCATTAAACATAATCAAATTCATCAGAGGCACGTGGTGGGGTGCTGATCCGTGCACTCTTCTAACACTCTATAAATCCTACATAAGATCAATCATAGACTACGCCTCATTCATTTATTACCCAAAAAATAAAAAAGACAGTCTTAAACTAGAAAAAATCCAATATGCAGCTATCAGGCTTTCACTCGGATACAGGATCAGCACCCCAACAAACGTGCTCCTTGCTGAATCAAAACTCATATACATCCAAGACAGAGTAACTTATTTATGTCTAAATTATTTATCCAAAATTCTCTCAAATTCAAAGCCGCCTGTACATAAAGCAATAATCAGCTCCTCACAAATCTTCAAAAATAAAAACAATAAAAGTATGCTAACGGAATGTATTGAAGAAATAATGACCTATAATAAAACAATAGAAACTAAAAATCATTTTGAATTATATCTAACAAACTATGAAAATCTAACTTATATTATAGAAATTAATACTGAACTTGGTAAAGTCCTCAAAAAAGTCAAAGACCCTAACGCTGTTTTAAACAGATTTATTGAAAAAGAAGATGCTATTGCTTTATATACGGACGGTAGTAAAAACAACGTAGGCAATTCGGTTGGCACCGCCTGTGTATCTTATAACCCAGACATAATAAAACAAAAAAGTATTAATAACTGCCGAAACCATAGCTCTAAATGACGCTCTTGACATCGCATTACAAAACATTCATAAAAACGTGTTGATTTTCACTGATTCCTTAAGTGTTCTCTTAAGTCTCAAATCCGTACCTTTCAACATTAAAACAAACCATTTCACCTTTGACAGAAAAAGAAAAATCCTTGAATTCCAACAAAAAAGCACCAACAATAGCAAACTCAAATTAATCTGGATTCCTGCACACATAGGAATCAGTGAAAATGAACATGTCGACGAACTCGCCAAAGACGCCACTACAAATCCTCCTAACACCTCAATTCACATCCCCTTTACAGACTTTAAAGAAAAATTCAAAAAAAATGCATTCAATTGCACACAAGCCAAAATAAGAGAGCTGGGCTTAAAAAAGGGGATCGATTATTTTAAACATTTTTACAACGAAAGGAAACAGGCGTGGTTCAACAACTCTAATTTAAAAAGAGCAATTATAGTCATGATAAATAGGTGTCGCGCCAATCATTACAGCCTTAATGCGTCTTTGGCTCGAATTAAATTCATCGATAATGCCATGTGTCCGTGCAACACAGCCGATCAAGACCTCGATCACATAATCTGGCATTGTCCACAATATGAAAATTAAAGGGCTAATCTCATTAAAGAACTAAAAAAAAAACAAATATCACACAATACACACACAATACTAGCCAACACACATCCATCTATATGTAAGATACTGTACAACTTCTTTCGACTATGCAAATTAGACATTTAAATGTGCGCTCCAATACGAAAAATACAAACAAAGTAAAACGTTTCTAAACCACTAATGTATGTTAAACAACTGTAATATTCAATATGTTCACTAATATTGTATAAATTTTGTACAGCTAAATAACTTCAAATGAAGTTGATAAAGCTTAATAAAAAAAAAAAAAATAAAATTTCATGACCGCAAAGTAAAGCACATGTAAGTGTAAAACACGCATATTAATATATGTGTATTAGTTCAAATACAAAATAAAGGTTGTTCACTTAGGAAACTTCCATTAAAAGAAGATAAATGCTTTGTTAGTAAGTTTAAAACACATTTAAATTTAAAAATGGATTTAATACAAAGTAAAGTACATCTTATGTGCAATTAAATAAATGTTAATTTAAATATAAAATAAATTAAATTCTTTAAGTAATATAAATTAAAAGAATAAAAAATCATAGAATATTTTTCTTTTTTGATAAATTCATAATTAAATCAATTCAAAATGTTGAAATAAAGATCTATTAATAAATCATTAAACTAAAGCTATATTAATAAATCATTTTTATTAGAATAAAAAATCACTTGAGTTTGTTATTTTTTTATAAACTTTGAATGAAAATTAGATATCAATCTCGATAAACCTTATTTCAAAATACTATACATCGAAAGTTTGTTTAAAACTACTTATGATTAGTATTTTGGTCAATTTCTTGAGTTGTTCGCATTCAGGATTAATCTCAAAAATTTTCTTACTGTTGAGAAAGAATTTGATTTAACACACCGTTTACTCATAAATTTTGAATGAAAATATTAATAGGAGGGGAGAACTCCGAAATTATTAAGAGTAAAAGAAGTATTAGCTTCTGTCGGATAGTTCTACGACTACCACAGCTAGTTTTTTAATGTTATAATTAATTATAAAAATATTTTATTCAATTTAATTAAAAGATTTGTTTTCTATGGTTGTTTAGTTATATTATAAACTTACTAGGAGAGGACCCCTTATTTGGGTCATGGATCTTGCTCCAACTTGCCGATATGTTTTTATACATAAAATCATGAAAAAAGTCGCAAGCATTCGGTCTAACACTTGATCATTCCAAGATCATTAGCTATTTTGTTCCATTTCTGTGAAGAATCATTGTTAATAATATTGAATATTACTCCCCAATGGGAGCTTCCAAGTTCATTCTGCAAAATTCTAGTAAAAATTGAGAATGAATCCTTTGGTTGAAATAAAAAGCAGTTCGCAAAGCTGAACCCGTTCAAAAGTTATAGCAAAATGAAAAACATGAGAAATATCAGCACAATAATTTCATGAAAATTTAAGTTTAATTTTATGCTGATTTTTATAACTATTTTTATTTCTCTATAACTTTTGAATAGGTTGAGCTATTTGAACACGTTTTTTTTAATCAAAAGGATTTAATTTCAACTTTTACTAGGATTCTGCAGAATGAACTCAGAAGCCCGCATTGGGGAGTAATATTCAATAACGTAAACAATGATTTTTCAAAGAAATTGAACAAAATAGCTCATAATTTTGGAATGATCGAGCGTTAGACCGAATGCTAGCGGCTTTTTTCATGATTTTATATATAAAAATATATCCGAAAGTTACAGCAAGATCCGTGACCCAAGCAAGGGGTCCTCTCCTAGTTAAAGCATATACTCGCTGGAGGGAGCATATTATGTTAAGAAGTTGTGGTTATCTTTCGTATTTTGCGAAAGAGGAAGAAGATGAGATCTACCATTGCCGTCTCTCTCGCACTAGACCAATCACTGATCAGTGCTAGAGAGTCAAGAATGGTATATCTTACTTTTTTCTCTCTTCTAGATTCTACAAAATCATACTGCGTTCTTCTCATTTAACTTACTTCCTCCAAGAGTATATGCTTTAAAATTATAAAACAGATGTTATTGACAGATAAGTTCGTAAGGGATTATGAATTTTGCTTATTCCAGCAAACGCTGGTTCTAAGTTTAAGTTTTTATTTTGATTGAATAAAATAACTCGTTGCAATTATGCGTCTGTTTTGAAAAGAAGCGTGAATTTTGCTTTCCTCTTCGTACTTTGATTAAAGGTTGTAATCATTGGTTTACTTAACAAAAAATGGCTTGCTGTATTAATTAAAATTTTACAAGTTGTTCTTACATGTGTAATTTGTAATGTATTTAACATAAAATAGTGAAAGTTGCATTCTCAATCTCCTCACAAGGGCGGCAGTATCTTAGTGTGGGGTGTCAAAAATGTTAATGCGGCCCTGTATTAGAGTTTTAAAACCCATTCGGTTTTTTTTCAATATCATCATTCCATAAAAATGACATTCACTTTTATGCGGGCAAAAAAAATTAGTAAAAAAATTTTTTTACATTGCTATAAGTAATTAGAAAATGACTTTTTTCATACCGGGCTTACTTTATTTTAAAGATTTTTCATCAATCTTTCAAACGCCGTTTGGATTTTGAAGATCCGGTCATTAGTTCCGAAGATACAAAACTTTTTATTTTAATAAATTTTACTCTAGGGTGGGCAAAAGCAATTGACCAGTAGTGTACATCAATTTTTATGCAGTCTATGCATTTTTATGCACCGGAAACATTTTCATGCACCATTTGCAATTTCATACACTAGATGCTTTTTTCTCCACTGGATGCATTTTTATGCGTCGGGTACATTTTTATGAACTTTTATTCACAAATGCATTAGATGAACTGGCATGCATCTGGTGCAGTAGTGCACTAAGCTTTCAATGGACCAAGGAAGCTATCAATTGAAAAGATTGGTAGAAGCAACTCAAAAAGCAGAGAGCTGGAAAACCGAAGAAAGATAGCATTTTAATACAATATTAGATAGATTCCCAGCAACAAAAATAAAAGTAATTAGAAATATCTGGAAATAACTGAAAATGACTGTTATAAACTGTTCAAATCGGGACATTAAGAGCAGGTCGTATATCTCTATCCTTTTCTAATCAAAGAATTTATTTTTTTGCAAAAACTAATAATTGTAGCAAAAAATAAGGAGATAGCCCCATCTCGTATAATAAAAAGGAAGATTTTCTTTGATGAGGAAAAATTATTTTTATCGATTCGTTTTGAAGAAAACCTTGAAAAACTTAAAAAATAAAGGTTAGGATGGACGATTCAATTTTTCAAGGTTTTCTTAAAAACGAAGCAATAAAAATAATTTTTCCTTATAAAAGAAAATCTTCCTTTTTATTATACGAGATAGGGCTTTCTTCTTATTTTTTGCTACAATTATTAATTTTTGTGAAAAAATCAATTCTTTGATTAAAAAAGGACAGATATACTCGACCTCCTCTTAATAACAGTTAATTCTAGTTACTTTCAGTTATCTACAGTTATTTACAGTTATTTCTAGTTTGATTAAGAAATAATTTTAAAAATTAAAGGTACTAAAAAATTATCAAAATTATTTCTATAACAAAAGTGGAAATAATTGGAAATAACTGGCAATGATTGGAAATAACTGAAAATAATTGGCAATAATTGGAAATAACTGGAAATAACTATTATTCATATCTGAAACAGCTTATAACAATTGTTTATAGTTATTTACAGTTATTTGCAGTTTATCAAAGATCAACCATCTCGTGGATAAAAGGCCTTAATGAAAAAATTCATCAAAATCTAATTTTTTTGTCGCTACGTTTCGTCAGACCATTTTTTCTTATCTCTTTAGGCTAAATATATTTATTCATTACAAAAAATTACAAAGTTGTACAAATTACAAAATACATATTTTTTATACTTTTTTTACAAACTCAAATTTACACATACCTAGTTCAATATTAAGAAACGTGTGGGACTCAGCTCAGTTAGTCAACTAGAATTTTAAACGTTTACGTATCACTATTTATATTGTCTTGTTTGTATATAAAAAGTAAGCTGTTTATAAACAGACGGAAGATAAAACGTATGGGTCTTTAAATTAATTGTATTTTCTAAAAAGAGATGCATTAAGTGAAATTAAAAAGAGTTATGGTCATAGTGGACCAAAAAATAAATATAAAACAATTTTATTAAAAAGTCACCTCTAGAACCATAAATTATAAATTTAAAAAATTACAAAGGGGGACAATTCAATGACGAAAAAGATAGAAATGAAAAAGAAGAAGATGTAGAAGATTGGATAGAAGAATTAAGAAGAAAAACAACAAATAAGTAAAAAATTAATTTGTATAAAATAAAATAAAATAAAAAATTTAGGTTAATGTTTAGCGTAAATACTAATTTTAAGAGTTAGTTTCAAACAAAAAGTAAAAATTAAGTTAATAACTTTAGCTATAGCAAATCACTAATTCAATTATAAAAATAAAGTTTAGTTCGTTTAAAAAGTTTATTATACAGGATGAAAAAATCAATTCTATTTTGGGGGGCAATCCTCTACACCTAGGGTAATATTAAGTGCGTAATTGGGTGTTTGTACGCGCATCTTCATAAGTCGCGTCATTAAAAATGAAATAGATTTTTTCTTTGAACTAAATCAATTAAAAAGCAAAATCCATTTTAATTTGAGGGGCTATGTGAGCGCCCGAGTATGTACGGCCCTGAAACCGTACGATACTGGAAGATGCGCGCGCAAACACCCAAAAAGACCAAAGTGGTTGAACAAGCAAGCGCGCGTATGTACGTATACGCGCTTGCATGTGTAAGTACCGCTGAGAGTACACGGCGGCTCTCCCTCTCTTCTACTAAGTTAGAAGAGTGGGAGAAAGACCGAAGAGAGTTGAAGCAAGCAGTGCGAGGAGCTTAGGAATCTCGTCACTCTTGGATCAGCTCTCTTGGTGTGAAGACACGCTTGCTCGTAGCACAAGTGGCGAATGGCCTGACACGTGCTACAAGCAAGTATCTCTTTATTAAGCGCGAGATTACTCTTAGTTTTTGCATTGTACAGTGATTCAATTTAAGTTGTTAATAAAGAGCTTTTCTAAGATATACCCTCATCCAATTAACCCGGTGTAAAGCCCCGAATATTAAGGCATTTGGTCCTTAATAATAACGGGCTTTTCACATAATAATCCTAAATAATACTAACAAATATATCTTAAAAGTCAGCTATAGCTAGGCAAGGCGTCCTAGCTATAAACGACTTTAACAATATTAAAACGAAATACAGGGTCCGCAATAGCTAGGCATGGCGCGCTAGCTATTTAACGATCCTTTAACGCGATACCACATAGAGTTTCTAAGAACAAAGAATACCATTTAAATAAAGAACCTTTAGGATAACAGAATTACGGGTAGGAAAGGTTACAAGTTTATGCCATAAATAACAAAGGATAACGATAATCGTAGTCATTAACTTTTCAAAATAATCTGATAATGTATTTATGATTCGAATTTATTGTCTGTACTAAATGAGCAAAACACAAACCCCAATCACATAGACATACTTCGCGCTTCAATATAATTATATTCTTCACTGTAAGTGAAAATAAAGCTAATGTATACATGAAAAATTAAATGCAATGTTAAAATACTTAGATATGCTTTTTAATTCCATTTTTCAGCACTGCATTTAATTTAATTTTTCACATACTTATTGACGTTGCTATAATTTAAAGTAACAAATTAATTATAAAATAGCAAAAAGCCCGTTTACGTGATTGAGAGTTAAATATTGAGTTTTGTCCATACTATAAATTTGAGCCTACATCTTATGATGTATCACGACGGTTCTCAAGTAAATTTGACCAAGAAGTTTTTGCTCCTCAGATTTTCCTTCTGGATATGATTCTAGGTACATTTAGGATCAAATTCCAACAAAAACCAAAATCGAAGAATGAGCACTTTTTAATTTATTAAAATCTAATTTTTTTTATGTTTTTTATTAAAAAAAATTTTTTTATTGATAATTTATAAGCCTGATTTCTAGAATGCCGTTTTCGAATGAAATTATTAATTATTTACATATTTTCAGCAAATATTGTAAATATATTTAAGAAAATCTAAAGTTACGTAACAATGTAAGCATAATGATAAAATTAAAATTTTTTTGTAAAACATTATAGTGATAAAGATTATGACAAATGATAGGTTTTTTAAATTATTTAAAGACGATATTTGAAGTAATTGCGATTGGAAAATACTGTGTATTAATATTTTATAAGAACACTGCATGTATTTTTGATATTTTAAAAACACCAAAAGTACAATTTTCATGTAAAAGATTGTATTTAAGAAAATCAAGGCCCAGGTTTTTACAGGAAAATATTTTAAAGCAATATACAAAGTATCAAAGCTTTAAGTACTATTAGTTTAAAAAAAATAATCTAACACGTATCACGAAACATTTTATTTAAGATAGACTGACAATGAAACTGAACATTAAACTTTTCAACTAACTAACAAAACTTAAGAACCACATTAGCGCGTTCATTTTCAAAGTTTATAATTAGGTAAAGATGTTGGATATAAAGTCATATAAAAAAATTAGGTTATATTAAAAAAAATTCATTTTTAATTAAAATCTAAAGAATAGTGAATAAAAAAATAATAATGAAGAGTAGAAAAAGTTCACAATTAAGTTAAACTTGTTATACTATATATACAAGTTTATTATAGTAGTACGCACAAATTACACATCAGAATAAGTTTGTATTATGGCCAACTTATGGTGAAATTCGACAATGTGATTACACCGTACAAGTATGTCCATATGTTGGTAAACACGCCATATTTTATGCTAAACTTTCGACTCCTTGAGTCAAAATGTACACAAATAAGTGAAAAAATGGGTAAATAATTATTTATTAACAAAATTAAGGTTTACTAAATCTATGGAATCGCTTAGACGAGGACAGATAAAATCGAGATATTTCATATAATTTTCAACTCCTAACCCCTTTGACTTATTATGAGGAGACTATTTAAGATCGAAATCTTCATTTTAATAAATTCAATATTGTGTCATTAAGAGCAGGCCGAACTATCTGCCTTTGTCTAATAGAGTTTTTTATCATTTATATAAACATCATCTGTTGTAGCAAGAAAAAAAAAGTAGCTCCAGCTAGATATTAGTATAATAAGTAAATTTTTCAATAGCAAACAAATGATTTTATTGCGCAGTTTTTAAATAATATGAGACCTACTAACAAACTAAATTATAACCTATCTTTTTTGGTAGTTCTCATATTATTCAAAAACTATGTGATCAAATAATTTGAATGTTATTACAAAATTTTTTTTTACCATACTAATATCTAGCGGAGGCACCTATTTTTTCTTACTACAACGGATAGTGTTTATATAAATGATGAAAAACGCTATTAGACAAATTTTTATGTATAGTTTTCTGATTATTAAAAGTTCCACAAAATCGTTCATATAAAAACTTCTTAGCGTACAACAGTACCATAAAAATTTTATTCATGGGTCTAGCAAATAGTTTTGTAAATGTATAATATTTATAATATTTCATTGTATTTAAAAAAATTTGATTCAATATATGAAATATTACTACAATAAATAGTTTGTCTGTATAAAAAATTTTTTTAAATCTTTTGTTCTAAAATATCGTATGATATCAATATATCGTCAGGTGGGAGGAAGAAGGTTACGATTCGAAATTGGCCACAAAAAAGTAACGATTCGGATAAAGCCTCAGAAAGGTTCAGATTCGAAATTGGCCACAGAAAAGTTACGATTCGGATAAAGCCACAAAAAGGCTCAGATTCGGGTTTAGCCACAAAAAGGTTACGATTCGGCTGCTTATTTTTTCTTCCGATGTTTTGGATGAGAACCGCTGTTGAAAACATAAGAGTTTGTCTCCTATATCTTAAGTACTCATAAATATTATAATTATGTTTTCATTTTTTTTATGAAGAGGCAATTTTATAAACCTATAGTTTTCAATTTAGTGAGTATAAATCATATATTGAAATATATTATTACTTTTTATAATCTTATTAAATAAAAATTAATTGATTTATTTCATAAATTAAAAATCTCTTTACTTTAACGTTATCAATGTAAGAATAAAAAATTCACAAATTTTATAATTTAATAAAAATTCGCAAACATTAGTTAAATTGACGTGAAATTGTTTATATATATATATATATACATATATATATATATATATATATATATATATATATGTGTGTGTGTGTGTGTGTGTATTGGAAGGCTTTATATAGTGAAAATATTAATCAACAAATACAATTTAAATTATGAGTTTCTAAGTAAAAAATCAATCATTAAATTTGACAATAAAAACATATTAAGTAGATGTTACGATTGATTATTAGCTATCGATGCTGATAAAGCGAAAGATTCACGTATCCTCATGGAAAAAGATTTAATTCCTGCCAAATACCATAAATTCTATAAAAATTTAAAACGTTGAAATATATATATGATTATTAATTTAATAAATATATTTATATTTATATAAAAAATACTGTTAAGAATCGTTCATTTTGTTGGCATTGCCTCACAGTGTCAATCAATTTTAAATTAATTTTTAATAATTTTATGTCACTTTTTAATAAGTATGTTTAAATCATTTTTATAATATTTTCATGAAATGTTTTAAAAGTAATTTTTGTTTTCTTTAACAATTATTTTTAAATTAATTCAGTAAATAATTTAAAACAATTATTACAGTATTCTTTTAAATTCATCAAAAAAGCGAAGATAACATTATTATAGAAGGAATTTTACAATTGATTGCTTTTTTATGGAAAATATGAAAAAATAATTCTAATATTCATGAGTGCTTAGATATCGGAGATAAATTCTTATGTTTTCAACAGCGGTTCTCATCCAAAACATCGGAGGAAAAAATAAGCAGCCGAATCGTAACCTTTTTGTGGCTAAACCCGAATCTGAACCTTTTTGTGGCTTTATCCAAATCGTAACTTTTTTGTGGCCAATTTCGAATCTGAACCTTTTTGTGGCTTCATCCGAACCGTTACTTTTTTGTGGCCAATTTCGAATCGTAACCTTCTTCCTCCCACCTGACGATATGAAATATTACTACACTTAGAGAAAATTCATGCTAATAGAGCATGCGAACTGCCATCTACGCAAGCATATAAAACATTGATACAAATGTGATAGGCGTGAGAAGCTCCATTAGTATTGGATTACCTTATACTAAAAAAGATGGTATGGAGAGTAACTAAAGCATGAACGGCATCCACTGATGACTCGCGTGGTATACTTCGATGACTCCCCACTCTCATATCCTTTGTTTGCTTGAGTAGCCTCCTCTTTTGGGTGGCGACGCCAGCAAACACGGCTGGTCTGTATCCAAAATCATGTCGCGAATTTCGTTAACGTATTTTCGTTGCGTGAATATTTTTTTTATTTTCTTTTCTTTTTTTATGAGGAAAGAGACATAAATATAAACTGTTAAACTTTGTAAGTATCAATAGTTACTTTTTAACTTAAAATTTAATTATTTTAAACACCTGGGGGCAGATGAGCATGTACGATTTTACGCCAGAGATGTTTGGAAGTAGCGTTGGTCTAGTGCGTAACGTTCGCGCTTTTCCTTTTGAGTACGCGTGTTCAACTCTCGGCTAAGGTCACTTTTAAAAATTTTTTTTTCATTGTTTTATTATTTTTTTTTCCTTTTTATATTTATTTTTTTTTAAATTTTGTATTTTTTTAATAATTTTCAAATTTAATTTTTCACAAGTACGCTCGTTTTTTTCAATAAAAATTTTTCAAAAATAAATTATTCTTTATAGGTAGTAATTACAAATATTGATAAATAAATAATAGTGATGTTTATTTTATAATAGTATGGTTTAATTTATTCATAATTTAGTTTATAAAATTTACAAGAAATTATAATAAATAAATAAAACTAAGGTATTATTATTTATGTTATAATATATATTATATATTGATATATGTTTATAAAGACAAAATTGAACTATAGTATTGTAAAGATCACTATTATTTATTTATTAATATTTTAAATTATTTTGTATATGAAATAATTTATTTAAAAATATTAATTAAAAAAACGAGCATACTTTAAGTAACTTGTGAAAAAATAGATTTGAAAATTAATAAAAAAAAACGCTGCCAAGTGCTTTGGCGGAATGCTTTCTCATAGAGCTCTTTGAGTTTCATTATTTTTTTATATTTATTTAAATGTGATTTTAATATAAAAAAATTGTCCATCATTAATATTTATTCATTTTGTACTTTATAAATTTTGAATATATATGCTAGTTGATTGCCTTTTCAACATTTTGTTTGAGTTAAATGTTAGCTTTTAAAGTGTTTAATTTTGTTGACTTTAGCTAGCCTTATACATAGGTTTGAATTTATTATTTTTGTTATCTTGTGGATATCTTTTTATCACGACTAAGCTTGGTAAATCCAAGTAGTCAATTTTAGTAACGGTAATTAAATTCAGTAGTACTATTATAAATTTTCAAGAGTAACTCAGAAAACAAAAGAAGTGATCAAAAAGCTACGCTAATAAAATTATTTATTTAAAACTTGGTTTATAAGGACAGTAGCAAATAACTTGTATACAAATTTTAGAGTAATTCTATCAAGTACTTTACGTAAAATGGAAAAATACTGAAATATGAAAATTTTTTAAGAAAATTTTTAAAATTTTCTAAAAAGAAAACTACGCTAAAAAGATCGGTTTATAAAAGTTATCCATCTTTTGGCAGATGCAAATTATTCCCATGAAAACTCAAAGCAAACTCATCAATTAACTTACGTAAAATACAAAAAAAAAATAAAAATCGAAAATTTTTTCAAATTCTTAAAATGGCTCTATAATAAAAAAAATACACTATAAATACAAATTTTCTATAGCTTCCCGCCTAGTTATACAAAAACATAGATGGTATACAAAATTTGAAGCAAATCCATAGAGTAATTTTCGAGATCTAACTGGTTAAATAAATAACATTTTCTTTTCAGAATTTCTTTTTTAAAATTTTAAAAATGCTCTAAAATTAAAACTACGCTATGAAAATCAATTTTTGAAAATTTCCCTTCTTTTGGCAGTCGCGAATAATTTCCCTGTAATTTTTAGAACAAATCTATCGAGTACTTTACGTAGAATAAAAAAAAATAAGAAAAGAAGAATCGATATTTTTTTTTAAATCTTTAAAATTCTCTAAAATTGTAACCACGCTAAGAAAATTAGTTTCCAAAAGCTTATTTTTTTCAGACAATAGCGAATTAATTGTATGAAAATTTTGGAGAAAATTTATAGTATGGTTAACGCAAAAAAGAAAATAAATGAAAAATAAAAATTTTTTAAAAATTTTCGAAGTGCTCTAAAATTAAAACTGCGCTGAGAAAATTAGTATTCCAAAGCTCGTTTTCTTCAGATAGTAGCGAATTAATTGCATACAAATTTTGGAGCAAATCAATCGAATGGTTTTCGTAAAATAGAAAAAAATTAAAAATAAAAATTTTTAAAAATTTTAAAAATGCTCTAAAATTAAAAGTGCGCTAAGAAAATTAGTTTACAAAATTTTTAATAATTTTGGCAGTCGAAATAAAGTTCCATACAAATTTTCGAACAAATTCTTCGAGTAGTTTACGTAAAATACAAAAAAATGAAAAATCGAAATTTTTTAAAAATTCTTAAAATGATTCTAAAAAAAAACTGCGCTAAGAAAACCAATTCCCAATAGCTTCCGCACCAGTTCATCAAAAAATTGAATTGTATGGGAAATTTGAAGTAAATCCATCGAGTAGTTTTTAAGATTTTATTGGCTTAATAAATAGAAACATTTTTTTCAAAAATTTCAAAATGCTCTAAAATTAAAACTGAGCTAAGAAAATCAGTTTTTAAAAATTTATTTTATCCGCGCAATCAGAAATAAATTCCATGCAAATTTTGAAGCAAATTCATCGAGTAATAAACAAAAAAAAACCAAAAAACGAAAAATCGAATTTTTTTTTTATTTTTTTTAAAAACTTTAAAATGAAAACTAAGCTGGAAGAACCAAATTATCAATAGCTTCCCAGCAAGTTAATCACAAAACTAAATTCCATGCAAAATTAGAAGCAAATCCATCGAGTAGTTCTCGAGATACAGTTTACTAACTGAATTCATACATCCACACACACACACACACACACACACACATACATACAGACATTTTCTGGAAACCACTTTTTTCGACTCACCGAGTTCAAATATGTACAAATTAATGAAAAAATAGAAAAAAATTTTTTTTACCGATACAATGCTTTCTCTATGAGAAAGCAATAGAAAATATAAAAAAAAGTAATAAAAAATATTAAAATAATAAAAAAAAAGTTTAAAAAAAGTGGTTTTAACCAAGAGTTGAACTCGCGTACTCAGAAAGAAAAGCGCGAATATTACGCACCAGACCAACACTACTTCGAAATACCTCTGGCGTAAAATCGTACATGCTCATCTGCCCCCCAGCTGTTTAAAATAATTAAAAATTAAGTTAAAAATTAATTATTGATAGTTACAAAGTTTAACAGATTATATTTATAATGTATTTCCCTTCATAAAAAAAGAAAAGAAATGAAAAAAAGATTCACGCAACGAAAATACGTTAACAAAATTTGCGACATGATTTTGGATATAGACCAGCCGTGTTTGCTCGCGTCGCCACTCAAAAAAGGAGGCGACTTGAGCAATGGAAGAATGTCATAGTTAGCAGTAAGGAAAGAATAGTGGACAAGCCACGTTTACTTCCTTCACGTCCCATGAGAGAATACAGCGCCAGCTATTGAAGGATATTAGAGTAGGGAGTTACCAAAGCATATAAACAAACAGTTTTGGGATAGCATAAACCTCGTAAGAGTATATGGCGCTGTTACGAAAGCATAAGATATTACCAACGAAGATAGACGCTTATAGAAGCGTACTTTAAATGGGCGGACAGGTGCTCAAAATCTAAACTTATGTCCTCCAGCCGCATGGTGGCGCTACTAAAATCCCATGTATTTCTATATCTATATATACCGATGTTTTCATATATATAGATATACACGTAATGTTAAATGTCCTCCAAAAGCTGGGCCCCCAAAGTTAACCCAGAAGTACGCTTCTATAAGCGTCTATCTTCGTTGATATTACTTACTAACTTTGGATACGTAAACTAAATGCTCTATTGGCATGAATTTTCTCTCAGTGTACAATAAATAGTTCGTCTAAAAAAAAAATTTTTTTTAATTTTTTGTCCTAAAATATCGTATGATACCATAATTAAAAAAGTATATGGCTGATTTTATTTCAAATCGAACAGCCCCTATACACTCAAGTTACCAATCACTGCACCGATGGAGTATGTTATTCCACTCTGAAAATAAGGAGACACGTATTTTTTTTTGCTGAAATATCAAAATTGCATAAGATATGCACGTTTGAAAATTGCATACAAAAACTAAATGTTCAAACTGAAAAAGTTGACAATAACTTTCGAGGGCTATCGTTTTACCAATTTTTAATGAATTTCAGTAACTGTCAACGAAGAAACTCAACAAAAACCCATTTTGTATAGTCCGCGCGTAATAAAATCCCGTTGAAATTAAAGTCTCATCTGCTACCCCTGTCCACAAATCTCAAGAATAAGATTTCAAAAAAATTCTTTTATCACCTTAGATTAAAAAATAGTCTTAAGATTGGTTAGTTAGGTATATTTGTGCAATATGATTCCATATAAGTGAGTGAATCTATGTACCATTCTTAACTTATACTCCAAAACCAATGACGAGGCTGTGATGGACCCGTGGCTTCATATTTTTGTGAATTCTTAATAAATAATGTAACATAATAAAAATACTTTTAGAAATTATTTTTATCTTTTTTTCCAACATCACTATTATATTTATAATATAAAATTATATAGAAACTAATAATAACTTTCTCAACACGATGCGAATTTTTCAATAAATATTTTTATAACGTAGACTTTATAAAAAATCAACATTTTGTTAAAGATGAGTTGATGAAAATTAAACAACGGCTGATTTAAGCTTTTCTCCATATTTAACGTCATCAATGCAATTCATTTTATATTTATCTCATCTTTTCAAAAATTCTTGGTGCACGCTCCCACCCGTCTGTTCTGACTATACCCCTAATCCTTCACCTCCATTCAACGAACTATAGTCTTCTTGGTTAAATAAAATATAAAGCTTTAAAGTTATACTCACATCAGTACTTATAAGGAGAGGTTCCTACCTCTCTGTCCTTCTTTTAGTACTATCCAGGAACAACGACGTGGACATAGAAGGATTCTGTTCCCTTCGGGGTGCTTTTTAGAGTGAGTTCCCCTTGCCTCTCACTGTAGGGATGCGTCAAAAGAATAATTATAGATAATTACTTTTTTTTATTTCTGCGCTTATTATTTTTAGTTTTAAGTGTAGCCTTACGACGTTTGACTTTTTTTCTTGTCTTTCACTTCAGTCAGTGCATGTATAGCTGTTATGCCAATAAATATATGTGATTTTAATTATATGTGATGATCAGTATATAAATCTGGCTCCGAATTAACTCCTTTATTTTTTACGAGATTTCTTGATTTATTTATCATATATTCGCTTATATTCAGGAATAGTGAGCAAATTTTTATTTTGCTTAATTTTGAAAGTAGTAGAGTTAAAAATTTTATTTCCTCCGAAATAGAAGAGCATTTTTCTAAATCCAATTTGAAATTTTTTACAAACTTATCTGATAGTTTTCAGTGGAACTATTGTCCGATTCTACTGATTGAACTGAAATGCCATACGCATTTTCTAATTTACTTTCGACAGTAGCAGAAACAGCTGAAATTAAGGATTTTTTCTTTTTAGCTATGTAATTTTTCCTTAAATTTTCAGGTATTACAGTTTTTCTTTTTAGGGGTGAGACGAAACCAGATAAAACTGTATTAAGACTCTCGTTTGATTCCTCTATTCGTTTGGGTGTCTTTCGAATAAAATCATCATCTTTTCCACTGTAAAGTTCAATGATTTTATTTTCAGATGTAGTCTCAAGATCACTTAAAATCATTTTAGATATGCGTTCATAACAATTTGTGCATACAATAGTAGATGGCAGTATCTTTGAATCTAGATAAAATCGTGCAAAATTAATAGCTAAATCTTCCAACGGTCTAAAACGTTAATTACTGCTTTTATAATAAACTACCTTCTTATGCGTTTGAAAAAAATCAGGACATCAAATTCTTTTAGAAGAGTAAATTTCGGACATTGTAACTGCACAGTTTTGTTCATTTTTTCACAAGCCCGAAAAGTACCTTTCAAGTCAGTTGTAAGAATAACTGGCTTCTATATAACAGTTCCAATATGCTCTTTTGGTTACGCAAAGTATTTGTCCGCGAGTTGGCCTATTGTTTGTACATCGAAACATATATAATATAGATATACATGAATAGAATTATTTTTTTCCATTTTAAAATTTTATTTTTATATTACGAATTCATATATATATGTACACACACACATACACACACACACACACACACACACAAACGCACGCACGCACGTGCACACACACACACACACACAAACACACACCGACACACACACACACACTCACACACACACACTCATACACACACACACACGCACAATTATACACACACTCACACACACTCACCCATACACAGAGACACACACACACACACACACACACACACACACTCATGCACGCACGCACACACACACACGAACACACACACACACACACACATACATACACTCACACACACTCACCCACATACAGAGACACACACACACACACACGCACATATATATATATATATATATATATATATATATATATATATATATATATATATATATATATATATATATATCACTATTGATAGTATATACATACATAAAAATGTATATAAGTGATGAAGGAAGCATGCGACAGCGTTTGAATGTAGATTGCTTAAGACTACCAAACGTTTATGCAAGCATTTTTCAACAATAAAATTTGTGAACCATTTTCTCGCTCTGAACAAAAAAATACAGGATCAAACACGTACCATTGGATAGGTAATTTGATCCTCTATCAGCTCAAAAAATTTCAACAAAAAAAAGATGGCCTTTTTGAGAAAAATGCATGTGCATTTTTTGGTAAAATGCATATGGGTAATTCTTTCATACTTTTAAAAATCATGTTACTGCGTCATTTCTCCTAAATATGAGATAGCACATCTTGTTAGCAAATGTTCACTGATTTATTGAGTTATTAGAAACTAATTTTGTTATATTTTTAATGATAATTAGACGTGTCATTTTATGGCGGATGGGGAAAAGAGGTTTTTTATTTGAAATTCACACCAAAGCTTTATCTATACACATACTTTTGGAAAATCAAGAGCATGGGTGTGTGCCTGTTAACAAAAGTACTTTCTGAAAGGTTATTAAAATGTTACCAAAAATTTATATATTTTACTTTTTTCTGGAAAATACGATGCTGTAAAAAAGACTATTCAGCGGTGACATTTTAAACTACATCAAAAGGTAATATTTAGAATCACAAAGAGAAATTTTTTTATTAGGAACGTGTGCCTAGTGTAGATAAAGTTCTTTGTTCGTTTGAAATTATACTTAAAAAACGTGACTCACTTTTGAAAATAGGTTTTTATCCACTAATATGAAAACCTAAGCTTTGATTCACCTTTTCTCTGTTGTGAACTTTGTAATTTACTATTTTATAATACTCAATGTAATCTTTAAGTTGCTTTTGAAGTATTATTTCGAGTATTCTGGAAATCATTGAATTTTTCCCGGCTATTAAATTTTCCAAATTTACATCGATTACCTAGTTTCTATCAATGTTTTAATTCTAAAGAGTTTAAACTTTAAAAAGCTCAGTTTTAGTATGTATTTAATAGCTTACACCTAGAACGTTGAGTTGAATCATCACTGAAATTTCTAGATTTTACATTTAAAATTTTTAGATTTAATGTTTATTAAATAAACTAAAATATTTGGTTAAAAGGAATATAAGTATTTTTATTCGAAAACATAAACTACACAAATCTATGTCAAATTTCATACCCTAAGATTGACAATTTTAGCAAAAATAAATTGATATTCCACTCACTTATGATTTGTAATCAGGAATCCCAAAAGCCATTGGGTAACTAATATCACTCAATTTTAATACCCGAATCGCCAAAAATGAATTTTCCAAAAAAATTGCCATTTCTGGCATATTTTATTTATTACAAAAAATTTTGTAATTATTAATGTAAATTGCGTATTTAAATATTTTCTGTAACATATTAAACATGTAAAAATGAAAAAGCTCAATGGAAAATCATCTATTATAGCCCAAAATACTTAAAAAACTGATCTGAGATAGGTAAAATATTATACCTGGGTGTGATAATAATGAATATATTTAAATGTCTTATATTAAAAAAAGCTATCTTCAAAAGTGAGTAATGCGATTTTTTCTTTTATTATCATTTTAATATATCAACATTTAAAAAAAATAAATTTGATACATGTGTCTTTAATTTTTTTTAATTTATTGAAAGTAAATTTTAACACTATGAAAAATTTACTCGAAAATCTGTCTTTTGATGTTTGTTAAAAAGACTACCCTTAAAAGTGAGTAACACGATTTTTTTCTTTCATTATAATACGTCAACATTCAGAGAAAATTAGTTTTACACGTGTGCCTGTATTTTTTTTTTTTTAATTTGTTGCAGGTGAAATTTTAACATTATGAAAGATTTACCCATATATCTCAGTCATTTTTTAATTTTTTTTTAAATTTCTTGCACTGAATTAAAGAGGGTTCAAAATAGAATGAAACAAAAAAAAGGTTACTGAAATTCATTAAAAATTGGTAAGACAATAGCCCTTTAAAGTTATTGTAAATTTTTTCAGGTTGAATATTTTTAGTTTTTGTATGCAATTTTCAAATGTGCATATCTTATGCGATTTGGATATTTCAGGAAAAAAAAAAATTCGTGTCTTCTAATTTTTAGAGTAGAATAACATACTCCATCGGTGCGAAGATTAGTGACTTCAGTGTATACAGGCTATTCGATTTGAAATGGAATCAGCCATATATAGCTGATTCCATTCAGATTCATGCAGACCGTCACTGATCGAATTTTTGAAAAAGCGATTTTTTTCAAACACGATTTTCTCAAAAATTATATTTTTTTTTTTTTAAATTTTTATGATTTTATACATAAAAAATATTGAGAGCCACGGTGGCTCAGGAGCTAGAACATCCGACTCTCACCCAGAGGGCCGGGGTTCGAGTTTCAGTGAGGGCGGGATTTTTTCCATTTTTAATAAAAAGTGGATAATTTTTCGGATTCATTGACGCCGTGGTGGACCACCCTCGAATGATTTTCCGCGTTTTTAACAAAAAGCGAAGATAATTATTCGAGGGCTGGTAAGGCAGAATGCGACTGCTCCACTACTATAGGTGAGCAGGAACGTTCTGCCGGGTTGGTGTGAGCTCTCGATGCGCTTAAAAGGATAAGTTGAGCAAGTCTCCCCGTCTGAGTAGGCCTGCACGGGTACGCGAACAACTTCCGGGGTAAAAAGGGATGGGTTCGAACGCGAAAACACCGGAACACACAGGTGGTCGAGGTGTCCCATAAACAGATGTAAAAAATCTATACGGGGTAAGGAAAGCTATAGAACTAAAGAACTACATAAAAAATACTAACTTTTAGGGTAGGTGAAAATATGTGATTTTGCCTTATTTTTTTTAACAGATTTTTAAACATTTTTTTTATATTTTCGATTTTAAAACAATGATACCATGGCGCATCGTACTATTTTTCCAACTTTACGTGTTCTTACAACTATTTTTTTTCTTTTATTTATTAATATATCAAAAATATCAACAATAATCTTTTATGTAAACCCCGGATTGAATATTTTGATCAATTAGAACCAAAGTTATGACGATTTAAAGTTTAAAAAAAAATGCTGAAACTTTAAATAAATATATTTACTTTGAATTTTGAACTTTGAATTTTGAATTTTGAATTTGAATTTCGAATTTTGAAAAGGTGAATTTTTTAAATACTAAACTTTATTATTTGGTCATTTTCAATGAACAAATAATATGCGATACAATTAAGAAATGAACACTAATGAATTGAGAACTAATGTGAATAAAAAAATCCGAATTTGAATAAAACCTTTCAATTTACTTCTTGCCACTCATGTCGCTAAGTTTTGGCAGTGTAGATTTGGTTCCGTTCACTTTTCCAACAGTAAATCTTTTGAATACCTTTAATTTCTTTTGCATTTCCTAACCATTCCATTTTTTTTGTCTGTGACGAAAAAAACTTCTAACTCATTCTTGCGGATAACAAGAATATTAATCGACGGAGTATATTTTGATACGTGAGTGGCGAAATTTTCAGCGTTTCTAATAAAATCTGCACTCTTCTTGGACAGATTATGCGTGGTAGCATAATGTATAACTAAACCACCAATACCGTCACAAGCACCTTTACCATGATCTGTTGCAGAAAAAAGCCATTTTCTGTTTACATTTGAGTTTTGAAGCTCATAGAATTGATATCTATTTTTAAAATGACTGGCAGCTTCATTGGAAATGGTTATGATTTCATCAAGATCTTGCGCAATATGTTTTTGTTTTAAGTTGTCGATAATTAAATTTATAGCCATTAGGGCATGAGACGAATCATGTTTAATATCGACAGAGACGGTGACATTACTGACTGTTTTATCATTTCTAAAATAGCATACTGACGTAAATATTGATATTTGGTTTTTACTCCAATGATAGCTTTGAATTTCATTTTGAAGCAGAACTGTCCAATTTTCTGCAAAATCGACATGAATAACTGATTGGAAGTCATTATTTTTCGCTAAAAGTTTAACCTTTTTAATTGCTATACGTTGAATTTCTTTGACTAATTTATGAGCTCTTACAGTGAGAGCACGCTCTCTTAACTCTATTAAGAAATTTTCAATTGTGCTAGTTTTATTCAGTAAATTTGATTTTTCCCAAACACCATAAATTATTTCTTTATATGAATCTTCTTCTGTCAAAGAAATTATTTGTAAATCAATAGAATCTCGAATGGGACATTCTTTACATTCTCTTAGTACACATTTTATATCATCTTTTGAACAAAAAAGTGAAGAACATATTTTTAATTCTAAATCTGCAATGTTTTGTTTATTCTCTTTTTTATAATTATTCAAATCATCTAACATAAGTTTAAGATTCTCGCAGTAAACGCAAAGACACGAATCGGATGTGGTATAATCCACTTCGGTCTTAAAACGTAGAATGTTGATTTACCAATTTTTGTTTTCATTTCAGGATTTTTGTCTTTAAATAATTGATATATTTCTTTTATACTTCGCGTAAGAAAGCGTTTGACTTTTTTAGTTTTATACCATTTTCTTTGATTGATACTGTGTCGCTTTTATTTGCACTTTGACGAGAACAATTTAAATCATCGTTCAGATAATAATCCTTTACTTTCATTACAATTTCACTATCCAAAGAATGGCCACAATAGTTCTCAGACTGCTTGTAAATTTTTTTATTATTTACCAATGATCGTGCTTGATTAATCATATAAATAGTTATATTTGGTAAAACTGATAATAAATAATCTTTGGAAATATCACTTGGTATAATACTCAACAATCGTACTTTCTCAAGAAAATTTGAACAATTATCTAATGCAATTTCAATATTCTCAAGCCATTCATCATTTGTTTTACATTCATTATTTTCATTCTCGAAAGAAAATTAGTGTATGTGCCATTTATATCGCGAATCTCAAAAAAATCCGACCTCATTGGGTATCGGTTAATTGTTGGTCACAAAAGTGGCTGACCATTCATCGGTAGTTAAAGTTCTCGGTATGGTGGGTCTGACAGTCTAGCCTGATGTAATGTGTTAAACGGATACCGGGCGGGACTCCCTTGACTTCACTATATAAAAAAGGTTAATTATACAGAGGACAATATCCTTTATATATAAATCTTTTTTTCTAAAAAAAAAAAAGAAAAAATTATTTTCATTCGATGCGGGCAAATCCATTATATCGTAGACTTTCATCATTTTACTTGCTATTTGTCAATCAAATGCATCGTTCATTTTTTTTCTTTTTCGGAGAGCATAAGATTCTTGCATCTTGATATTGATACTTTGAGGCATTTTAATTGGTGAAATGTTTAATTTTAAATTACTTGAAGTCTCGTTGAGCTGTTCTACCACAGCCTCACTATAAATAAAATCTTCTGAAGATTGTTGACTGCTTGAAGTCGATGAAATAGGCGTATTTTTCACTTCATCTAATAATATTTTGTAACACGAAGGGCATACTTTATCTTCTCTAGAGAAAGAAGTATTTGGATACAAGCGCTTTAAAGACTCCGTTAGATCACCTAATTCTCTAAGCGGGCTTTTGGAGCAATCATAAACAACTCTTTCGTGCCTTTCTTTTAAATCCTTGCACTCTATTTTAACAATCAGTGATGCCATTATTGATATTCTGTTTAATGGCAGATCGAAAAAAATAATGTTTATTTAAACATCTTTATTTTTTATCTTCCTTTTCTTATATTTTTAAACACGTCAAGTCGTTAATGAGAATGCAAAGAATGAATCATCGCTACCTAGTAGTGACATGCGTCAACTCCCTACAAAATAAATTCAAATTCTAGGCGTGAAATTCCAACTAATAAAAAAATTATATTCTTCAACAAAAAAAATTTTATTATAATAATGTACCATAAAAAGAGGATAAATGGTTATGTATACTTTCATCAAAATAACTTTTTTTTCTTAAATTAAAATATTTATATCTTCAGATTTTAATCTTTAACGAAAATTGCGTTTCCTCAATGTAAATATCATATTTATTTAAAGTTTCAGCAATTTTTTTAAACTTTAAATCGTCATAACTTTGGTTCTAATTAATCAAAATATTCGATCCGGGGTTTATTTTAAAGATTATTGTTGATATTTTTGATATATTAATAAATAAAAGCATAAAAATAGTTGTAAGAACACGTAAAGTTGGAAAAATAGTACAATGCGCCATGGTATCAATGTATTAAAATCGAAAATATAAAAAAAACGTTTAAAAATCTGTTAAAAAAAAATAAGGCAAAATCGCATATTCTCACCTCCCCTAAAAGTTAGTATTTTTTATGTATAAAATCATATAAAAATTACAAAAAAAAGTATAGTTTTTGAGAAAATCGTGTTTGAAAAAAATCGCTTTTTTTGGTTTTTTGTAAATAACTCAGTGACATCAAATTATAAAAATCGAGATTAAAACTAGATAGAATTTCGTACACTTTCGTTAAAAGAACGCCCAAGAAGGTTAAAAATTGACGGAGCTATAGCCATTTAAAAGTAGAGGTTCATTTTCAATTTTTGAATTTTCGTTTTTACATCCAACACTAAAATTGCTGTAGTGAAAAAAAAAAAAAATTTTTTTGAGCGTTCTACGAGGTAAATTTTATCTTTATATACATAATAAAAGGTATTTTCATTACTTAGAAGAAAAAAAAAATTCGACCAGTGACGGCCTACATGAATCTGAATGGAATCAGCCATATAAGAATTTTTATTTCCATTTGTACAATATAAAAGACAGGGATAATATATCTGTAGGAAATAATATATACAATTTTATTTATATGTATTTAAAAAAAAAATTTATGTTGCTAAGAAAATTCAAAAATTTTAAAAGTATTTGACGATTTTTCAGTTGATTTCAGAACTTTTATGGACCAGAATTGCAAATAAAGGAAATGAAAAGTATACACTTGACGATTATTAAATTTATTTCAATACTCGTGAAAGCTGAAATTAAAATTAATATGGAAATAAGTTATAATGTTTAGAATGCGTTAAAAAAAACAATATTATTTGATACCCAAACGCCTAAAATATAGTTTTCTTAAAAGTTTATTGATTAAGAGGTTAATGAGGCAACAGTTAAGATACTACTAGTCCCACAGTTTTTAGAATTTTGTGCTGAAACTTTTTTATAGATTCTTTAGATGGTTTCGAACAACATCACGCATGGATTATGCTGTAGGTGCTGTGAGTCAAAAATTAAAAATGAAAAACGTTATTTTTCTATTGAAAAACAAGATTTTACCTGTACCCCACTTTAAGAACTTAAATTCAAACCTCATTTTACCCTTTGTAAGATCAACAGTATATACTTCAGAATTAATTGTAGTATTATCATAATTCCTATAAACAGTTTTTTCAAAAGATAAATTTAAAGTTTGTGAAATATTCTAAACAAAAATAGTTATATATTTATGTATTACAAGTTACTTTTATGTTCAATTAAAAAAAAATGAATAAAAGAAAAAATACTTGATGATTAAAAAATTAATTCGAATAATTTCATTAGTTGAATTTTAAAATAATTACTTCTATGTTAAAAAAAATACTTTATACAATGAAACGTGAGAATTAAATTTAAGAATCGAAATTATATTCTTAAATACACGAATATTATTTGGATTTTTTTGTTATATATCTTTCTATAATATAAAAGATTTTTGCCACTGCCACTGTCAGTCTCTCAAAATCCTCCCTTAACTCCTTCTTTTCACTGATAAATTTAGCTAGTTTATGGTGAGTTTTACCTAATTTATCATAAATTTCAGCTATTTATTGTGAATTTTAACTAAAAAATTAGATTTTTGGCTAAACTTAGCTAAAAATCTAATTTTTTAGCTAAGTTTAGCTAATTTATTGTAAATTTTATTTTAAATTTTAATTTTTTTACTCAAAATCTGATAAATAAGGTTAATTCGATTTGAATTATTATAAGATTTATTTTTCTTTTTATATTATAAAAGATTTTAGAAATTTACAAAAAAGAAAATATTTGTTTATGCCAGATAAATGAAATAAGAATTGAGCCTTTAGAAGTTAGGAGGTGATTTTCGGAGCATAATGCGAAAGAAAGATCATTAATTATTGAAATATAAAAAATGCATAAATGTATATAAGTATATGAATGTGAAATTATTACAAGGGATTATATACATTATAAAATCTATGTATTAAATTCAAAAGGGGGGTTGGCGAGCGAAGCGAGTAGGGGGGGTATATATTATAAAAAGATTTCGCCGCCGCCGCTGTGTATAAGAATTCGATTTGTCCTTGGTTATCTAGAATTTAGCTAGAATCTAGCTAAAATTGAGCTTAAAGTTAGCTGAAAATTAGCTAAAAGTTACCTAAAAGTTACCTAAAAATTAGCTAAAATTTATATTAATTTTAAGCAATTTTAGGTAAATTTTGGTTTGATTTCAGCTGAATTCCAGCTGCATTTTAGATCTATTTATATTATATCCTCTTTAAGCTATTGAAAGTATATCGCCGCTGTCGTCGCTGTCATCGTCAGAAAT
The DNA here is from genome assembly GCA_017163975.1 of Anastatus disparis. Classification (NCBI taxonomy): domain Eukaryota; kingdom Metazoa; phylum Arthropoda; class Insecta; order Hymenoptera; family Eupelmidae; genus Anastatus; species Anastatus disparis. Next base: position 180,363 of record JAFFSR010000372.1, on the reverse strand, counting down.
GTATCCCTCATTTATGGACTTACATTACAGCGTTAAATTTAGAATCTTTTTATAACTAGACTGACATTTGATAAAACGTTTATAAATCAATTACTGATTTTATTTTTAATTTAATATTATAATAAAACATACACACGTAGGCCTCATAACACACAACATTTAATTATTAATTCTGTCCTGGTATTAAGCTAGGACTTCACAGATGATTAGATTTATTAAAAGATCATTGAAGATTTACCTCAAGAAAACTTTTGAGTAATTAATATTATTTAGTATTTTAAATAAAAATTATTTAAAAAATTGCAAATCCTTGAATATTTTTTTAAAGTTATAAAAGCAAGATGGGGGTGGGCGCGCTTGCGCGCAGAGGGCTTGCCCCCTAGTAAGATTTTTAAATTCTATTTACTTATGTTTTAAGTAATATTATTGTAGTAACAGGATGCTTAAGTTCAGTTTACAATGAATAATTGAATTAAATATCTAAATAATATAATTAAATGAATTCTTGCGCACCAACTTATAAATGAATCAATAACGGGCCTATCGTACGTCTAAATGATAGCCTTATACCAAACACATTAAATACGAAATGAATTTAATTATCTTTAACACTGCTAGTTTGCTCAAAACGAGGAACAGTTTTTCCCAGTGTTTTTTTTATAAATTCCTGGTCGCAAGGGTAATCGGTATTCTGTGTTGTAGAGCCGCAGCTCGCCGATATGCCCTGACCATATTACCCCATCCTCTCATCTTGAGATATATTATTCGTTCACGTTCTGCAAGACGATGGATTTCTAAATGAAAAAAACGAAAGTAAGAATAATCTAATAATCTCAGAACAAAATTAACAATAAAAAACAGAATCAATGCTATGATAGACCAAATTCAGAGTAAAAAAGAAGGGAAACCTTCAAAATAAAAAATTCTATAAAATAAATAGATAAACTCTTAAATACTTACAAAGGCTCTATGGGGATAGCATGTAAAAATTGCCCACAGCGGTTTTGATAAGCAGGCTTTTCCACTCGAAAGGTCATATAAAAAAAACTCCTTAGCCAAATTTTTAGACCTCTAGACCCCTCCTTTCACTATATAACCTAAAAACGTGATTTTTCGATTTTTTTTTCATTTTTGACGAAATATTGCTTTAAACGATCTGAAAATTTGCATGCGGGAGTTTTTATAAACTCCAAATATTGTAATTTTTTTTTAAACTCTCTCGTTAAAAAATGAGCTTTTGCGACCTCGTTTTAAGTTTCATTATTCGGGATCTATTTCGTAAACTTATTTGGCTAAACTTTTAAACTACTTTTTTTTGTATTTTTTTTCGCTCTTTCGAATGATGTAATCAGAATTATAAATTTCAAGGTGAGTCATACTCAAAAGTTGAAAAAAATGATTTTTATTGCATTTTTCACTATATTTGGGGACTTGACCGCAAACAACAGTGACTGTGTAGGCGAAAAATAGTTTTTTACACATTGAAATGTATTTTCAGATGCATTTAGATGCAGATCAAGTGCTTTAAAAATTACTATTATTTTACTTATGGCTATAATAGACAGCATATTACTTTGAACCCAGAGATACTTCATATTGAATTATTATTCAATACATTTATAAATATTTGTAATCGCATTAGAAACATTTTTTTAAATGTTGATTGTTCGATAGAAAGGCTGTGTTATAATGAGAAACTTTTAAATACTTTCATTTAATGCATGTTTAGATGCTTAGCAGTCAAAAGTAGAAAAGAATCTGTTTTTTAAAAGTTTTTGCTTCTTATTGGGGATGTTATCTGAAAAGTTAATAAATAATGATCTTTCTGAAAAGCAGATAGATTGAAAAGTATTATAATAGATTTTATAAAGATCTAGACATATGAGAACAAATATTAGTACATTATGATGCAAGTGACAAATTGCCTATCATGGCACGAAGTGTATCAGCACCTGAGTGAAGCGAGGGTGATAATTCACGTCGTGCAATATGGGCAATTTATACTACGACTATCATACGATTTTTTAGAACACTTATTAGCATAAATCCGCTGTTACGCCTGTCCGTAGCATTAGCAGTGTAATTATGCACCGTGCGGTTATTGCCGAGCGTAGCAAGGCTGATAAGCACGGTGAAATAATGGACTACTTATGACACGGCTAGGTGTGACATAAATGCAGATCGATGCTACTCAGTGCTATAAAATTACATTATTTGCCGAAGATAGATAAGTATTCGTAAAAAGGAAATGAAAATAACATTGAATCCATTAAAAAAATTTAATCTTTTTTTTATTAAAATATTGAATTATGTATTTATTAATTGATAATTGTTAAATTAAACTGAGAATCGTGGAAGTTTTGAAGAAGCTTATAATTATATCTTGTTTAAATATACGAAATAATTTCAATTTTTATCACTGTCTTCGCCTATGACTGGATCAATGTCTGAAGTAGAAAATATTTCAGAAAGAATCGTCGCTGATTTGATTATTCTTGATTTATATCTAGCATTACTGAGGTAATAAATAACGGCTGCTATGTGAGAACAGGAGGCAACTGTCCGTAAACCATTAGCACAGTCGCAGGTATGGCGCAAAATGCCTCCATAGTCAATTGAGTTAGGATTGTATTCTATATAACATTTATAAGTTTTTTTGTTTCTATGTCTTGATCTTACTAAGACTTTAATTATATTAGGAGTCAGTTTGATATTCTCTAAATTAATATTATCTGAATCATCTAATAACTCAGCCAAATAACATATTGCTTGACCTAACTGATAAGTTCCTGAAAAAAATTTTAAGATCTCTATCTGTCATCTCTGGAAAATCGATGATTTCTTGAGAGGTTAGCTTAGTGGTTGTAGAGCTACGTCTAGACCATCTCGCTGACTCTGCTTCAACTGCTAAGGTATTTTCCTCTTTATTAGAATTCAACATTCTGTCAATGATTATATCTTGTAATCCATCTTCATTTTGATTGCAGTTTAATTGTTTACCAAATCGATTATTAAGAAAACACGCTATTCTGCAATACAAACCAATTTTTGGTAAAAGTTTTTTATCAATTTGATGATGGAGAAGCTTATATTTTTTTTCAAGATTCCATGAATGGCTTCTACTACCCACCTTAATTTCGTAACGTAATGAGATGGATTCACCTCAGATGTAGTGAGGTTAGGTCTCTATCCTTTTAAGGCAGGCATAAGAACCTTGAAACCAAGTTCTTCTAAATAAGGAACTACGTCCCTTTATCTTCTATTTACAATACAAATATCACCTTTCTTCATGATACTCCTTATTCCATTAGGGTCATTCATCACTTTCTTCATAATGCTTGCATCGTTTTCAGTGGCTGAAAATGGACCAGGAAGATCAACGATATAACCATCTGTAGTACAAATGGTGAATGGCTTACATAAATGATAATTTTTATGACCTGAAATATTGCATATTGCTAATAAGTTACACAAAAACTTAAATATGTATTTTCATAATTTCATTGATAAAAAATTGCACAAAATAGTGATGAAATATTTGCGTTTGATTATTAGTGTTTGAGAAAAGTTTGAATTTTTATTATCACTCGTACGACTAATACCGATTTTCGATTATCCCATATAGAAATAATTTTTGTAAATAATTGTCAATAACATTTAATTACTGTTAAAAACTGTAAAGTACTGTACTGTAAAAAATTGAAAATAATTATAAATAATTATAAATACCTATAAATAAAAATAAATTATTTACGAATTTATGATTTTAAAAATGTTAATAATAGTAAATAATTGTAAATAACTGTAAAAAATTGAAAATAGCTGTAAATAATACTAAATAACTGTAACTGCTATTTATGTCTCAATTCTAAAAATTGTTAACAATCATCTACCGTTATTTACAGATATTTACAGAAATTTTTATTCATACAGGATGTAATTGAAGAAAGAATAACATATTATTTTAAAAAGATAATATTTATATATGAATATTTATATTTAAATAGTTTAATTATTTATGATTTTAAGTTTATATCCAATAATGATTAAGCAGTTATTAAAATTAAAAATTACATTACAAACCTGAATACGACTTTCGTTGATAATCATTATTTCTGCTTTTCTCATGGCGAAGATAGGTTCCATCAAAAACCAAAGCAAGCTCGTTAGTTAAATTAAAAAGTTTTTTTGCATAAATAGAGGTATGATTATCAATAAGATCCTCTCTCACAAGATTCTTTACTCCAAAGTGACAAGGTAAGACGTCTTTTGCAAATGAATTTAACACTGACTCACAAAAATGTGATACTTGAATTTCATAGTCAATTTCGAAAATTGATGCAATAAAATTATTTGATGATGCAGTTCGTAATTTAAATAGAAATATAACTAGAGCCTGCATTACATTTCTGGAGCTTGATGTTCTCATTGAAACTAGTAATCACCTTATCTCTTGTAATTGATCATTCGTAAAACTTGTAAAAGTAAATATTTGTTTATCGCTAAGCTCTAAAGATTTAACTTTATCTAAAAACGTTTTTGAAGCTGATTCTGCTATTTTAGTTAAAAATAAATATATTTCATCTTTAGTTAAGAAACTTGTGCTACTGTATACTTGTATCAACTTCAACTCATCTTCATAAAATCATTTCTTGATTAAGTGACTGTTGCATACTCGATTTCCACTAGGAATAAAAATACGCAATTCATTGAAGCACTGTAATCTAGCATCTATTGGAATAATAGTTAAATTATGTTTTCCTTTGCAAATACAACATAATCGATGCGTGGAAATAGTTCTTTTAATTGGCAGCTTAATGGTATGTTCTTGTTCTTTAGGTTCATTGAAAACTACCTCAAAAACACTTCCTGAACTTTGAGATAGGCTGGAAGATTATGAAGATGATTGCAAACTCATAGGGTGATTTTCAATCTGTTCACTAGTTGAAGGTTATATTGCATCCGTAGTAAGAGTTTCTTTTGTACCAGAAAAAACAAGTCTTCTACACCTGTCACAAAGTTTATAACCAACATCAACACTAATGTTTAACTGATCTATAACAGTTTTAACCTCATGTACCGTATTGATAATTTTTACTTGAGTTAACAGTTTTCTTAGATTACGGAGGCATTTGCAGTATCGATCCGTTATATTGTAATCATCCATCATTAAAGGAGATACTAAAATTAAAAATATCAAGGATATTTATAAATTATAATTTTTTTTCTCACACTCATACACATGTATATATATATATATATATATATATATATATATATATATATATATATGTATATATATATATATATATATATATATATTTTGTGAAAATTATGATAAAAATTATATAAAAGAAAATTATCTGTTTCATAACAATTATAAGAAAAATTATTGATTTGAAAATATAAGTTTTCAGTTACAGTATGAACTTGTGATTTAGCATATCTTTACAATGTAATTATGTTACGTACGATTTCTAAAATAATAATATATTTGCACAAGATTATTCCAAGCAAATATAAAAAAAATTTTAATTTTATTCAACATATACATATACATGTGTGTATGTATAAATAATAATTATATCCAGGAATATATTTTTGAAAACATTAATCAAACATATGATTTACATTCTAAACATTTATTATTACTATTTTATAAAATACATATTCGCTTACATTGTTTATGGTTCATATTTACAAACGCATAGAAAATACAGAAGGCATTAGTTGGTATATTGCTTGTTAGTATAAGTTAATTACAATTATTTCTCCATAGTCATAATTTGTGACCTTTGTGCGAATGCAAATATTGACTATTAATACTTTAGATATTTTTACAATAATAAATGTCTAGAAAATAGATTAACTGTTTCATTAGTTTTAAAAGATAAAATTTTGATCTAAAAATATAAGTTTTCAGTTGTAAGTTTTGAAGTTAAAATTAGCTTGTACCTTTTAATTGTTAAGATATACTTGATCGCAATTGTGACTGTGTACAAAAACAGTTAATCTACATTTCATAAATGACATTTATAAAAATGAAAGTATATAAATAAACGCATTTGTTTTGTTAAATGTTATTTAAACATACAATTAATACTCTTTCTTTATTATTCTATTGTATAAAAGAATGTGCTAATGGAGTAGTAATAAATATATATTAGTTTTTATTACTTACAATTATAAGTTAATCAATCGTAAAACCATTATATATACATATATTTAGTTTTTGATGTTGCAATTATAATTAAAAAAATTTTATAATGATTTAAAAAATAAATCCATTTTGCACAAATTAATCTGTTGACTACATTCAGTGTTTTTACTAATACATGTGTATACACATTGGGTCCATGAATTTGAGCCTTAATCATATTTATGTTGTAAGCTAATTCTAGATAAATATTTTAAGTTATTTTATAATTATATGGTATACTTGAAAGAAATCTTTTTTAATTTGTAATAGAATACGTCTGCTACGTTTTTGTTTATACTATACTTTGTAAAGCGACGTACATAATGTATAAGTAAAAGATGTCAAAAATATAAGGCTTGATGTGTGAGCGATCCGTTCCCGTTCCGGTGGAACATCCATGGAACTGCTGACCACTAGTATATAAAGTCTTACGAATGCTAGTTGAGTCGAGTCTTGCTCCACCGTTGACAGGCTTCACTTTAACCAATCACTGGGTTATTGGGCGCAGTGGTTGAAAGATGTGTTATGCCTCTCATCACCAGGGGATTGCTCGTGGTGATGAGCTGGTACGACTAGATCACTTCCTAGGGGGAGCTGTTGAGTTTCAACCACTGGTTAGGGGATCGCTCGTGGCCTGTGTGAGAAACTGTACAGTAAGGTTGAAGGTTGCAGCATAGGTGTTACAACCCAAACCCCCCCCCATTTTCTGTTTACCTGATGACGACGATTGTACGAACCAGGGGTTGCTCGTGGTCGTATGATTGTCTAGGTAACATCCTAGTTATCCTGCATAGAGTTTGTACTCGGATTGCAGTCAGGTGATTGCGCGTGACTTTAAAACGAGTCCTGCTAGAAACCGTTGATTGCGCTCTGTGCCAGGGGATCGCTCAAGGTGTAGTGAGCAAGTATACGAAATGCACTCTTAGTCCTACGCATGCGCGTTCGTGATTTGCTTGAATCGAGATAGAAATTAGCCGGATTATTGTAACTTGATCTGTAAAGAATAGAAACTAGCCAGATTATGGTAACTTGATTGATAAAGAACAGAAAGAAACATGTAAATTTGACGCGTAAATGCGTATTAAAGCCTGTTTGAGTTTAAAACTAAAAACAACGTTATTTGTTTCAGACTGCCAAATCCTGATAAAGCAATTAATCAAAGACTACTTTATTTATATTCAATATTAACTTCACTTTATTTTCTACTTTTGTTATTTCACTTAAGAATATATCAGTTTGTTATCTTAATTATATGCTTTCTTTATTCCAATTACCCTTCCTTACGAATCCTGAAACGCTGAAGCTTCTGGCACCCTAACTGTAATTAGTAGCTTTGTTACAAATTAGAGCATCGATTTAATACTTAATATTTTATAATTATGCTTTGAGATTATGAAGTTTAAATCTTATTCTGTCTTTATCTTTCTTCTCAGAAAAATAGACCAATAAGACAATCATTACTTGCGTTACATTTATGAACACGAACCTAAAGGTTGAATTTATGGGCCCAACTCAAGTAATGACTGTTACATGTCACATGCTTTATAACCAACGTAAACAATACGAAGGATCCCAACCCTGCTGATATCACTACATAGAAGATTGCATAAGCAAGATAGCTTTTTTTAATACGCGATGGGGCTTTCTCTTCATTTTTCGATAAAGTTATTTGTTTTTACAAAAACTTAATTCTTCGATTAGAAAAGGACAGAGATACGTAACCTCCTCTTAAAGGTTGTAACCAGTGTTTTTATTATTCTTCCCGGATTTTTTATATTTTTATACTTTAGCAAACAAGTACCCACCAAGGAAGCAGAATCTGGGGTTCAAAGAAATATGCTGCCTGTTATGGTCATAAGTAAAATAAAAGTAATTTTTAAAGCACTTGATCTGCATCCAAATGCATCTAAAAACACATTTTGATGTGTAAAAAACTATTTTTCGCCTACTAAGTCACTGTTTTTTGCGATCAAGTCCCCAAATATAGTGAAAAATGCAATAAAAATCGTTTTTTTCAACTTTTGAGTATGACATACCTTGAAATTCATAATTCTGATCTCGTCATTCGAAAAAGCGGAAAAAATACAAAAAAAAATAGTTTAAAAGTTTAGTCAAATAAGTTTACGAAATAGATCTCGAGTAATGAAACATACAATGAGGTCGCAAAAACTCATTTTTTAACGAGAGAGTTTTAAAAAAATTAGAAATATTCGGAGTCTATAAAAACTCTCGCATGCAAATTTTCAGATTGTTTTAAGTAATATTGCGTCAGAAATAAAAAAAAATCGAAAAATCACGTTTTTGAGATTATATAGTGAAAAGAGGGGCCTAGAGGTCTAAAAATTTGGCTAAGGAGTTTTTTTATATGACCTTTCAAGTGGGAAATCCTGTTTATCAAAACCGCTGTGGGCAATTTTTTCATGCTTATCCCCCTAGAGCTTTTGTGAATTTTTGTAACCTTTATCAAATTTTTTCATATTTGCATGTTTTTGCAAATTTGTAAATTATTGCAAATTAGAATTTTTTTTCAATTGCTAAAATCGGTCATGTTTCTCTATTTTATAAAACTAACGAAATGTTATTAGTTTTTCTCTTTTATTTGTCAGTAATTATTAATTATTAAAGTACGGTAAAGTAAAAAAATATCGAAGAATTTTCGCAATCCAAATCATTTTTGTAGACATTTTCTAATGATGATAAGAATGGCTGGTTATCATTACTAAGCTTCCAGGTAATCACTCCAAGATTCCTCCAAAACTCACAGTTTTGGTTAACGCACAATTTCTCTCGTTGTAGCTCATTTAAATACATAATTTTAAAATAATTGTGATTACTCAAAGCACTTGTGGTAAAAAAGCACCCCTATCTTGAAAGGCAAGGAAATTCACGTTAATCATTCCAAAGGAAACAGAACTTACTACGTCCACGTCATTGTTTTTGAGTAATGCTAAAAGTGAAGTAAGCACGTTCAAAGCAACAGCTTTTAAGTGCTTACGGAATATTGAGCTTTTAATTTACTTTTTCAAGGTCACAAGGACAAACTCTAAAATATCATTTTTGGCGTTATGTTTTCTGCTGTCTTGAAACCAGGGGTCAGAAATATGTGTTTTTATAGAAAGAAGCACTCTTACCTCCAAATAACGTTGATAACTAGCTTGAAGCTCAAGATACACCAGGTCTTTGGCTCCAAAATCTAATCTTATATGCATTTGTCCACGAATCCTGAAAAGTTTGAAGATAAAAGATTCTTGGTGATTTTTCGACACATGACCTTTATTTTACTTTTTGAAGGTCATTAAAAAAAATAAGAACTACCGTTTTATAAGTAAAATTTTTCGTAACTTTGGAATTTGGTTTTGAAAATAGGGGTCTCCATTTAAAAAAATCAGTGTGACCTTGAAATGACCTTAAAGATGAAGCTCAACGTCAAAGTCAAGGTTACCATCAGATGTACCGTTTGATTTTTCAAAACTTTCAACTTAACTTTTTTTCTAGCGCCCTTATTTTCCAAGACATTCAGGTGTGTTCATACTTTTGGGACACCTTGTATATATTATCAATAAATATTAAAAAATATAACAATCATAAAACAGGCAGACAAAAACTATGCCCATATACATTAATTAAGAAATTAAACACATACAAAAAAAAACTTTTTTTTTCATTATTTTTAATTTATTCTACTTTTAAATAAAATATAATAATAATAGAACAATGTACAAATAATATTACAAATGAATAATAATAAAAATAATCAGAAAAACAAAATTAAACACACGCGATTACAATTGTAAACTACGTGCGCAGCAACCAAAAAAATAAAATCAATTATAGATAACATCTCATTTATTTTCCTTTATTGCTTATATAATACTTTAATACGTTAAACTACCGGAATATACATTCATATAAAAAAACGCTGCCAAGTGCTTTGACACAATGCTCTCTTATAGAACTCATTGAGTTAGACTAATTTGATTTCATTTGCAAAAAATTGAGCAGGAAAAGAGAGTGAGAGAATGATTATGAAATAAGAAGAAAGATAGTGTAAAAATAGTGTGAAAATAAGTATAAGGGTGAGATAGAAGGAAAGAGAGAAAGCGAGGAAGAAAGAAAAGAGTTTTTTGAATCGTAAATAAAAAAAAGTAATGAAAGAGCTACGCTAAGAAAATTATTTTGCAAAAGATTGTTTTAAAAAGACAATAGCGAATAGCTTGTATACAAATTTTAGAGCAAATCTATCGAGTAGCTTACGTAAAATAAAAAAAATAAAAAATTGAACATTTTTTTCAGAATTAAAAAAATTTTTTTAAATTAAAACTACGCGAAAAAATAAGTTTTTGAAACTTATTCTTTTTGGACAGTAGAAAATAATCTCCATGCAAATTTCAAAGCAAATTCATTGAGTAATTCACATATAAAAAAAAAGAAAAGATCAAAATTTTTTTCCAATTTTGAAATGACTATAAAATCAAAACTACTCGACAAAGATTAATTTTTCACCCAGTTCGACAAAAAAAATTGTATGAAAAATTTTAAGCAAATCCATCGAGTAGTTTTCGAGATGTAATTGGCTTAGTGAATACAGAAATTTTTTAAAAACTTTCCTAAATTATCTAAAATTAAAACTATACAAAAAAAGTCAGTTTTCAAAAGTTTTCCTTCTTTCAACAGTAGTAAATAATTTACATGCAAATTTTGAAGCAAATTCATAAAGTAGCTTGAGTAAAATTAAAAAAAAGAAAATTCAATTTTGCCTTTAATTTATATAACTGTAAAAAAAAATACACTAAGAAAACTAATTTTCAATATCTTCCCGCCGATCATGACAAAAAAAATATATTAAGTGCGAAATTTAATGCAAATCCATTAAGTACTTTTCGAAATCCGAATAGCTTGATAAATACATGCATATATACGCACACAAATACACACCCACACACGCACACACACAGATACTGATATTTTTTGGAAACCACTTTTGTCGATTTCCTAAGTTTAAATACGTATACTTGGCGGAAAGGATATTTTTCCGAATGTTAACCTCAAATGGCAACATCGCATATTTTACCACAGGCATAAGATGATTCCAAATTATAGAGCAAATTTCACATCATCGTTACTTATTACTTAATGACATAATTTTAGTAAACAAACAATATTACTTTTTTTTTTCATGATCTGAATTATAATTTTATTGAATAAAATTTTTATTTTTTAGTTCAATAATCATATAGAATCTAATATTGTGAATTTAAATTATATGAGCAATAAAATTGTTGCTATCATTTGAATTTTGCACGAATAACCTATAAGAAAAAACAAAATAATCATGATGCGAAACTCAATGCATAATTCGAAGTTTTCTTATGTCTGTGGTAAAATATGCAGCGCTGCCATTTGAGGTACACATTCGGAAAAATATTCTTTCCGCCAAGTGTACAAAGTAATAAAAAAATTGAAAAAAAAATTTTTTTAATTAAACCAAAATTTTTTACAGTAAACAGAAATTATATGTGTATGGGCGATTCTCTGACAATTTTTTTTTACATATTCTCTTGTTAAGTCCTGGCTTGCACCAGGACTAAATAAAAGTGTATATGTTATTTAATTATATTAATTAATTGCATAGAATATATATATGTATATATATATATATATATATATATATATATATATATATATATATATATATATATATATTATGTTCTTTATAAAATGTAGTCATAAAGATAAAGATGTATGAATCTAGTGGTGGAAAAACTCCACCAATATTTAATTGAACTAAATCGCTCTCACGATTGAATATTATTAAAGGATAAACTTGATTCTTGAAATAAAGAGTTTATTGAATAATTATATATTCTTACCTTGTAGTATTTCTCAGTAGATTGGTGCTGGGTATGGTCAGACAAATGAATAGGCACAATATGTAAATAGATCCTCGAGGTTTATTGATATCTTTTAACACTTTTGATACAATTGATTTTTATACGCGTATATATTTTAATAATTGATATATGTATATTTAGTAATAGCAATTGCTTTGAAATATAGAACTTGACGGGCAGTGTAAACGTATTACCAATAAGAAACCCGGGGTAATGTCCCACATGTCATTTGTTTCATTTGGCTTTTATACTCATATTTGTTTATAAGATTTATTATCTTTTACATCAATTTTTATTTATGAATTTTCTTAAAGTTTGATAATATGTTTCGTAATGTTTTTAGGATTTGTAAAATTCATTTTGAAATTTCGAAACATACGTTTTAATTCTTTTCTTATGATCTACTTAATTTCGCTTAATAATGAAATAATGCGACTGTTCAATAATTAAGGAATTTTGATTTACCAATGTTAATAAAAAAGATACGTTTATGACGTAACACCTCGGTGCTCAGGAGATTGCATATCGGAAGGATAGGCAATCGAAAATAGAAGATGAGTCAATTATTGAACATTTACAACATTATGATTAAAATCTTAAAATTAATCAGGAACTGTATAATCGATGTCAATGGATGCCAATCGATAGAGCAATGCTTATTATGCATTTTGACTCTTAATGGTGTGGTTAACATGATAAATCTGGTTCATGTGGCCTTTGCACTGTTCTTGTTTTGTTGATTTTGTAAATCGCATTGCACTTTCTTTTGTTTCTTAAAAAATGATTTAATTTTACAATATGCTTACTAAGTTAAATTATCTGATTGATCAATAACTGCATATTTTAGAATAAATTTTGAAATAAAAGATACGTTGTGACGTAACACTCTAACCCACAAACTACCCTGGATTTTTTTTTATTATTCCTGCGCTTATTTTTGGAGCTATACAATATCAAAGTTTCGCTGCTTCTTGATTTTTTCGATTTTTGACACTTTTTAATTATTTCTAGCTCCATAAATAAGCATTTTTCGCTTTATGTTTATTAATACTTATTTTAAGAAAGTTTCTGAATTTTCAGAAAAAAAATATTCATAAAGTCATATGTTACATATTTCATTTTATTATTAAGTGACTAATATAATATTAAATTATAAAAAAGGCGAGAAAGCGTCCGCGATGTGTCCCGAACCCCGAGCCTCTTGCACGACAGACAAGCGCTCAAACGTTGAGCCATTCCCACCGACGCATCATTATTTCTTTGGTCGCTTCATATTCTATAAACTGCACACTTACATTTTTTCTATATTCGCTATTATACGGCACCCATAACACATATAATGACACCTGAAGTTAAATATGTCAAATTCAAGTCTTAAAATCTAAGAATTAAAGAGTTTGTTTCTTTCAACACACCAAAAAATTGATAAAGATAGATTTTTTCAGTAAAAAAGTATTTGTATTTGTTGCAGAACAGCAATCAAGTCCTATTTCCAGCTGAAAATTAAAGTAGTGATCAAATCAAGCTAAAACTTAAATAAAATGACTATATGACCCATATAATAATGTTCTGAGCCACTTGAATCATCACCGAAAAATCTATAGCAATACATTTTATTAGTACAAAAGTATCTACTTAAATCTTAGAATAGCTGTTCAATTTTAATTTCTTCTTAAAGTAAGAATAGCATTTAAATTATACCAACAAGGATACTGTTTGACCTCCGGAAAACGGATCTGGCTGGAACTGTAAAATATGATTTTCCGATGGAAAAAAATGAATTGTTCTTGTCCAATAGGCCTCCTAGATAAGGATATAGACATTTTTTCAAAAATATGGTAAATAAGAGCCTTTATAAGAACTTAAATAACTAAAGAACTAAGACTCTTATGAAATAATGCATGAAGATTAAAATAAAGCACGGATTGAATGCTTCAATTCAAGCTTTATTGCATTGAAAAAGCTTTTGTTTTTCCAAAGTTACAGGCAATTAAAATATGCTAATGAAATAGCGTAAAAAATGATCATAATATATAAGCTAAAAATATTAAATAAATATGTAGTAATATTTGCTCAAGAATAAGTTTAGATCAACGAACACTTTTTTAATGCAACAGAGCTTAAATTGAAGCATTCAATTCATGCTTTATTTTATTTTTTATGCATTTTTTGTAAGAGTCTTAGTTCTTTGGTTATTCAAGCTCTTATAAAGGCTTTTGTTCACCATGTTTTCGAAAAAATGTCTATATTCTAGTCCAGGGGGCTTATTAGACAAAAAAAAAACAAGTTCATTTTTTTCATCAAAAAATCATGAGGTACAGTTTCAGCCAAATCCGATTCCTGGAGGTCAAACACTCTTCTTGTGAGTCAAAGAATATTTCTATCGGTCTTACAGTCAATTTAAAATAAATATAAAATAAAAAATAAAAATATAAATAAAGATATGCAGTATGGGCTTGTCAGTCAGTTCCTAAGGATGAGCAGTAGCGTGCTCGAAACGTTGGACGGTTCAATAAATCGAGGATTTTTGGTAGTGCGGGGCAGTCAGATTGTCCTTCAATTAATTAATTAATTTTATTTGTAGGATTCAAAGGAGTAAATTTTCAAGTTTTACATTTCAGATTCTTCGGGGGTGACTATAAACAAGGGCATTCTGACTGCACATCTTTATTTATATTTTTTATTTTATATTTTTTATTTTATATTTATTAATTTATTCATTTTTATTTTAAATTGACTGTAAGACCGATAGGAATATTCTTTAACTTATTTATCCTTCAGTCGACATAAGTATTGTTTTTAAATCTTCTTGTAAGTTATAAATTGATCCTTTAGCTTTTCCAAATGACAATGTCTCATCTACAACATTAACATTTAATCAAAAATAGTTCATTGAAGTAACATTGATTATTTAATTTATTTCATATCCTTTGTATGAGTTATATCAAATAACTTTTCAATTTTTATTCCTGATCTGCATCTAATTCTAAGTAATTTTATGATATGTTATGACTCTCCACCGAAATATAGGTAAATTTTCGAAATTCCAAATACTGGGGGAGATGGCCCTATAATAAAAAAGGAAAATAAAATTCCAAATTTTAATTTTTCTAAATGTAACTACGTTTCGTCAGACTTATTTTCTGAGCTCCTTAGGCTGATCTTTATTAGCAAAAAGATATTACAAAAAATTAATAAATAAATAAAAACAAATGATAAATTATTCATAGGCAATTATAATAAATGAATAAGACACACACCGATATGTACAAAATGTAGAAAATAATATAATATAATATTTATTAACGAATTCTCTACATACAAAATGTAATAATACGATTACAAGAAATTAGTGACCGTTGACTAAATTCAAAGAAATCAGAAAAACGTACTTTAGTTAGGTATGGAATTCCGCGAATCCAAGCAGTGCGACGATTCACACTTGCTCGAGTTTTAAGCGATATGATTGGCTGGTTTACATCAAAAACTAATAACTAGTGTAAGCTAGGCCCTGTAAACAAATATTCTAATGTGTAAGACTTTTGATTGGTTACAGTCCGTGCGGAGCACAAGTATAAATCCGGGGCGAGATTGCGCTTGGGGCTCATTCTGGCTCTAATCGCGCGTGTGCGATATTCTCCACCAATATTGTAACCTAGTAATTTACAAATAAATTACATCTTAATTATTTAACATTTTACATTTGGCGTGTATATACTTTTATTTCTGCCAACCTACAAAAAGAAACGTGAGAGAATCACTTAGTCAACAAATTAAAATAATACATGACAACGCTATTTATACTTAAGTTTGTTCATGAGACGTAGTAACGGCTTATAAACAGACGGTAAAAACATGGTGTCTGTTTTCAAATTAATAGAATTTTTACAATGGTTAATATAAATCATTTATGATATTCTGCGTTTTTTATAATTAGATTCTCGGTCTAAAATTACTGTGTCAGCCCAATCAAATTCATGAGAAAGAGAACTCATGTGCTCACCTATCACTGAAAAAAAAACCCGAATCCAGCGGTGCGAAGTTGATCGTATTAGCGGGATGCGAACAACATTCGAAGCATAAGAATACATAAAATCATAGTAGGTTTATATGTAACTATACCGCAGCCAATCATTGCGACCGTCTGTACAGTATAGTAACGTGAATCCGAGTAGAGCGCTGCGACTACATTGTCGGGTCAATCGCTTCGACTCGTCGGCATCATCCATGTCGACAGCCGAAACCGGACACAACTTTTAGCGTTGCGTAGTTGCTTGCTTCGACTTGTCCGCATCTCGCATGCCGCAAACCGAGATCGAGCACAGAGACAACGTTGCGAGTTCGTATACTTCGACTTTCTAGATTCTAGTACTGCGAAAGTCGATATTAATACTTTATGTCAATTTAAATTATGTATTAATTTAATTTTTATTCAAAAAGTGTTTATCTGGTTATTAAACAAGTAAATGTTTTAATTCTTCAATATTATTTAGATTAAATTTTATTTATTAGCATATTATATGAAACGTTTATTAAATTAAATAAGGACTAATGTTTGGTTATACTTTAATATTTACTCGAATTTAAAAAATTAGATATCTTGTTTAAGAGCATGACGGAGCTGTCTGCCTTCTAATAATATTTGCATTCCTAACTTATAATTAAACGATGCGTTTAATGGAGTTTTTTTGCTACAAAGAAAAAATTGGTAAGATAAAACTCTAGTGCGGACAACTCAAGAAATCCACCAGAAAACTATACATGAAAAGTTATAATAAAAACTTTCAATGTATCGTATTTTAAGGTTAGGTTTGTCGAGCTTGATATCTATTTTCCATTCCAAGTTCATAAAAAACTAACAAGTCCAAATGATTTTTTATTTTAATAAAAATTATTGGTTTAGCATAGCTTTAGTGCGGACAAGTCATTATATTTGTCTAGTTTATGAATTTGAAAAGATATTGATAAAATAAAAAAAGCAAAACTCGATTGCTGCAGCTCCGACACCCCGTTAAGTATATTCATTAATTATTTATAATAAAATGAAGATGATCAATATTTTACATGAAAATATTTACTAAGTCGAGTTTATCAGTTAATATAATCTAATGAATACCCATCTATCTATCTAAATGATACCTGATAAAAAATATATTCGTATGTTTTCTTCAAAATTAAGGAGAGAAAAAAGATCTTATAATCAATTATAAAATTAATATTTTTCTGACTCTTTTGCAAATTAAGAGGCGGTCGCAACCATTTGCCGCTTGGTGGCGCTGCGGTCAGGTGAGAGAAAAATATAAAATATTTTTTATATAGCAATTTAAAATTTACTGAAACAATAATATACTTTTAATCTTGTCATTTCCTCTAGCCATATATATGTAGAATAATTATTAATATTAATTTTGTTTGAAAAGTCTAAAATATTGTTATAAAGCGAAAAATGCGGCGCGAGGTAGAGCCGACGTAAACATTAGCATACATCATTCTTTAGTATTGCTCTCTCTGTCGCACTAAGGGAAGGTGCACGCATGTTTACATCGGTCCTACGTTGCATCGCATTTTTCGCTTTATAACAATATTTTAGACTTTTCAAACAAGATAAGTATTAATAATTATTCTACATATAGACGGCTGGAGGAAATGACAACATTAAAAGTATATTGTCGTCTCAGAAAATTGTAAATAGCTGTATAAAAAATATTTAATAGATTTCTCTCACCTGACCGCAGCGCCACCCTATATGTAGCGGCGAATAGACCCGACCGCCCCTTAAGAAGTTTTCAGTTATTTCCCCGTTGAAAATGAGAAAATTAATCAGGCAAGTTTCCTATTAAGTTTTTTTGTATATTGAATAGTAACCTTTCACCAATCATATAAGCTAAAAAATTTACATATTGTAATTTTCAAAAATTCAATTATATTCTATATTTTATTTATAAGAAAAATGATTCTATCAAATTTTTACTTTGGTTCGATAGTTTTGAATCAAAAATTCATCAAAACATTAATTAAAAAAAAGATTTAGAGCTCTAAAATTTATTTTTTCTACTTTGGGATCCAATTAAAACTTATTCCCTAAATTTTATGAATTTTTATTTTTTAAGGAGATGTAAAACGGACACTACACCTGTACTTATAGATATTAGCTTCCTTTCCATTTTATTGCTAAATTTCCAGAAAAAAATGCATTAGCTTGTAGTATGTACCATGACGATTATTTAGATAAATTTTCAAATAAATTCATTCATTAGCTTTTAAGATATTTGAATTTCTGTACAAAATTGAAAAATTTTAATAAATAATTTTGGAACCCAAAATTCTCAATAACTAATGAATGAATTTATTTAAAAATTCAACCGAATAATCTTCATGGTACATACTATAAGCTTATGCATTTTTTTTATTGAAAATTTTGCAATAAAATGTAAAGATAGTGAATATTTATGAGTACAGGTGTAGTGTCCATTTTACATCCCCTTAAGTGTGTCAGTGAACATGAAATATCTCATATACATATATACAAGTGTATTATTTTATTAAAAATTCATTAAATATAATAAAAGAATATTTAAATAAAATTTATTTCAAATAGAATTCAAAGATTTAAAGATAACTTTTTAAACATTCTAACTTCGTATGTAACTTTTTTGAAACAATTTTCAAATAGTTACCCTGGTAACATGGTCAACGCAATTTTGCTGCAATTTTGCTGCAATTTTCTTGAAAATCAAAAACTTGCAGCAGAACATGTGCTGTCTGTTTCCGCATTTCATAGAGTTTTTTATGAAAAGAAATTACAGCAGATAAGTGCAACAGAATTGCACGTTTCTGGCAGAGAGAAAGTGCAATCTACGGAACGGAAAGAATGCGCAGAATCTTGAAGATATTTTGTAGTAAACTTGCGGAAAAAACTTATTACAGACACTAGCAACAAAATTGAGTAAATAATTCCCGACAAAGTTTTGCAGCATAATTATGTAAGAATTGCAAATTGTCAAGTGCTGTTCTGCGAATTGTAATAAGTACACAAGCATATAACAGAATCGAAACAGTCTTGCATCAGAAACTTGCAGCAGCACTTTACCTCAGATTTACATAAGAATGATAAAAGTTAAGTGCAATTATATGACGCGAATAAAGATGCAAACTTGCAGCAGAATCAAAGCAGTCTTCCGTAAGAATCTTGCAGCAGCACTTTACCCCAGAATTACATAAGAATGACACAAGTTAAGTACAATTATGTTATGGAAATAATCACGTAAACTTGCAGCAGAATCGAAGCAGTCTTCCGTAAGAATCTTACAGCAGCACTTTACCCCCGAATTACATAAATATGACAAAAGTTAAGTGTAATTTAATGATGAGAATAAACACGTAAATGTACAGCAGAATTGAAGCAGTTTAATGTGAGAATCGTGCAGCAGATTTGCGCTAAAATTACATCAGAAGGACAAAAGTTAAATGCAATCTTATCATAAGAATAATCACGTGAGCATGCAGCATACTTGAAGCTATCTCACATAAGAATCTTGCGACAAAACTTTACTACAGAATAACGTATGAATGTAGAACCAAAATATTTATCATCTTTTACTATTATATAAATAGAAATTTATTTAAAACTATTCTTAGATATTATAAAACTTTTTTATCTACGTTTTTTATATTTGACAGTTGGCTGCAATGGTCTCCTCTCTTCTCCCCAATGTCTACATGTATATAATTTTATACTATAACATCAGCACCCACCCCTTTGTGTATATATGTTGATTGTTTTTTGCGTTTCTTCTTTTTTCTTTTAGCCAATATGAGCCTATAGGTGTAAGCATTGAGAGTAAGAACACGTAAAGTTTAAAGAAATGCATTAAATGTATCGCAATTATAAATTATTATATTTTCATTAAATTATAAATTATAATTTTTAAATTCAACATTTGCTTTCTTAAAATCTGTCAACAACTCTTATGAACATGTTCTCGTTAGTTAAATGTTAATAATATTCACAATGAAAATTTTTTATTAAAATACAATGTATTATCTTTATTCTATAAAGTGACTTCAATTTTTGAACTATTAATTAACTTTGAAATTCTATAAACTGTGCTGCTGCAAGATTCTTACTGAAGGCTGCTTCGATTCTGCTACAAGTTTACGTGTTTATTCTCGTCATATAATTGCGCTCAACTTGTGTCATTCTTATGTAATTCTGGAGTAAAGTGCTGCTGCAAGATTCTTACGGAAGACTGCTTCGATTCTGCTGCAAAATTGCGTGTTTCTTCTCGTCATATAATTGCGCTCAACTTATGTCATTCTTATGTAATTCTGGGGTAAAGTGTTGCTGCAAGATTCTTTCGGAAGACTGCTTCGATTCTGCTGCAAAATTGCGTGTTTATTCTCGTCATATAATTGCACTTAAGAGGCGGTCGAAACCAAATCGGTGACTTAGTTCAATGCTTGTAATAAATGCTTATAATAATTTATTCATTTATTAATATGGTAAAAATATAGTCATTTCCTCTAGTCGTGTATATAAAGAATAATTTAAAATAGTTAAAGCCACAAAAATATACAAAATATTGTTACAAAGCGAAAAATGCCACCTAACAATCGACACGACAGTTTTTTGCATGCGGTATATGTCAAGTCAGTTTGATATTTGTAATAAATGCTTATAATAATTTATTTACTTATTCATATGGTAAAAATATAGTCATTTTCTCTAGTCATGTATATAAAGAATAATTTGAAATAGTTTAAGCCATAAAAATATACAAAATATTATCGTAAAGCGAAAAATGCTGACTTGATATATACCGCAAGTCACCGATTTGGTTCCGACCGCCTCTTAACTTATGTCAATCTTATTTAATTCTGGAGCAGGGTTGCAAATATTTAAATCATTTTGGGCTTTAAATAAATTTTAATTCACAAATCCTTTTTGAATTCGTAATTAGAGTTTTATTTAATTAACAATTCCTTTTAAATTAATAATTAAAAATATTTTAATTAACAAATCAAAATCTAATCGTGAATTGAAAAGGCTTTAATTAAAAAATCAAAAGGAATTCTTAATTAAATAAATTTCAATTAAAAAATCAAAATGTAATCGTGAATTGAAAGGGCTTTAATTAAAAAATCAAAAGGAATTCTTAATTAAATGAATTTCAATTAAGAAATCAAAATGTAATCGTGAATTGAAAGGGCTTTAATTACAAAATCAAAAGGAATTCTTAATTAAATAAATTTCGATTAAGAAATCAAAATTTAATCGTGAATTGAAAGGGCTTTGATTCCAAAATCAAAAGGAATCCTTAATTAAATAAATTTCAATTAAGAAATCAAAATGTAATCGTGAATTGAAAGAGCGTCAGTTATGATTATGATTTGTGAATTCGAGGGCTTTAATTAAAAATTCCATAATTCCTTTTTAATTAAACGTTTTAAAGGAATTTTTATCATATATATGTATATAGAAAAACAGATGTGGACGCGCACATACATACGCACCTGGGCTCATATATATGCAACATTTCGTGTCGACCCAAACGCACACATACAGACAAGTTGATATATATATATATATATATATATATATATATATATATATATATATATATATATATATACACATACATACATACGTGGGACATTCCACGTCAATTAGAACGCACCCACAGACAGGTTTATATATATGGGACATTTCATGCCAATGCGCATGCACACACACAGGATTATATATGTATATATATATATATATATATATATATATATATATATATATATATACATGAGACATTTTGGGTCAACTCGTACGTACTCATGATCACAGGCTTCTCTATATATATGGAACATTTCATGACAACTCTCACATACCTATCCGAGTTCCTTCAGGTTCGCATATATGGGACGTTTCATGTCAATTTTCATTCATGCACACACACGTTAATATACATGGGATTTTTTATGTAAATTTCAACGCACACACATACAGGTTTATATATATGGGACATTTCATGCCAATGCGCACGCACACATACACACACACACAGCATTATATATATATATATATGGGACATTTCATGTCAACTTGTACATACTCATAATCACAGGCTTATCTATATATATGGAACATTTCATGACAACTCTCACACACCTATCCGAGTTCTCAGGTTTTCATACATGGGACGTTTCGTGTCAATTTTCATTCATGCACACACACGTTGATATACATGGGATTTTTTCTGTAAATTTCAACGCACGCACATACAGGTTTATATATATGAGACATTTCATGCCAATGCGCATGCACACACACAGGATTATATATATATATATATACTAGGAGGGGTACCCCCCTGCTCGCACTGCTCGCCAACCCCCAGTTGTGCTATAAATATAATTATATATTAAACATTTAAATCATTTTTTTTTTAGTTTCGTTGATAATTTAGTATATTATTTGATATATCGTAATGATTTTGAGTTTTATAGGATTTATAGGATTATTTTGTTATAATTCCTTTTTTATATCTTTTTTCTCATTTTAAACATTTTATGAGATATATCAAAAATTCATACTAAAATTTATAAATTTATTATGATATTGTAAATGAAATTATTACATGATCATTATATCATATTTTATTTAAAATTTAGTTATTTATATAACAAATAAATAAATAAAATAATTTTAAATTATTTTATACTTACTTATATTACATTTACCTGTATAAAAGTTATGAATATGTTTTTTTTATTTATTGTTGTTAGTAGTTAAATTATTTATTTATTAAAATTTCGATTTATAAATTTTAAATAATCATAACTTTTAAATATTTTAGTTAATTTTTAAATATTTTATTTTTTTTTTTATTTTTAATAATATTGATAATGTTTAAAAATTTTTTTTAAATTTATTATTATATATTGAAATATTTATGATTTATTTTAATTTTTCATATTTTATTAATAATGTTAGCTAATCTTAATAAATATTTAGAATAAATTTCATGACTTTGATTAAAGTAATATTCTGCTATTGGTTCGCGTATTATTTTTTTAATATTTCTTTCTAAACTATGTTAGGTACAATATCTCTGTTTTTCGATTCATTTTGAATATATATTTTATTTACATTTTTACAACGTGAAAGAGTTATTTGTGCTTCTATGTTATATTTGAATAATTTAGTTATTTTCAATCGCGTTTCATTACATAATCCATTTTTTATACTTAAATTTCGAATTAACATAATTATGGTATTTACTTTTAATTTCAGTTCGTGTGGAGGTAATCCTTCTCTTATGTTATTTAACATTTCTATTGAATAATTCAAATGAATATTATCATCCGTTTGATCTACACCTTTGTAAAACAAATATAAATAGTTATTGATCTTGAAAGTTATATAAATTTAAACATAAATATTAATATTAATTAATTTTAAAAGTTGTATAAATCAATACTATTAAAGGGTTATAATGTAAGGTGGTGTGGAAATCTGAATCCTCAACACTATATGCTTATTTTTATTTTAATACAATAAAATATTTATAATATGAACAAATAATTAAAAATCATTATGTTTTCAACAAATGAATTAATTATAGTGTTGAGGAATTGTAATAGAATTAATTTAAATTTATATTTATTAATTTCAGATAAACTATGTAAAAAATGGTAATAAGATATCTGATGAGGCACATGTTTTTCATTTTAAATATAATAAATTGTAATTTTATGCAACTACTTTCGAGTTTTCAACAAAAAAAAAATTAAAATTTTTATATTTTTATGTAATATTATACTTAAAATATAATAAAAAAATATAAAACTATATTATGCAATATTTGATGGTTCTAAAAGGTTGTTGGGGGGATTGTGGGGGGGGTTGTGGGGGGGTTGTGGGGGGACGTGGGGGGGGGACGTGGGGGGGGGTGTAATGATCGATAACATAAAATAACGTAAATTTACGTTATTTAATTAATAAAAATCATGTGGGGGGGCGTGGGGGGGATGTGGGGGGCACCGACTGAATTTTGGTTCATATAACTATATAATATAGGGAGATATATATATATATATATATGGGATATTTCATGTCAACTCGTATGTACTCATAATCACAGGCCTTTCTATATATATGCAACATTTCATGACAACTCTCACACACCTATCCGAGTTCCTTTAGGTTTACATATATGCGACGTTTCATGTCAATTTGCATTCATGCATACACGCTTTTATATACATGCGACTCTTCATGTCAACTCATGTACGACCTTACTGACAGGTTTTTGCATATGTATATATGGTCCATTTCATATCAAATTGCTCACGTTCACCCGCAATTTTTTTGTTTCTATATATATATATATATATATATATATATATATGGGACATTTCATGTCAACTTGCACGTACTCGCAAGCACAGGTTTTTCTATATATATATGGGACATTTCATGACAACTTGTACACACCTATTTAAGTACCCTTAGGTTTATATATATAAGACGTTTCATGTCAATTCGCATGCATGCACACACGCGTTCATGTACGTGGGACTTTTCATGTCGACTTACAAGCATGATATAAACATATATATATATACATAAGGGACATTTCATGTAGAATCGCACGTACACACACAGGTTTATTCAAGTTTATATGGAACATTTAATTTCAACTCATACGCACACGCACACGCTCACACATACAAACACATATTTAACTTTATATATATATATATATATATATATATATATATATATATATATATATATATCATACTTTACCTTATCGATGTAGACAATATTTAAAAAAAAGTTATTTATTATGCTGTGGTACCCACGATCGCCGTCTTTGGATACCTAGGTGTTAATGACAACTTAAACATCATCTACAGCTAAAACTTTTGAAATTCAACTTATAGTTTAATAACTACTTTGAAGTTGTTTCAAATGTTATCTAGCCAAACATGGATGTTCCGAGTAAGATAAACATTGTCTACAAGAATATCTTTTGAAATTTAGCCATTATTTATTAATAACATGTACGTTTCCCGAGATGACATCTCACAATATCCAGGTGATCCTGGCTACCTGGAAATCGTCTATATGAATGAATTTTGAAATTTTCCATACCGATTATGAAGTTTATAGATATTTGCAGGGACTACGTCAAATGAAACTTGGAGATTCTTTTAGATTTCGATTCTAAGGTTGTTTGATTAGGTCGGAGAATACTCGGAAATAAAAAGATTTTAAAAGAACAATTGTTTAAGATTCATGCAAGTTCCATGAAATATGTTGATTTACTCGTAGTCGATACCCATATATAAGGCTGATTCCATTTCAAATCGAACAGTCAGTATACGCTCAAGTCACCAATTACTGCGCCAATGGAGTATGTTATTCTACCCTAAAAATAAGGGTATACGTATTTTTTTATTTTGCTGAAATATCAAAATTGCATCAGATATGCACTTTTGAAAATTGCATACAAAAACTAAATGTTAAAACTGAAAATGTTGAGAATAACTTTAGAGAGCTATCGTTTTACCAATTTCCAATGAATTTTGATAAACCTTTTTTTATTTTATTTCGTTTTGAGCCTTCTTCAACTCCGTGCAAGAAATTTAAAAAAAAACTAAAAAATGACTGAGATATATGCATTTTACCAAAAAATGCACTTTTTATGCACATGCATTTTTCTCGAAAAGGCCATTTTTTTTTTTGCTGAAATTTTTTTTGCTGATAGAGGACCAAAATACCTATCTAATAGTACTTGTTTGATCCCGGGCTTTTTGGTTTGGAGCGAGAAAAAAATTCACAAATTTTGTGTGTAAATTCGTAATATAAAAATAAATATTTAAACATGAAAAAAAAGAATTCTATTCGTGTATATATATTATGTATGTTTCGATGTACAAACAATAGGAGGCTAACTCGCGGACAAATACATCGCGTAACCAAAACAGCATATTAGAACTGTTCTATAGAAGCTAGTTATTTTTACGGCTGCTTTGAAAGGTGCTTCTCGGTCTTGTGAAAAATTCAACAAAATTGTGAAATAACAATGTCCGAAATTTACTCTTCTAAAAGAATTTCATGTCCCGATTTTTTTCAAATGCATAAAAAGGTAGTTTATATGAGCAGTAATTCACGTTTTAGACCGTTGGAAGATTTAGCCATTAATTTGGCACAGCTTCATCCAGATTTAAATATATTGCCATCTACTGATGTATGTAAAAATTGCCATAAACGCATATCAAAAATGATTTTAAGTGATCTTGAGTCTATATCTGAAAATGAAATCACTGAACTTTTTAGCGGAAGAGATGATGATTTTATTCCGAAGACACCCGAACGAATAGAGGAATTAAACGAGAGTATTAATTCAGTTTTACCTGAATGCATCTCACCCCTAAAAAGAAAAACTGCAATACCTGAAAATTTTAGAGGAAATTACGTATCTAAAAAGAAAAAATCCTTAATTTCAGCTTTTCCTGCTACTGTTGGAAGTAAATTAGAAGATGCGTATGGCATTTCAGTTGAATCAATAGAATCGGACGAAAATTCCACTGAAAACTATTGGAATGAATTTTTAGAACATTTTAAATTGGCTTTAGAAAAATGCTCTTCTATTTCAGAGAAAATAAAACTTCTAACTCTACTACCTTCAAAATTAAGCAAAATAAAAGTTTGCTCACTATTCCCGAATATAAGCGAGTATATGATAAATAAATCAAGAAATCTCGTGAAAAATAAAGGAGTTTATTCGGAGCCAGATTTATATAGTGGTCATCCTATTGATGAAAGCACAAAAAATATCGTTATGAAATATTTTTTAAATGATGATTTTAATTGTAGTAGACAAAATCCAAATAAATCTGATGTCGTAACTGTTAAAATTAATAACACAAAAACTAAAAAAGTCAAACGGTTTCTTACTCGAAGCTTAAAAGAAACATATAGTCAATTAAGAAAAGAAATAGGTAAATTTCGGACATTGTTATTTCACAATTATGTTGAATTTTTCACAAGCCCGAGAAGCACCTTTCAAAGCAGCCGTAAAAATAACTAGCTTCTATATAACAGTTCTAATATGCTGTTTTGGTTACGCGATGTATTTGTCCGCGAGTTAGCCTCCTATTGTTTGTACATCGAAACATACATAATATATATACACGAATAGAATTCTTTATTTTCATGTTTAAATATTTATTTTTATATTACGAATTTACACACACACATATATTTGCTATATACATGCATACAAATGTAAACAAATGATGAGCCAAGCATACGACAGTATTTGAATGCAGACTGCTTAAGACTTCCGAACGTATATACAAGCATTTTTCACCAACAAAATTTGTGAATTTTTTTCTCGCTCCAAACCAAAAAGCCCGGGATCAAACAAGTACTATTAGATAGGTATTTTGGTCCTCTATCAGCAAAAAAAATTTCAGCAAAAAAAAAATGGCCTTTTCGAGAAAAATGCATGTGCATAAAAAGTGCATTTTTTGGTAAAATGCATATATCTCAGTCATTTTTTAGTTTTTTTTAAAATTTCTTGCACGGAGTTGAAGAAGGCTCAAAACGAAATAAAATAAAAAAAGGTTTATCAAAATTCATTGGAAATTGGTAAAACGATAGCTCTCTAAAGTTATTCTCAACATTTTCAGTTTTAACATTTAGTTTTTGTATGCAATTTTCAAAAGTGCATATCTGATGCAATTTTGATATTTCAGCAAAATAAAAAAATACGTATACCCTTATTTTTAGGGTAGAATAACATACTCCATTAGCGCAGTAATTGGTGACTTGAGTGTATACTGACTGTTCGATTTGAAATGGAATCAGCCATAAAGATCATTCATACAAATCATCTCGCATATAAATTTGCGGTAGTATCCCTACTAATTTATGAATTTCTCGTTCGAATAATGCCAGCGAAATTTAACTTCGAGAAAGCATATTACTATTGTAATTAGTGAATAATTATAACATTTTTTCATCAAACATCATTCCGATATACAGGTAATAAGCGCTATTATTTAAAAAATTTAAAAAAAGTTAATTTATTTATTTTATACTTTTTAGTCTATTTATTCAATTATTGTATTTTATTTTTAAAGCATGTTTTTAAAATTTTGTATTTTCTTTTTTTAAGTTAAAATTGTTTTTATTATCATTTAGAGTTACATTGCAACCAGACTTTTCGAAGATTACACTCAGGTACATCCGTTATCGGCGACTTGGTACTCCAGTTCGACCTCTTCATCCTAAATCATTATTATGCATTATAGATTCACTTTCAAACCTTGAATTAGGTTTTAGCAGCCCCGAAATCCCCCGGGGAACCCACCTCGACCCAGAGAAAGCCTCCCCACTTGTACTTCCTCGGAGACGACGTCCATGCGTATTCTGGACAACGTGCATCACTTTGTGGCAATTGTTTGATCTCAAATTTGGTTTTTGCAACCCTGAAACCCCCCGAGAAACTCGCCTTGACCCAAAGAAAGCCTCCCCATTTATACTTCCTCGGAGATGACTTTTCACACCCATTATCATCGACCTGGATGTCCAGGTACCAAAATGACAACTGATTATTGTATTGTCATCCAAGACCAAAGTCTATGCCAATTGTCAGAATTTATATCTGTCAAAAAGTGCCTGAAATCGAGCGCGCAAGATTTGATTGCAGACAGACAAACATGCAAACAGACATGAAGGCGAATATAAGAAAAGCGTATATAAAAAAATAATATTTACCTACGTTAAGTCTGCTTAGAGACTAATTATCTTTTGTTTTTTATGACAAAAACAAGTAAATTGAATTTGAGAAAATTTCTATAAGTTACTCAAATTTATGAAAAAGTCAATATAAATCGTCATTTTTGCAGAATTATGAAGATTATGATTATTTTCGCGGAAATTATAAAGTTATGGAAATTATTTATGGAAACGTTTTCGATTGGAAAATTTTTGATTATTGCAGTTGAATTTTGTTACATCATCATCAGTTATATCCTCGTTAAAATGACCCGAAAATTTCTGAAAGAATCGGAACAAATATTTTTCCGGTCTTTAAAGAATGTTTAAGAACTATTATGAAATGAAAATTGATAAATGTTTCAAGTTTTCCGAATCGTTCCGACATTGAAATTTCAATTATAAGCCGTTACTCATAAAATTTGGAAAAGTCTATTGTATGCAACTATTTTTCCAGTGATTCAGTTGTAATTTATAAAATTGTGAATTTGAGTGATTCATTATGTTTCTTTTCGTAATATTTATCTGATGTTGGAGCTACAGCAATCAAGTTTTGCTTTTTTTATTTCATTAATATCATTTTAAATTCGTAAATTAATAGTATATTGTGTAACGAGTAAGGTTTAGTTGACTATTGCGCACGAGGGCAAGTTGGCGCACGAGCGTAGCGAATAGCGCCATTGCCCGAGACTCTCTCTCTCTCTCATATCTGCCGTACGACTGACTCGCAATAGTATATTTCAATACTTTTTTGGTACTATTATTTGTAATTAAATTACATACTTTTAGTTTACCAATTTCACGTTTATACGGAATAATTACGATTTCGTTAATGTAAAAATAATACAAGAATAGATGATACGATTTACTTTGTCAGAGGTTAAAGCGAGATAGAGTATAAAATTCATCATATGGTCGATGAGATACAGTATGACGGCGCTGCGCTTGTATAAACCTTTGCGATTTTACATTAATTAACGCTTTTGCGTGACATTATTTTACAGAATGTAACGTATTTACGTGATTTAATACAAAATAATATTATACATAGCTGTGAAACACACGCCCTCAAAAAACAACACACGCAGCGCGCGCTATTAGCTACTTACTACCCCGAAAACGCATGCGCTATAGGCCGCTTACTCAGCACGGATGAGAAAAACAAATATAATAACTTGTCCGCACTAAAGCTATGTTAATACAATAATTTTTGTTAAAATGAAAAATCATTTAAACTTGTAAATTTTTTATGAACTTGGATTGGAAATTATATCAAGCTCGACAAACCTAATCTTAAAATACGTTACATTGAAAGTTTGTATTATTACTTTTATGTAGTATTTTCGTGGGTTTCTTGAGTTGTCCGCACTCGAGTTGAATCTTACAAATTTTTTCTTTGTCGCAAAAAAATGTTATTAAACGCATTGTTTATTCATAACTTGGGATTGGAAATATTATTAGAAGACTGGAAGCTTCGTCATGCTCTTAAAAATAAAAATAATGTTATCTAATTTTAAAAATAATATTAATCTGAATAATATATCCTCATCAGAAAAGTTATTGTAATTTATATATTTTTAGAACCTTTCCAATTTCATGTGTACCACTATGGTATTATATGGGGATATCCATCCAACTTTAAATTCTCTAGTAACAGGTCATTATTTAAACTAGGTTATAATCTTTTGTGCTATCCTGTAACTCTATTTCTGATGTATTTTGTAAATGTGCCACAAACGGCGCAGCAGATAATTCTATAAAAAGTAAATTTACACATAAGATAAATTACGGTAATTTTTTATGTGTAAAAATGAATGTTTCATAGAAATATCTACTGCGCCGTTTGTTAAACATTTACAAACTACATCAGAAATAGAGTTACAGGATAGCACAAAAGATTTGAACCGAGTTTAAACAATGTGCATCATGCGGTAACCCAGTAACAGCTGTAATATGACCTGTTACTAGACAATTAAAAGTTTTGTGGATATCCCCATATATCAAAAAATATGATTATGACTTCTTCTTTATGAAATTCTTTATGAATTTCTTATATATTGAATAGTGATTTTTGAAGGGCATATCATAGTATTAATTAAATTAACTTATTAATAAACTGAAAAATTGCCTAGTATTAATAAATTAGTGCGATTTATTGTATTTATTCACAAAAAAAATTTATAGCTTAGTCGTGTAAAATGGCTTTATTTCCATTATCAAACAATTCCATGGTATGCTTAACTATTTCAAGAGTTAAAAAAAATTAAAAATATGTATATTTTTTTATAACTTCAAGATCGTTACTGAGAATCATAAATAATTTTCACGGTATTTTATTAATAGCAGGTCGTACATCTCTATCCTTTTATAATAAAAAAATTCAATTTTCTGCAAAACCTTATGATTGTAGCAAAAAATAAGAAGAAAGCCCCATCTCGTATACTAAAAAGCAATATTTTCTCTTATGAGAAAAAATTATTTTTATCGCTTCGTTTCAAAGAAAACTTTGAAAAACTGAATTGTCCATCCAAACCTCGATATTTTATGTTTTTCAAGGTTTTTTTCAAAAGGAATCGATAGAAAAATTTTTTCCTAATCAAAGAAAATATTGCTTTTTATGATACAAGATGGGGCTTTCTCTTTATTTTTTGCTAAAATTATTAGTTTTTGTAAAAAAATCAATTTTTTGATTACAATAGGACATATATACTCGACCTCCTCTTAAGGATCTTTAATAGCTATTACTCTTTACAAGATTGTAATAATTCATCTCGATTTACTTCCACAGAGTTCGTGAAGTTTCATTAACCTCTCAATCAATATACAGAAAATATAAAGATTCATCCGTATTCTTAAATGATCTCATAGGAGTCGGTCTGTGGCTCATTCGGTAGAGCGTTGGATTCGTAATCTCGAGGTTCCGAGTTCGAATCCCGCTCTCGGCCGATTGATACAAGCACCACTGAACGTTACATGTGCTTTGTTCACAAACACACTTACGAGCTCCGTCGCTGATTAGCATAGCAATAATAGCATAGCATAAATATGCGACGTTGAAAAAAAAAAAAAAAAAATGATCTCATAGATTTATAATCATTTATTTACCAATAATTTAATAAATATATTCATACGATGATAAAACGTGAAAAATATTTCTGAAGAATTTTTTAAAATACAATCTAGAAGGATTCTCCTGAAAACTTTACAGTGCTGTTCAATTCTAAAGCGATCTTAATTGTTCATTAATTGTGAATATGATAAAATTAAGGTTACTATTCCTTAGTAAAACTTAATGAATCAAAAAAGTTCAGAAGGTATCAACGAAAATCATGACAATTTTTTTCATAAGAGTTCACAAAGTTGTATTATGGACTGGTACCAAAAACCGCAAAAAATTAGAAAGGTTCTTTTACATCAGAA
Organism: Anastatus disparis; assembly: GCA_017163975.1. NCBI lineage: Eukaryota > Metazoa > Arthropoda > Insecta > Hymenoptera > Eupelmidae > Anastatus > Anastatus disparis. Next base: position 148,067 of record JAFFSR010000372.1, on the reverse strand, counting down.
TCTTTCCAAACCTTAATGTACATTTCAACCGGGGTATTTCACCTGAATACGGAGGACATTTATAACTAATATAGGTAGCTAGGAGAGTTTCCGTAGCCGATGGAGATCCACGGCTCCACCAAAGTTTTTCCTATGTATTTTGGTGCCTTGAACACGAATTTCGAGGGTGGATAGCTGGAAAATAGTTAGGAAAATCTCTAAAGTAAATTTTCTAGTTGTTAATTCTTCGCAGAAAAACATAATTTTTCGTGTTTTTCATCAAATATTAAGTCGAAAATATTCTTATCAATTTTGCCGTACATTGCACCATTTCTCTGTAAAAACATCATAAATATAAAAAAAACTCATTTTGCCATTTTTAATGATTTTTTTTATTTTATTGCACTAATCATTGGTGACCAATATAATTAAGAATTTTTACATTTTAATTAGCTAAAATTATTCTTTAATCCACCAACTGTTGATAAAAAAAGAATGGTTTAGGCTGGTTGCGGTCTTCCTTTAATTTTTCACGAATAATTGAACCGCTTATTCAGAAAGTACCGCGCAACGGTGCTCACATGAAAAAGTCAGGTCGGAAAATAGGGGAGATTGCTATAGTAACATTAAAGTCCAGGGTTCCAAAAATTTTTTTTTATATATTTTGTCACTAAACATTAATTTAAAGGGGGTGAAGTCGGAAAATGTCCAGGAAAATTTGTATGATATAATTTCCAAAAATTTGAAAAGTCTATTTTTCAAATAAAAAACATTTTGTCGCTTATTTCATGCAATTTTCATGCCAAAGTTATAAAAAAGAATAATTTTTATAATTTTTTTCAATTTTTCATATTAGAATGAGACTATTGTTACAGTGCAGCAGAGATTAGAATAGGATTTCCTAAAATTTTATTTCATTTGCTAAATTTATGTTATAATTTATAAATACGTTTAATTAATCGTTATTTGTATTTTAATCTTATTACATTTTTCACATGTAGAATTTTTGCTACAAGAACAATATGTACAGTACGCTATTCATTATTTTATGAAGTTTAAAAAACTTGTGTTTTTATAATTTATAAAATTTTTTAACGAAGTACAATTTTTTCTGTGAACTACTCTTTTACTGTTACATATTTTGTAAAAATATATCTTTTTAATAAAAAAATAGGTATATGATTGATTGAAAATATTAATTTTAATTAATTTAATTTATGTATAACCCTGTTGAAAAAACTCACTGACATGGTAACATTTTTTTTTAACTATTAATAATTGAATTTATTGATTTGTTGATTGTAATTCTTCAATCATTTATTTTATTTCCGCAATTCAATCCAAAATATCCTTAATTTATAATCCTTCAGTTGAAAATTGAGGCAGCACACTAATTATAACACATCCAAAATAATTTATAGCAGCATCATCAGTGTCACAACCAAATTTTAAAATTGCTAAGCATAAACTTTCAAAACGAATGTCAGGAAAAAGTAATTAACATTGTAAAAGAATTTTTTTATTACAGATAACTATTATGGGAAAAACTTTTTTGAAAATAAAATCATATAATCAAATTATCCATCAAAAAGTAAAACCATTCCTTAAAAATCTTTAAGATTTTTATCAGTATTAATATTAGCAATTTTTCCTAAATTAGAATTTTTTTTATTTTAAGTAACATAGAAAAAATAACCTGTTTGTGTAACTGATTAGAAACTGCTCACTTGTTTAAAAAAAAATCTGGTGGCACTCATATATATATATATATATATATATATATATATATATATATATATATATATATAACCTGTGTGTGTGTGTGTGCGTATGTAAATTGACATAAAATATCCCATGTATATGTATATACATATATTCATAAGCCCATGTGTGTGCGTGCATGCGCCTTGACAGGAACAGCCCCATATATATATATATATATATATATATATATAAAGAAAAATATATACAAACTCAAGTACGTGTGTCATGCATGTAAATTGACATGAAACGTCCCGTGTATATAAACCTGTGTGTATGTGCGCGTGTGTGAATTAACATTAAATATCCCATGTATATGTGTACACAGATATACACACATATATATGTGTATATATACATATATATATATATATATATATATATATATATATATATATATATATATATTCATAAGCCCATGTGTGTGCGTACATGCGAATTAACAGAAACGGTCCCATATATATATAAATACAAATTTCAAATACATGTTTAGATGTGTTTGCGTGTTCGAGTTGACAAGATATGTCAAATATATGAAAACCGGTGCGTGCGTGTTGACATGATACGTCCCATATATGTGAACCTAAGGGCGCTTGGATAGGTGTGTTAGAGTTGTCATGAAATGTCCCATATATATAAACCTGTATAGGCGTGGGTAATAATTGACGTGAAAAATCCTGTGTATATTAACGTGTGTGCATGCATGCAAATCGATATGAAATGTACCATATGTATAAACCTGTGTGTGTGTGCGTGCGTTCGAATTGACATGGAAAATCCCATGTATATTAACGTACGTGTGCATGCATGCGAATCGACATGAAATGTCCAATATATATAAACCTGTGTGTTTGTATGCGTTTTAATTGACATTAAAAATCCCATGTATATTTACGTGTGTGTGCATGCATGCGCAACGACATGTACTGTTCCATATATCTACCTATATTATATAGTTATATGAAAAATTAACCCTCGGACCCCCCACACCCCTCCACACCCCCCCACACCCCTCCACACCCCTCCACACCCCTCCACACCCCTCCACACCCCTCCACGCTCCTCCACAGCACCCCCACGGCACCCCCACGATCCCTCCACAAAATAACGTAAAATTGTTTAAAATATTACGATATTTTTTATTGTTGCTTTTATTCTAAGTATCCTCCACACCCCTCCACACCCCCCCCCACACCCCCCGCACCCCTCCACACCCCTCCACACCCCTCCACGCCCCTCCACAGCACCCCCATGGCACCCCCACGGCACCCCCACGACCCCTCCACTGCCCCCCCACAATATAATAATGTATGTATTTAAATATACAAACTTAAAACTTAACATAATAATATATAATTTATAATATTAAAATTAATTAATGCTAGAATTAATACAAAAATTTTATTGAAAAAATTTTTATTTTCTTTATTTTAAAATGATTATAAAAAACAATTTTTTGAATTATTCAAAATAATATAAAAAATTAAATAAAACATATAAATTATAAAACAAAATGATTTTTATGGCTACTGGTGAAGGCTTCCATTAATAAAAAGACCTAACGCGTCTTTGGTGGTATCTCTACAAATTTATTTATTTATATCCTCCTGAAAATAATTTTGGCTAGAGGGGGGTACCCCCCTGCTCGTTCCACTCGCCAACCTCCATTATAGTTATCATATCAATATAAAATATAACACTTATGCATTGTTTTATATAAAAATTTTTTTATTATAATATATTTTTATATTATACATAATATTATATAATTGTACATTTTTATTAAATTTTTATTATTGACATAGAAACATGAAAAAAATACATAGTATTAATTATTTATGTAAAATATCTGAAAAAAATTATTAATAAATTTTAATCATTATTTATGAAATATAGATTAAGTTGGTTTTTACACAACCTTAAATTTTAAATCTTTTAGATTTTTATCATTGTGAAATCATAAATTTTTAGTGAAATTTTTAATATTATCATTTGATATATTTAAATGTATACTTAAGATTTTGAAGATTTATAGGATTATTTTGTTATAATTCCTGTTTGATATCTTTTTCTTAATCTGACATTTTATAAATATATCAAAATTTTTTAAATTATTAATTATTAATAGTTTTATATAATGTTTAATATTTTATGTAAATATTACATTAAATATTAAAAAAAAATTTTTAATTATTTCATTATATTAATTCAACATAATGTTTGATATATTTAAATATAAATTTAAGATTTTTAAGATTTAAAGGATTATTTTGTTATAATTCCTGTTTGATATCTTTTTACTTAATTTTACATTTTAGAAATATATCAATTTTTCTTTCATAAAATTTAATCTTAATAAAATATTAAACATTTCATAAAAATATTGAATTCATAATTTAAATAAATAATAAATTTAAAAAAATATATCATAATATTTTTTTTAAAATGTGTGCAATGTTCAATAAATATCTTGAATATATTTCGTAATTTTGATTTAGATAAAATTCATTTATTGGTTCATTTAATGTTGTTTTATATTCTATAATTTTATTAGTGTAATATTTATAATATTCTGGTACTTGTTTCCAATTATGAAATTCTACTTTTTCATTATCTTCACCAATATATGAATTTATTAAATTATTTAAAATAGATATTTCAGTATTATCTGAACTGTTTTAAGACAAAATTAAATGTGTATTTAAAATTTTATAAATAAATAAATAATTCGTTTTGTATATAAAATTTTAGTAATTTAAAGTGAATATCAAAAATAAAATTATAGTAATTTAAAGTAAATAGCAAGGTTAAAAAAATATTCAGGTAAAGAATTTTAATATTGTATTATAAAAATTATTTAAAAAAATGAAATAATTACAGATAATTACTTAATTATAGATTAATAATTACAAATAATTTTAAATTTATATATATTTTTGTTAGGTATCTCAGATAATTAATTTATAATCAATAAAGTGTTCGAATTTTTTATGTTTTTGATATTTATGATAATCTGATTATGTAATTTCTGATATAAAATATATAATTTTAATGTTTTATTTATTAATAAACATAGAATTTTTATTGAATTAAACTAGTTTACAATTTTTGTAAATTCGATTTTATTTATTTAAAATTAGACATAAGTAAAATATTTACTTTTTTAGTTATTTCTTATAGTTTTTAAATTTCCTATTAGTACAAATAAAAATTGTAAAATATTAAAAAATATTATTTAAATTAATTAAGATTTATAAAAAAGTATTTAACGCAAATCTATTATTTTATTATTTAGATATCAAAGTAAATAAACAATTTATTAAATAAAGTAAAATGCCAAAAACAAGTAGTAAAGATATTAAATATGATAATGAACAAATTAATAAAAACCAAATATAATGTTTACATCTACTGAATTTTTAAAAACAAAATTAAAAATAGGAGATAAATCTGCGTAAGTATTATATTGATAAAATATAATAATTATCTTAAGAAGAATATAATAAATAATGTACTTATATTATTTAGAACAATAGTAGGTTATGTACAAGAAGTATTGCCTGAATCGAATTTTATTAATAAAAAACTAATAAAGAATTTAGAATTTTGAAATTTTTATTAAATAATAATGATGGTTGCAATGTACAGTGTGACATATATAATGAAAATATAGATATTTTTATAGATCAAATTAAATTATCAGAGGTATTTTAAAAGTAAAACATTTTTTTATATTTAGAAATATTATTTATTAATTATAAAATCATAAAATTACAGAAAATAATTTTAGAAAATGTTACGATTACTTCAGCCAAAAATTATACAAAAGGAAATATACCATTTGAAATTATATTACAAAATTATTCGTCAATAATAAACTTAGGGAAGTAGATATATTTGATCCTGTAAATGCTGTAAAAATTGATTTTGAAGATATTCCAAAAAAAAATGGATTTATTAGTAAAAATAAAACATTTACTTTGTTTTTAATTATAACTTACCCTTTTTTTCAATATATTTAATTTTCAAAATTTTTAGAAATACAAGGATATTTAAGAAATAATTTTATTCAAAAAAATGAAAATAATTTAGAATTCTTTTCAACAATAACTAATGGACAATATAAATTGGATATCTCAATATATTTATTAGAAGGCGAAACATTAAATATAGAAAGAGGAAATAAATTAGAAATAATAGGAGATTTATTAGAAAATGGTAACATTCTATACAAACATATATGTCATAAATTTAAATTAATAAAAATAAACATTTAAAATAGGAATATCATACATGTTAAAAATAAAGAACATAGAGCATATCAAAATTATGAATGGAAAAAAAATGGATCTAAGCGATTTAATTTTAGGTTCTGAAATATTTTTAAATGGAATAAACGGAGTATTTTATATTTATATAATTTGTGATATAATACATTCAAATATCGATAATTTAAAATTAAAAATTTTTTTTTTAGAAAAAAGAAGATGACATTGATTAATTTAAATAATTCATTAAATTAAATTTTTTAAAATATTCAAAAAATATATATAATAACTTGTTGAATTCAAGAATAATTAAAAAAGTATTGATAATTTTATTATAATTTATTATTATATATATATTATTCTTTTTTTATCATTTAATTATATTAAAAATTATAGTTTTTAAAAAAAATAAACATATTTGCAAGAGTAAGTACTTTACTTATACCTAATTTTAAATACTTATGCTTAATTTAAAAATTTTTTTTTAAAGATAAAATTATTTTATTAAAAATTTATGATTTAAAATATTAAATTTAATAATAAAAATATATATATATAATATATATCTTTTTTTTTAGAGTTGACACAATCACATCGAAATTATAATAAATAATTCATTCATATGTTCAATTTGTCATTTAACATATTCAAGCGAAAATTATCTTAAAATTCATGTGGAAGAAAAACATAAAATAAATACTGTAATTTGTAATATTTGTGGATTAATTAATAAAAATAAAAAACATTATATAAGACATATAAATAATCACGATAAAAATAAAAAAGAAAAATATAATTGTAAACAATGTGAGAAATCATAGAGTAGATTGGATCATTTAATTAGACATTCAAAAAGTCACGATGATATATATTTGAATATTTGTAAATATTGTGGAAAAGGTTTCCATAGAATAGATAGTTTGAAAAGACATATTAAAATACACAAGTTTGTAAGTAATAAATGAAAATATTTATCATCTATATATATATATATATATATATATATATATATATATATATTACAATTAAATATATTTTATCAATTTAAATCATTCATAAATAAACTATAATGAAAAAATTATTTTCAGGATGATATAAATAAATAAATTTGCAAAGATACCACCAAAGACGCGTTAGGTCTTTTTATTAATGGAAGCCTTCACCAGTAGCCATAAAAATCATTTTGTTTTATAATTTATATGTTTTATTTAATTTTTTATATTATTTTGAATAATTTGAAAAATTGTTTTTTATAATCATTCTAAAATGTAAAATATATTAAATAAAAATATATTATAATAAAAAAATTTTCATATAAAACAATGCATAAGTGTTATATTTTATATTGAAATGACAACTATAATGGGGGTTGGCGAGTGGAACGAGCAGGGGGGTACCCCCCCAGTATATATATATATATACTAGGGGGGGTGCCCCCCTGCTCGCACTGCTCGCCAACCTCCAGTTGTGCTATAAATATAATTATATATTAAACATTTAAATCATTTTTAAATTTTTAAATCATTTTTTTTTAGTTTCGTTGATAATTTAGTATATTATTTGATATATCGTAATGATTTTGAGTTTTATAAGATTTATAGGATTATTTTGTTATAATTCCTTTTTTATATCTTTTTTCTCATTTTAAACATTTTATGAGATATATCAAAAATTCATACTAAAATTTATAAATTGATTATGATATTGTAAATGAAATTATTACATGATCATTATATCATATTTTATTTGAAATTTAGTTATTTATATAACAAATAAATAAATAAAATAATTTTAAATTATTTTATACTTACTTATATTACATTTACCTGTATAAAAGTTATGAATATGTTTTTTTTATTTATTGTTGTTAGTAGTTAAATTATTTATTTATTAAAATTTCGATTTATAAATTTCAAATAATCATAACTTTTAAATATTTTAGTTAATTTTTAAATATTTTATTTTATTTTTATTTTTAATAATATTGATAATGTTTAAAAATTTTTTTTAAATTTATTATTATATATTGAAATATTTATGATTTATTTTAATTTTTCATATTTTATTAATAATGTTAGCTAATCTTAATAAATATTTAGAATAAATTTCATGACTTTGATTAAAGTAATATTCTGCTATTGGTTCGCGTATTATTTTTTTAATATTTCTTTCTAAACTATGTTAGGTACAATATCTCTGTTTTTCGATTCATTTTGAATATATATTTTATTTACATTTTTACAACGTGAAAGAGTTATTTGTGCTTCTATGTTATATTTGAATAATTTAGTTATTTTTAATCGCGTTTCATTACATAATCCATTCTTTATACTTAAATTTCGAATTAACATAATTATGGTATTTACTTTTAATTTCAGTTCGTGTGGAGGTAATCCTTCTCTTATGTTATTTAACATTTCTATTGAATAATTCAAATGAATATTATCATCCGTTTGATCTACACCTTTGTGAAACAAATATAAATAGTTATTAATCTTGAAAGTTATATAAATTTAAACATAAATATTAATATCAATTAATTTTAAAAGTTGTATAAATCAATACTATTAAAGGTTTATAATGTAAGGTGGTGTGAAAATCTGAATCCTCAACACTATACGCTTATTTTTATTTTAATACAATAAAATATTTATAATATGAACAAATTATTAAAAATCATTATGTTTTCAACAAATGAATTAATTATAGTGTTGAGGAATTGTAATAGAATTAATTTAAATTTATATTTATTAATTTCAGATAAACTATGTAAAAAATGGTAATAAGATATCTGATGAGGCACATGTTTTTCATTTTAAATATAATAAATTGTAATTTTATGCAACTACTTTCGAGTTTTCAACAGAAAAAATTAAAATTTTTATATTTTTATGTAATATTATACTTAAAATATAATAAAAAAATATAAAACTATATTATGCAATATTTGATGGTTCTAAAAGGTTGTTGAGGGATTGTGGGGGATCGTGGGGGGGCAATAGGGGGGTTTAGTGGGGGGTCCATGGGGGGCGTGGGGGGTAATGATCGATAACATAAAATAACGTAAATTTACGTTATTTAATCAATAAAAAATCATGTGGGGGGGCTGTGGGGGCGTGGGGGGATGTGGGGGGGCACCGACTGAATTTTGGTTCATATAACTATATAATATAGGGAGATATATATATATATATATAAACCTGTAAACGACATGAAATATCTCATATATATACCTGTATGTGCGTACGTTCCAATCGACGTGAAAAATCCAATATTTATTAAAGTTTGTGTGCATGCATGCGAATTGACATGAAATGTCCCATATATATGTAAACCTGGGTGTGTGCGTTCGAATTGACGTGAAAAATCCTATATATATTAACGTGCGTGTGCATGCATGCGAATCGACATGAAATGTCCCATATATATATATAAACCGAAGGTTACTAGGATGGGTGTGTGCGTGTTGTCATAAAATGTCCCACATATATAAAAAAGCCTGTCATTATGAGTATGTACGAGTTGACATGAAATGTCCCATATATAATCCTGTGTGTGTGTGTGTGTGTGTGTGTGTGTGTGTGTGTGTGTGTGCGTGCGCATTGGCATGAATTGTCCCATATATCTAAACCTGTAAGTGCGTGCGTTCCAATTGACGTTAAAAATCCCATGTTTATTAAAGTCTGTGTGCATGCATGCGAATAGACATGAAATGTCCTATATATATAAACCTGTGTGTGTGCTTTCGAATTGACGTGAAAAATCCTATGTTCATTAACGTGCGTGTGCATGCATGCGAATCGACATGAAATGTCCCATATATGTAAATCTAAGGGTACACGAATGGGTGTGTGCGTGTTGTCATGAAATGTACCACATATAAAGAAAACCTGTACTTATGAGTACGTGCTAACCGACATGAAATATCCCATGTATGTATGTATGTATGTATATATATACATATATATAAACCAAAATATATACGGGTCAACGGGTGCAAGTTGACATGAAACGGACCATGTATATATATATATATATATATATATATATATATATATCAACTTGTCCGTATGTGTGCGTGTGGGTCGACATGAAATGTTGCATATATATGAGCCTAGGTGCGTATGTATGTGCGCGTCCACACATGTTTTTCTATATACATATATATGATACAAATTCCTTAGTACGTTTAATTAAAAAGGAATTGTGGAATTTTTAATTAAAGCCCTCGAATTCACAAATCATAATCATAACTGACGCTCTTTCAATTCACGATTACATTTTGATTTCTTAATTGAAATTTTTTTAATTAAGGATTCCTTTTGATTTTGGAATTAAAGTCCTTTCAATTCACGATTAAATTTTGATTTCTTAATTGAAATTTATTTAATTAAGAATTCCTTTTGATTTTGGAATTAAAGCCCTTTCAATTCACGATTACATTTTGATTTCTTAATTGAAATTTATTTAATTAAGGATTCCTTTTGATTTTGGAATTAAAGCCCTTTCAATTCACGATTAAATTTTGATTTCTTAATTGAAATTTATTTAATTAAGAATTCGTTTTGATTTTGTACTTAAAGCCCTTTCAATTCACGATTATATTTTGATTTCTTAATTGAAATTTATTTAATTGAGAATTCCTTTTGATTTTTTAATTAAAGCTTTTTCAATTCACGATTAGATTTTGATTTGTTAATTAAAATATTTTTAATTATTAATTTAAAAGGAATTGTTAATTAAATAAAACTTTAATTACAAATTCAAAAATGATTCGTGATTCAAATAATTTTTAATTACTTTTTTCGCAACCCTGTTCTGGAGTAAAGTGCTGCTGTAAGATTCTTACGGAAGACTGCTTTGATTCTGCTGCAAGTTTGCGTGTTTATTCTTATTTTAGAATCGCACGTTTCGATTGGCAATCTGTTACAAATCTGACGCACGTTTCAGTAGCAATTAAATTTCAGCAGATATGCATTAAAATGTGGAAACAGACCACGCAAGTTCTGCGCAATCGTGCTTGCAACAGATTGTGTTACCAGGGTACCATTCTCTCACATTAAAAAATACACAACTGTATTTGCGAGTAAATTGTCCGTTTCGAAAATAATAAACAAAATTCATATAACGGGTTTATATGGAAACATTTTGTAATTCTGACAGCTTTCAAATTAATAACATCAAATGATTTTTCATTCCATAAATATGCTAATGGATAACAAATTTATGAATTTTTATTTTCGTTTTAAATTATACCTCATAAAATTATGTAAGAATTCTTATCTAATTTCAAACAAATATTTTATTAAAACTTTATTTCATGAATGCAATTATAAATTTATATTTTTAAATTTAAGGTATCAATGATTTTAAATTAAAACTTATGTCTCTAAATTAATGATATTTTATTAAAATTATAAATAAATTATATTTTTTTAAAATGAAATAAGTATTTAGCACCGTATAATAACCTATATTTTTAATTGAATGTTCAATGTTATTCATTTAACTAAACAGTAATTTATACGTCTCTTTAAGTTAATTACATGACAATAGAATTCTTTTTCTTGATAATTGTATAGGATTACTCAATGAAAGTAATATCTCATATACTTGTGCATAGCTTTAATTTTTAAATAAACTTACTAGGAGAGTATCATATCTTTGGATCACGGATTTTGCTCAAACTTTGTGATAAATTTTCAGAGAACAATATATAGAAAAAGCTAAATTTATAGTCACAAACGCTAAATATTTCCCTAATCCAGGCAATTAAAGAATATCAATGAAAAATTTACTAGATTTGTAAATACTCATAGCATAAAAATTCATAAATTTGTTATCCATTAGCATATTTATAGAATGAAAAATCATTTGATGTTATTGATTTGAAAGCTGTCATAATTACAAAATGCTTGCTTTTATAATTTAAAAAAAATATCCAAGAATTTGCAATTTTGAAAGAAATATGTAGGAATATAATTGTAATAATCTTACTATGATTCAGCTAAGTAGATACAGGCAGACAGTGAATAAGTACACTTGATTTAATAATTCAATTATAGAGATTTTATTTGATACTTTTATAATGAACTGAATATAGTGATAGTTTTATATTCGACAGTTTTATAATGAACTAAAAATGGAAGGCAGTAATAGATATTTGAAACATTTATGGATTAAGGATAAAAAATTTGGAAAACTGTAATGTCGGTGTTTTTTTACAAAATTAAATAAAAATTTAATTTAATTTATAAAGACTATATTGAAGTGTTAGATATTGATTTTGACTTAACAAAATTTAAATCTTATCATTTGATTATTAAACTTCAATTTAGCTTTTTCAAAATGATATTTTCAACCCTATACTTTAAATAAAATTGTAAAATTGATAATTATTTATATAATTCAACTTCACGATGATAACAGGATAATTAGCTAATTGTAAAAATATATTGTAACCTATTTTTCATCTATTATAAATCTTAAACTTATATGTTATCATATATCGTTATATACAAAACTTAAAATTACCAAGTTGACTACAAGCTTGAAATCAGCTAATTTTCAGTTATTTTAAAGCTCAAATATAGCTTAATTTAGTTATTCCCTAGCTAATTACATGCTTAAATCCAGCTAAATTTAACGCTGTAATATAGTTCTAAAAATGAGGGGCACATTTCTAACGATAACAGCGATAACAGCGGTGATATACTTTCAATAATATAGAGAGAATATAATATAAATAGATCTAAAATGCAGCTAAAATTCAGTTAAAAACAAATCAATATTTACCTAAAATTGCCTAAAATTACTATGAATTCTAGATAACTGTTAGCTAAATTTCAGCTAATTTCCAACTAAATTTTGTATGAATTTAGCTAATTTCAACATTAAATTTAGCTAACTTTTGATTGAATGTAGCTAACTTTTGATTGAATGTAGCTAACTTTTGATTGAATGTAGCTAACTTTTGATTAAATGTAGCTAACTTTAATTTAATTTTATCTGACTTCAGCTAACTTTAAGCTAACTTTTAGCTACCTTTTAGCTAATTTTTAACTAACTTTTAGCGAAATTTCAGTTAGATTCTAGCTAAATTCTAGCTAACCAAGGACAAATCGAACTCTTACACACAGCGGCAACGGTGACGGCGGAATATGTTTATAATATAGAGAGATATAGCTAGCTTTTAGCTAAGTTACAGCTAAATATATCTAAATTTCAGCCAACTTTCAGCTGATTTTCAGCTAACTTTTAGCTAACTTCTAACTAACTTATACGTAACTTTTTGCTGACTTTTAGCTTGCTTTCAGCTAAATTATAGCTAAATTCATCAAAATTTTAGCTGACTTTTAGCTGATTTTAGCTGAATTTTAGCTGAATTTCAGCTGAATTTTAGCTAAGTTTAGGAGCCAAAAATGAGCGGCGTATTTCAGACGGCGACAGCGTCGACAGCGGCGATATATTTTTAATAGTATAGAGAGATAATTATACTACACATCTGACGCTTTGCCATTAAGTTGTGATTATAAGACACATAATATCTTAAGGATATTCATAGATCTCTATTTTGATTATTGTTCTCCTTAATTATTGTTCAACAATACTCGCTAGTAATATGTTGGATGATTCCTGCTGAGTACTTCGTGTCTATAATTACTAATAATTGTGTGTTCATAATTTGGAATTTGCTGAACTTTGGATGAGTATATATTTTTTGAAGTTAATACTTATACATTTATAAAATAAAAACTGTATACTTTTTAATCATTTCCGTATGATTTTCAGGTTAAAATTATAAAAGAATATAGCATTGAAAATAAATTACTATGAATTGGATGCAGATCAGAAATAAAAACTGACAAGCTATTTGATACAAATCATACAAAGGATGTGAAATAAATGTAGTAATCGATGTTAGTTTAACAAATTATTTTTGATTTGATAATAATGTTTTAATGTATATTACACATATTTTATGTTAACATATTCCTAACTCGGTTAGTATTATATTTTATTTTCATAATTTTTTGTTGTAACGTAAAACTTGAATGTAATCAATGGTCGATGTACTAATTTTGAGTCATTAAGGAATTAAATAATTTTTCTATATGAATCAACGCTAGGCTATTTACAGATCTTTTGTTTCATTTACTAATAATGTATATTCATGAATCTTGATTCAAATCTCTGACTCTGAGATAACATATTGTCATTCGGAAAAGCTAAAGGATCAATTTATGCCTTCGTATAATTTAAATGCTATTCTTACATTTAGTAGAAAGTAAAATTGAACAGCCCTTCTAAGATTTGAGTAGATACTTTTGAACTGAAAAAATGTATTGGTATAAAGTTTTTAGTGATGATTCGAGTGGCTCAGAACCTTATTATGTAGGTCATATAGTCATTTTATGTGATTTTTATTTATAGCTTCGATATTGTATAGCTCCAAAAATAAGTTCTGGAATAATCTAAAAAAATTCAGAGTAGTTTGTAGGTTAGAAGAGAATATATAAAAAAATTTCCAGTGAAAAAAAATTTTTGTCAGGCGATTTGTCAGGTAATCGCTGATATATATATATATATATATATATATATATATATATATATATATATATATATATATATATATATGCACACATATCGACGCCTCCTAATCATAAGATTCTACTTCAGAAGTGCTCGCAACAAAATGCTATTTCAAATCCAATTCAATAAAAGTCTCTTTCGAATCATAATGCAACACAATGCTGATTCCCGTAACGCGTCAACAAAATTCTCCTTCACAGACCAATGCAACATAATTCTATTTCGGTGACCAATACAATACAATTCTCATTCGAGATCAGTACAATATAATTCTAACTCGTCGAACAGCGCAACAAAATTCTACTTCGGATGTTAGAACAACAAAATTCTGTTTTGTAAATATTAATTTATAATATTAATCAATTTATTATTATTATTCAAAACTTTTGATTTCTACGACAACATTTTTACAAAATAAATCTTTTTGTTGTTTCATACTTTATTATGTTTTATTATTAATAATGAATAGTTATAATTTCCTATTAAAATTAAATTACTACTACACCTATGTACACCTTCTACTTACTATTTCAGAGACAAGCCTATATATTAGAGTGGAGCGAAAAAAAAATATAAAAACAAGTCCCTTTAAAATGATTCTATTTGGTCCAAAGAGTAGCTGTGAATTTTTTCAATTTGTTATTTCACGTAAAAAATTTTAAGAATGTCCGAGTTTTTTTGTACGTGCTTATTGAATATATTCATATTTATATCACTATATATTTTTTTGTATTAATAGCATTAAAATATAATATCATTACTGTTTAATACAATATATTTTAATAATAATAGATTATCAATTATGCATGCTAATAATTTAGAACAATCGTAAATTCTTATTTCTCCGAAACAGAATTTTGTTGTTCTAACATCCGAAGTAGAATTTTCTTGCGCTGTCCGACGAGTTAGAATTATATTGTACTGAGCTCGAATGAGAATTGTATTGCATTGGTCACCGAAATAGAATTATGTTACACTGGTCTGTGAAGGAGAATTTTGTTGACGCGTTACGGGAATCAGCATTGTGTTGCATTATGATTCGAAAGAGACTTTTATTGAATTGGATTTGAAATAGCATTTTGTTGCGAGCACTTCTGAAGTAGAATCTTATGATTAGGAGGCGTCGATATAGGCTACTCAGTGCAGCTGTACTTAAGCAGGAGCAAGAGTGGTACTCTCCCTTCTCCATGCTCTCTCGGTCTCTCTTTATCATTTAGCTTCTCCCTCTTTCTTCACTGCGCGAGAAAGAGGCGCGCCATCACTTTTAATTTGCTCCCATCGTAAGTTAATCTTTCCATCTCTTTCTTTCTTCTCTCTTGTGTTTCCCTCTTTTTCTACATCTTCTTCGTCGTGCGCCACTTCTAGCGCACGCGCGGTCGCTGCTATGTAGTGGTAGTAGGGATACCCTACCTACGGTCTGCGTAAGCAGCACTAGCGCTCATACACATGGTCTATGACTGTGTATGTAATGGCCGCCGCGCGCTTCTGCTAGTCGTGCTCCTCGTGTACCGGTAAACAAAAAGAAAGAGTTCGTTTGATTAATTATTTATTCTTATTCAATAAGATACGCCCGGGTCGGTGAGTAAGCCGGTTTAGTAAGATGTGTTTTAGTGCCCTGGTGATATTACAAATTAATAATCGTTGTGACGTATCGTGAAAAAACGCGCATGTGAATAACAACGTTAAGAAAAATTTTTAATTAACCCAAAAATTTTTATTGGGACGTACCACATCACACATCATCATCAACTTCGTCAACATCATCTGGATCATCGATGTTTGCATGAAAAACTTTCTTTTTAATTATCTCCGTGATTTTTTAACTTTTTCCTCGGAATAACGTTTTTGTTTTAATTTGCGTTTTTTAATAGCCGATGATCCCTAGAAACGCAACCCTTCATTCAAACGATCAACTCTGTCATTTAAAAAGTTTTCGTTTCCACCTGAAAATCCCGAGGTTCCATCATTTCTCAATTGTATATCAGATACTTCGTTAGATGACTCTACTTCATGTTCGTACTGTAAAGAATAAAAAATTATTATGAGCATCAAAAATTGATTAAAAAGTAAGTATACTCGATAGATTTCATGTCATATAATTAATACCATTTTAACTTCAGCTATGTCTTTATTTTTTTACACTTTTTGAGATGCACAGATAACAGGAATCGCAAATTTTTTGTTGTAAAGCCTCAGCAGTTATTCGTACATTAAGTTGACGTAGTTGATTTGTAGTAACTTTTTGCAATCTCGACGCTTTTCTTGAGTAACCTATCAAATTCAAAGGGTTGAAACATCTGTCGGTCCGAACGTTCGTGCCTATCAGTAGGTAAACAAGGAGGATTCTAGCCCAGGGGGGATTCTAGCCCAGGGGAGATTTTAGCCCAGGGGGATTCTGGCCCACTACATTTGCAGCTCACTGCATTTGTAGCCCACTACTTGCCGCGACAGGTTAGAATTTTAATAACTCAAGTTTGTAGCAACTTTAATAACCCAAGTTTATAATTTTAAACAGTTTATTACGTTTAAATTTTTTGTGTCTCTGAAAAGAGCCGATTTAAAGTTTTTTATATTTAATATTTGTGGGGGGTATTTGTGATTTATATTTTTCGTAATGCTCCTTCCATAACATCTTCTATTTTTTAGAAGAATCGATAAGAGGAGTATACTCGTTAGGTTTAGCGGTGGTGCTCGGACTTTGTCCCATGATGAAATAATACAAGTCATGACACGCTTCTACTTTTATAGTGATGAGAGCTCTCATCCATGTAATCATTTACTTACACTCCATAGGTATTTCCAATGGCAAACGACTCTCAGTAAAATATTATTTTATGAGTCTGATGTTGTGTAGAGCACAACAAGCTTTATACATTCCATCGTGATGGGGGCAAACACTCACTAGCTTTATCTTATCCAGTGGTGGATAACCCATCTCTATAACATCGATAACGTTGAACTTGAAACGTCACAACCATCTTTTCTTTATACTCCCCATCACTAAAATTTTGCTAGCATCTTGTAGAGCTTCTTTAAGAATGTTTCGTATTCTGGTGTAGGAAATCGCACCAGAACGCCAAAACAAACCATGATAATATTGTTCAAACCATTTGTTTTGCGTCTTATATTTTTCTGTGAGTCTTCGCCAAGGGAACGGTTCTTTAAAAAGTAGCACAACAGGATCAGAATCGTCGTTCAACGGAACTATAGCCAATTCTTTTAAAACATAGTCATTACCAGGCTGCTTGAAGCCTTGCATATCGACCAAGTACTCCATCGTGAATGACTCTTTTGACGATGAACATCCAATTTATAACTATTCCCCACCACTTAGACAAGTTTTCGTACATTACCATTGACAGGACAGGATTGTACTCGACTACGCGATCGTATATAATCAAACAGTAAGCTGATGTTCCAGCAAGAATATTATTTCTTGATTCAAATTCCAAACGAACATCCACAGGAGCGCTTTTCAGAGACTCGTTTTGTTTCGAGCAATCGATTACAATCAACGGCACATGGTCAATGAAATTTTGCTTTTTTAAGAGCGGTTCGGCATCTTTCTCATAGTACGCAGGTTGAAAATTAGCATACATATCGTATAACATAGCAAATTGATTACGTTCAATATTTAAATTTAGATTTCCATATGGATAGTATTGCGAATTAAGGAAAAGCTTTACATTACTTATGTTGCAGTAATCAAAGCGACTCGCATTGGCTGTTTTTAGATTTTTTCGATTTGTTTAAAAATCTAGAATAACAAAACGAGGCTTTTCCAATTGGTTAGAAGTTTTAACAGTCCAAACGTGTTTTGATGTGGTTGGAAGTAGCGGATACTCGTACAAGTCCCAAATGCGGAAACTCATTGCAATCGGTTTATCTTTTTCAATATGATTGAGTAAGCGAAGTTTGTAGGCATTCGATAATATTACATAGGGCATAAGCCATTCTATTCTTTGCAAATTGATCTGAAAATCTTTGTATCTATTTTCATGATGCGTCTGAACTACCGCATTCAAATCATTCCTAGATCCTGTCAGTATAAGTTCATATCTTACATTAACTACAATTTTACGATAGTCTTTAGCGAAACCGAAAATCATACTCAGAGGAATCGATAAGTCAAAGTAACCTGCCTCGTCGTTTACTTTAAGATTCTCCTCTACATCAACCCAACCAGCGTTCTCAAGAATTGACTCTTGACTAGATCAAAAGGAAAGCCATTCTTTCATAAGTGTAGTTAAACCAACATTTTTACATTTGTCAATCTCCACAGCATTGATTTCATATCGGGTTTCTTCAAACATGTGACAGATGGCGTTATTGACTAGGACCGTATTAGCTACCGCGGTTCCGTCAGCTTTCACGATTCTACCACAAATATAGAGTGAACTACGGGATGGTAGAAGACATAAGTCTTGATGTTGAATAAATATACGAATCTCATCACTATTATTGAATGAAGATGCGGGATAAGATTGATGAGCACGTACCTCATAATGTTCAACAGGTTCATCGAACTTCACTCCCGACTGTATGCTCAGAATTCCTTCCATATTTTTGAAAACAACAGAAGAATATACAAGTTACTTTCCACCACGGATTCTTAGTTCGAGACTTCTTAGGAACTGAATGTTTTGCCGTATTAGCGCTTTCTTTGTTGTTCGACGACTGATGACTGGTCGACATGTTGACTTACTTATATAGCCTCTACCAACTTTAGTGTTGTAAACGATACCCATTACGTTTGTTTAAGATGTAATCTTATTGTAATAATTTCTCCTCGAAAATTAATCAAGTGTCCGTCATGATCGACTATCCGTACTTGAATGTGATCTATACTCTTGACGCTGATCGGAAGATAAATGACTGGAGATGGAACTTCGATGATCTTATATCCCGGTGGGACTGCAGGAAAGAACTCGTGTATGGTATGCACTCGTCGATTGTTTATATAGGCGCCAAAGGTTATGTTGCACTCAACTCGGAGTGCGTTAACTTTCAAAATAGCTACAGGTAAATCAGAATCGTGAGCGATTTTTTCTGTAAGAACACGTTGAGTAAAACCCAACAATGAACCTATAGAATCTTGCGGTCGAAAATCAATAGGGTGACTGCAGGTTATAACACAACGTAGTGTGCTGTTATTGGGTTTTATATCGATTGAAATTCCTTTTGATGCTAGTGCCTCACGAAGATAATTTTTTATATCTTTAATTTCGTAACTTCCAGTCGGTAATAAAATTTCTTCCTCACCAACATAAAACTTATTATTTCCACTATCGATGTTAGGTATTGAGTTGAAGGTCGAAAGACCAATTAATCCAAGAACATAGTTCTTATCGGGTGAAAGTTCGATCGGAGGAAAATACTGAGCTTCGAGCACTGATGATGTACTAGAAAAGCTTAGCGTCAATGAATCTTCCATGATTGTTCAATGGATAATGAGAGATAGCTAATTTGACTTTCCTTTTATAAGTTTTTTACTCAAAAACTTCAAACATAAATGACCACAATTAAATGTATCATAGTCTTGATACCTCTCATAGTTATATTTGACCTCATCTACTCCCAAGTATAGCATTTAATCCAATGGTGGTTGAAGGTCTCCAAAAGAATCGAAATAAACAACGTTTTTGCCTCGTTTTCGATAAGCTACCCAATGTGTACCTGGACCATTTACATGATCGAGATTAACGATCGCTATTTCATGATAATGAGGTCCACTCTTTGGTAAAGCATTTTGCATAAAAACTCGAAAATTTAAAGTTTTTAGTACTTTAGCATACTTTATGAGATCATAATCTGTCAAAGCTCTTTGCGGTAACCTTACTTTGAGGATCTTTTTTTTTTAAACCAAACTTTATATGAAGACCAAATCCTGTCTTGTAAGGTTTCAAATAAAGACCTTTACCTAAAGTTATTTCTTCCATCTTTTTATTGTGTCGTTGTTTTTCTTCTAATTGTTTTTGAGCAGCTTTTGAATCATTAACTGCTTTAGTTATACCAGCCGCACCGCCTGCTAAACTACCAATTGCACCTAGACCTGCAAAGACAGGTATGAGAAACGGTAAGAATCCTCCTACTTTAGTTGGAATTGATAGTCTGCGGGGTACTCTGACTTTATGTTTACCACCTGCTTTCTCACAGCACTTCGAGCACCCTCTAAAGCAGAGAAGATAGCTTTACGAGCACACTTACTAGGTTTCATAGATTTAGAAGCGGCTCTAATTATTTTATTAAGAGTAACAGAGGGAGTCTTCTTCTTTTTTGCTCCCATTCCAAGTTTAGATTTTACTTTCATAGCGTTTGCAATAGCGAATGCAGCTGCTTTCTCACCAATACTAGCGTCTTTCGATGAAACTCTTTCCCAAGCTTTTTCTCCTAAAACCTTATCAGCGGTATTTTTAACCTCAATATTTTCACGATTTTTTGAATAGCTATATCGTGCTCCTTGCAGGCTTTGTCGAGTGGATTGATTCCTGGATCACCTCTTGCTAAACGTTTGGCTAATTTCGTCCCTGGTCGACAATATTGATATCCTGGTAGATGAAGTTCCAGTGAAAGATTATTAATGATTTTATTAAGCAAACCACGACTGCGTCGTCGACGTCGATATATGATCATAACACTTTGAAGTTCAAAGAATAACTAACCCATCGGGTATATAAGTAGCGTATTTATAGTTAATCGAACAGTCGCAGTTTGTGTCTGTCAAGATGAATTTCAAAGAGCAGTCTGTAAAACTTCCGATAGCAAATTTTGATGCCATTTCGGAGCAAGAAAATAAATCAAAGAAACATGGAAATTTACTTCCAGATAGTATAAGAGGTGTATTTTGCGGACCATCTAATTGTGGTAAAACTAATAACTACTCGCACTCATAACACATCCTAATGGTCTAAGATTTGAAAATGTCTACGTATATTCGAAATCTCTTAATCAAGCAAAATATAAGTTTTTGAAAGAGCTCTTAGAGCCACTGGAAGGTATGCAATACTTTCCATTTAGCGAACACAAATCAGTAATATCTCCGGATAACGCTCTTCCAAATTGCATAATGATTTTTGACGATGTAGCTTGTGAAAAACAAGAACACATCAGGGCATACTTCTGTATGGGTAGACACAAGAACGTTAATTGTTTCTACCTCTGCCAGTCTTATGCTCGAATTCCAAAACATCTCATAAGAGATAATGTTAATCTCTTAGTTATCTTTCGTCAAGATGATGTCAATCTGAGACCTTTATACGATGATCATGTTAACTCTGAGATGACTTTTTTACGTTTCAAAGAACTGTGTTCTAAATATTGGATAGATGATAAATATGGATTTCTAATGATTGACAAAGATAGTCCACTAAATGCTGGTAGATATCGAAAGGGTTTTAATTGTTTTGCTATAAATATAACTTATACTTAGCAGATATTCATCAATCTATCTTTGAAACTCAAAGAGATAACATGGCAAACCTCAAGCAAAAGAAAGTCAAAAAGAAAGCAATTAAAATATGGAAAAGAAATTTCGGAAAGAGATGATCAACATACTCTTAAACCCATCATTGACCCACTTAAAGAGATTGCTTTTGAAAGCAAGAGAAAAAGAAGAAGACTCATTCCTGAAGAAGAAGAAGAAATTATTCTACCTGAAGTTAAAAAATCTGAATCCGATGAAGAATTGGAGCATAATATACAAAATGATTTCTCGCATTCTCTTGAGACCTCGTTTGAATCTGCTGGCGAAGATTTTACAGAAGATTTGCAATATAGAGAATTGGATAAAGTTTATGGTGTACGTAGGGGGGGTGATAAATTTTTTCTCGGTAATACACCAATATATATTGAAAAAACTTATGTGCAATTAGGAACTGAAAAGTTCCCAAAAACTCGAGGATTGTACGAATTGCTTGTTGAGAAGCATCCATCTAAAAAATTAGTAACTTAAAAAGATTTAGATAACTATCAAAAGATCCTGGAACTGATAAATGCTCATAAAAAACGTTTCAGAAACGATGAAGGAATTCGTTCGTATACTAGTAAAAAGTTCGCTAGCATTATTGCTCCTCTATTCGGTAAAAAAGGAGGTTCGCTACCTAGATATAAAATTGCAAGAAAAAATACCAAGTTTGATTATGTCTACTGGGATGATCTAAACGAGCTAGTTGATCGACTGCATTTATTGGTTGCTGAAAAAGCAGCTGGTAATCCTAGTCATACCAACGAGATTCATTCCATCATCGAAGAGTTACGAGAAGCTCGCTATATATATTAAGCTGCAAGTTAAAACTCGTTACATTATCAAAATGAGCATCGATGTATTCGGACGTAATCTTAAACGAAGCGAGGGTAATCGAGGACCTTGCGGAATTGGCTATAAACTGACAAAAGATGGACATTTCGATGTAGAAAATAAGAGGTTATGCAATGTTGCCACGCCTCAGCAATCGAATGATGCCGTTAATTTTAATACACTGCAAAGTTTGGTTACATCTAAAGTCCAGAGTATATACATAGTCACTGTGGAGCGATTCAAGCGCGTATTCATATATATGTATGCTTTCATACTCGTGTATGAGAATCATACATATGAAAAATATGTTTAGAGGCACGTTTGGAGACAGTTTTTAGAGAAAATCATATATATGATTCTCATATACGTGTATGAAACCATACATACATATGAATGCGCGCTTGTATCGCTCCACTGCTAGATTAAAAGATAATCTTAGCACATCAGAATTAGAACTGCAAAAGTTAAAGGATGAGTATGATGAGAAGATAAAAAAAATTAATGTAAACATTGAAAATCTATACAAGTTAATTAAAAATTGGATGCAAGATGTTAAAAGTAAATCACATAGTATAAGAGCTAATTTTCTGTGACTAAGCTATCATTAACTCTGTGACCATGAAACACGAAAGAGTTATAGAAGAGCTTTATAAACCAGCCAGACGTCGCTATCCACGTCGACAATTTGATGTGCGAGGTTTAGATAAGACGTGGCAATCTGATTTAGTGGAGATGCAACCTTATTCTCGAGATAACAAAGGCTACAAATACATGCTTACAGTTATAGATATTTTTTCCAAATACGCATGGGCCGTTCCTGTGAAACAAAAAACGGAGCAGAAGTCTCTGCTGCGATGAAATCTATATTACTTCAAGGATGAGTTCCAAAAAAAAGAGACGTGGGAATCAAGTATACGTAAAGTGGCTCGGCTTTGATAGTACTCATAATAGTTGGATCGACAAAACATCAGTTCAATAAGTACTCATGTATCATACGGAGCAAAGTCGTCTTGACAGTTTTAAAAACTGGCCTTTGACTTTTTTAAAACCCAAAGATCTGGCCACCGCAGGATTTTATTATACAGGTGAAATTGACAAAGTCCATTGTTTTAAATGCTCTACAGAGATCTGTAGGTGGGAAATTGGTGAGGATCCATTATCAGAACATAAGAAATGGAATAGTCGCTGCCGTTTCCTTCGAAATATAATTCTTTACAAAATATATGTAAAGTTTGCTTCGATAAAGGAATAGAGATAGCATTTTTACCGTGCGGACATTGTTGCTGCTGTTACCAATGCGCAAGTAAAGTTGAACAATGCGTAATCTGTAGAAGAAACATTAACTTCAGAGCAAGGGTATTTATATCTTAAGAGGCGGTCGGAACCAAATCGGTGACTTAGTTCGGTGCTTGTAATAAATGCTTATAATAATTTATTCATTTATTAATATGGTAAAAATATAGTCATTTTCTCTAGTCATGTATGTAAAAAATAATCTAAAATAGTTAAAGCCACAAAAATATACAAAATATTGTTATAAAGCGAAAAATGCCACCTAACAATCGACACGACAGTTTTTTGCATGCGGTATATGTCAAGTCAGTTTGATATTTGTAATAAATGCTTATAATAATTTATTTACTTATTCATATGGTAAAAATATAGTCATTTCCTCTAGTCATGTATATAAAGAATAATTTGAAATGGTTTAAGCCATAAAAATATACAAAATATTATCGTAAAGCGAAAAAGGCTGACTTGATATATACCGCAAGTCACCGATTTGGTTCCGACCGCCTCTTAAGCGCTTCAAACAAAAACATTTTTTGTTTAGGAAGTGATGGGAGCCCCAACCTTCGCTCCCACCTGTGAGGTACAACCAAGAATCGCCACTTGTGAACCCCTTACTCCGAAAAGTAAGAAGTACACCCGCGACTAGTATACCTCTCCGTTAACTTCCAAGCGCTTAAGCCAAGGAGAACTCGAGACCTTTTCCTTTATCATCATCTAAATACTTCACAAACAACTTAAAATTTTCAATGGCCTCTTGCAACTCGAAGTAAAACTCCTTATTCTCCTGTAAGGCTCTGCATGCGTGAGATGGAATAAAAATGCACCATTCATGATCTAAAGTTGCCATCAATCTAAGCTTATCCTTACATTTAACTGGTCTAAACTCACTCACATAATAAGTCTGATCTTTCTTCAAGGGGAATATATTCCCAATAGCATGATGGACGCGTCCACGAGCTGCCTCGTTGAATTTATCAAGATTCATATTTCTCTGATCAAGGTTTCTTCTCAGCAGAGACTAATGAAGAAATGGCTCAGGAGTTCTCTTGAATAGCATTTGCGTAGATCTCCCCCTCCACAGAGAAAACTTTTTGTTTAGGAAGTAATGGGAGTCCCAACCTTCGCTCCCCAACCGAGAATCGCCACTTGTGAACCCCTTACTCCGAGCAAACTCGAAGTAGGAGGTGCACCCGTGACTTGTACACCTCTCCGTTAACTTCCATGCGCCTAGGCAAAGGAGAACTCGAGATCACTCTTGGTCTCGCCCAAATACTTTACGAACAACTTGTAGTGTTGAATGGCATCCAATAACTTATAATGAAAGTTTTCATCCTTCTTTAAGGCTAAGGAAACTCGAGTTGGCAGGAAAATGCGGAATTTACCATCTAAATCCGCAACAAAACGGTTACCATACCGTGTTTTAACTGATTTTAGTTCAGTCACCATGTAATCTTGATTTTTCTCCAACTCAGCTACTTTCTTAGTGGGTAAAAAGCCTCCACGAGGAATCTCATTCAATTGAGCAAGATCCATCTAAAATGAATAAATTTTCTAAGTCCTTAAGAGTATAAAATTTTTTTTAAGTATAAAAATTTTAACTTATCTTAAATTTTTTTTTCTTGATAAAATTTTAAAGTCCTTTTTTAAATATTCAAATTTTTACTGAGTTCTCTGCCTCTTTCTTGGCGGCTCTTCAGATGAAGGAATGACTTCTTCGGGCTCGTTGCCTTCTATAAGAAGTGATCTCCCTTCTACTTGAGCCACGATCCCCTCTTCTTGACTCACCCTCTTTATCTCAATAGCAGTATTAGGTATTAGATAAATCGCATAAATTACGTAGGCAGACATTGGGAAAGTGTTCTTAATAAGGCGTTTGCTATAAATATAGCTGTTTTACTGTTCAGTAATCATTCCACAACTGAATATTAAAAAAGCAATATGGTGGATTTTGAGCAAGAGAAAAATATATTACGACAGCTTATTATAGTTTGTAAAACCGTCAAGCGAAAATATGATGTATTAAAGTTCGAAAAAGAAAATTTTCAAAAAGCAATTAGTGAAACATTCAAACCCATTGTTGATTCTCTTCATGAACTCCTTGAAGTTTCTAAAAAGAGAAAGATAAGTCACAAAAAACAAAAATCATCGGAAATGGTCAAAGAAGTCATAGACGATAATCTGAATGAAACGAGCTCTGTTGATGATAATGATGATTTATCAATAAACAATACTATTCGATATGTTACAGATTCTGAGTTTAAAACAGCAGACAGTGAAGAGGAATCTGATGATTTCGACAAATATATATTTATGCTCAATGTTGATCAATCCAATATTGATAAGATTTATGGTATATTCATTCATATACTTTAAAAATCAATTCATCAAAGTGAAAGATGTAAGATATCCGAAAACTCAGGGATTAATGGAACTTCTAATTACAAAACATCCTGATCGAACTCGAATAACTTCAAGCGATATGAAGAATTATCGTTATATTCTCGAAGCTACGAATGCTCACAAGAAACAATATAGAAATGATGGAGCCATTCGATCACATATAAGTAAAAAATATACAGAAATTATCGCTCCTCTATTTTCTGAGAGAGAAGGAGGATCGGTGCCTCGATACGAAGTTTCACAGGGAAATGTAAAATTTGATGTTTACTAGGATAATCCAAATAAGCTTGTTAATCGGCTTCGTTTACTAGTTGCTGAGAGAGAAGCTGGTAATTCTAGTCATATTAACGAAATTCATTCCATCGTTAAAGAGCTACAAGAAGCTGGTTATATATACTGAGATGTAAACCAACTCCTTGTGATATTGCGAATAAAGGTATATAAAAATTCCTCATTATCACTTGGAATATCACTAAGAATATCACTGTTTTTGCATATATTGGAATAAATCTATATGAATAAAACTGCATTACATATGGTGATATATTTCACAATATGGATTTTACATTAGCTTTATTAAATTTTATCTAATTTGTCGAATGTTTATCGAATTTTCATCGAATTTTTATTGAATCACATCTAATCCCACCGAATTTTCGTCGAATTTCGTCGAATCTTGTCGAATTTTCGTCCAATCTTGTCGAATCTTGTCGAATTTTGTCGAATTTTGTCGAATTTTCGTCGAGTCTTGTCGAATTTTGATCGAATATGTTAAATTTAAAATTCTTTGATTGAAGTTGCTAAATTTATAGCTAATAACATTTTTAAATCATGCTATCTAAAGATCATCTTGTTATCTTATAAATCATCTTATTAAAGTCTTACTCAACTCGTTATTTTACTATAAATACAGATGATTTTATATTTCAGGAACAGTATGCATCATAAGCATAAACAAACAACATGTCAAACTTCTTTGAAATTGAGAGATTAAGGGAGGCGATTAAATCTAAACTTCCAAATCAATTAAAATCTAATATTGGTCAAGTGTTAGATAAAGAAAAAAAAACATCATTCATAAATAATTCGGAGATTGATGTTACTTTGAATAATACTGATGAGTCTCCGCTTAATACATCTTTGCAACTTATGAAAAGTTCTAGAGAAAAAGATATACTTCTTTTGAATGATATTCCTTTTTATAAGGAGAAAGCTATGAGTAATGGTAACATATACTGGAAATGTCAACTTTACCATTTAAAACAATGTTCAAGTTGTGCAATAACCGAAGATATGAAACTTGTAAGTTGTACACCGCATAATCATACTTTAATACCAACCGAGAAAAAGAATGAAACAAGGACTATGATTTTAAAGAAAAAATATCAACCTCATGTTTTCAAGATGAGTCATACAAATAATAAACTCGTGAAGAGTGATAATGTTGAAAATGCTGATTTAATTGATAGCAGAAAGTATTCTGAATCAAAATTACTTGAAGATGATTATTCCAGCTCTAATAATGAAATGATAAACTATCAAAAGAGTGGAAAATGTAACACATTCGAAAGCTGTAAAAGAAAATCCTATAGTAAGATTTCACCAATATCAAGACGCAAAAAAGCAAAAATAAGTTCTAACGATGTTGATAGTGATACATTATCAGGTTAATAGTAATGAATCATTCTCTATAGAGAAGTATAATGATGCATTTGAAGAAATGAGTGAAGGTGATAACTTCAGCTCTCATCATGAGTTAGAAAATATTGAAAAGAATAAAAAAATTTTTGGAAGCCGTAAAAGAAAACCTTATAAAACTTTACCAGTATCCAGATCCAAAAAAGCAGTAATGAATTCCATCGATACCAACAGTGATACTTCATCAGATTATTCTAATAGTAATGCATCTTTCGCTAAATATATGAGTAAATACATGTTTGAAGATTATGGATTTGGAGAATGGGATGATCCTAATGTTTTAGTTAATCGTCTTCGTATTATTATATCTTCAACTAATACAGATCTATATACTTACAAAGAGATGAGCTTCATAATTAACGAGCTAAGAGAAGCTGGTTATATTGAGTGAATTTTTAGGAAATTCAAATTGATCCTTAATTGGAGAGGTATCGTAAAGTGATTGACTTTATCTTATACATGAGTGTGATAATTAGGACTTTCATTATTCTCTTTAAAAATTAAACTCAATAAAAATATACACTTGACGGAAAATATTTCCAAACATGCATCATAAATGATAACATTACATATAATAGTTAATATATCTTACAAAGATTCTGACTTGAAGACGAAAAGGTTTTGATAACTACAGTTTTACATCATTCAATTCTTTGATAGTTTCACAAGAAGAAGATGAATGTCTATGTAATAAAAATTATTGTATGATAAATAAAGATTTAATACATTTTGTGTACGCTTAAAAAATGATTGTAAGTTTATGATAAAGTATTACTGCAATAACTTATCATAAACGGGAGAATCTCACAGGTAAAGAGCGATGGAGAGGCTCTTACCATATTAAAACAATATTTCAATTAAATATATTATTTAAAATAAAAATCTTATTTTAAAAAAATTGTAGTCCAAAGCACTTTAAAATTATTCCAAAGAACGAAACTACATTGATCACAATTCAATTTATTTTCAACTAAATTTAAAAATATTTCAAGTTTTAGACAAAACATAAAAATATGAACTATTCTGAACTCATTTATGATTTTATTCACAAATCTTTTTAATTTAACATTTATTCAACTTTTCAGTTATAAATGAAATTAAATTTTATTACTAATTCATAATATTGATTAAGTTATGCTAGAAATGAAATTTTATGTGTACACGAACAAGTTTAACTTTTCATATCAACTTTTTATATTGGATAAACAAAGAATAATCTTACACACTTGAAATTTTATATTCTCATTTTCATCATCACAACAAAGCTACACCCCAATTTTCAAGTGTTATCTCTTTTAATTGCTGAGATATGAAAATGAGCTAAACATCAATACCTAAGATCTATCAAATTTGTAATATCAATTGAAAAGCAAAGTATCACTTCCACTTTATAAAACAAATTTAATCTTATTACATTAAACCTAAAAATAGTTTCATATTCGAAATTTAATAATGAAAACAAGTTAAAAATAAAGATTAACAAAACAAATTTTATTTTATTACCAAAGCGTAAAATAGTTTCATATTCAAATTTAATTATAAAATCAAGTTAAAAATGAAATTCAAGAAATTTTAGTTTGACATGAACAAGTTTCACTTTACACATCAACTTTTTTTACATCAGATAAAGAAAGAAGAATCTTACACACTCGAAATTTTTTATCCTCATTTTTATCATCAGAAGAAAGTTACTCATCAATTTCTAAGTGTCTTAGATCTTTTAGCTGCTGAGATATAAAAATCAGCCAAAAATCAATACCTAATATTTATCAAATTTTAGTATTATCAACTAAAAAGCATACTCTCTAAATATAATCCAGTGAAATTGCACTGGATTCAAGTGAAAATGGCTTCACTGGGGACCAGTGAAATTTGACTGAATGAAATAGTGAAATATCCACTGAAATATCCAAATTTCACTGAAATTCATTGAAATTTCTTCTGATTACTCAGTGAAATTTCGTCACTAATTTCAAATAGTGGATATATCACTGAAATTTCATTGAAATTTTAACTGAAATTCTAGTGCAGCGCTTTTCACAGATCCATTCAGTGGGATTCCATTAAATTATATTTAGAGAGTAAATATCACTTTCACTTTATAAATAAATTAAATCTTATCAGCATAAACTAAAATTAGTTTTTAGGTATCAAGGCTGAGTTAAAGTTTGAAAAAAATTCAATTTAAATGTAAAGATGAATTTTTTTGCTTATAATATTAATTGATGAAACATTTTTTTATCTTAAATATATATTAAATATCAGGCTTTAATCAATGAATAATTTCAAAAGACCTCATCCGATAGTTAAAATCTTTTTCTCTTGTCGATGAATAGATTTTTTCTATTTCTGTAGTTGCCGCAGGATTTCTCAGCCAATTTTAAACTAATTGACTTCAAAATTTGCAGAGATCTTTAATTTATATACCTTCACAAGTTTACTGACCTAGAATTTTTATAAGACAAGCTCAAGTGAATGTTCAACAAAATTACTTGCATAAAATTTTATAAAAATACCTATTTTTTCTAATATTTTCAACTTTTTCCAAATCAAACTTTTTAAATTCATTTTTTTTTAGAAACTTCAAAAAAAATATTACAATAATCAATTAATTTCAACGAAGTCACTTCATAATAACATACGAGTATTTGTACATCAATATAATCCATTTAACAGTAAATATAAAATAGAATGATTTTCAGGAAACGTTAATTTGTTTTATGAAAAATTGGATAATCTACATGGATTTTATTTAAACACCATGTCTAGATATACACAACCTTATATTGATATAGAAACAAATAGTGAAAATGAAATAATTGAAATTACTGGTCCAGATGTTGATATCATTAATATTTTATCTGATAGTTTAAATTTTACTTTTGATAATACTCCCTTACTAACACCAAAAAATGAAAATACTACAATCGAGTTATTTCGGAGAAATAGGATCTGAAACAATAAACTTGTGAAGATATATAAATTGAAAATCTCTGCAAATTTTTGAGACTATTTGTTGAAAATTGGCTGAGAAATTCTACGGCAACTAAAAAAAATAGACGATATTAATTCATTGACAAATGAAAAAGGATTTTAACTATCAGATGAGGTCTTTTGAAATTATTAATGGATTAAAGTCTGATATTCAATATATATTTAAGATAAAAAAAAGTTTCATCAATTAATATCATTAAAAACAATTATCATTACATTTAAATTTAATTTTTTTCAGACTTTAACTCAGGCCTGATACCTTAATATTTAAAATTTAATAATAAAACAGATTGAAAATAAAATTTAAGAAATTTTAGTTATACACGAATAAGTTTCACTTTTCACAACAACAAATAAGCTAAGCATCAATACCCAAGATTTATAAAATTTGAGTATAATTAACTAAAGAGCATAAATATCACTTTCACTTTATGAAACAAATTTTTATTTTATCACCATAAACTTAAATTAGTTTTAATATTCAAAATTTAATAATGAAAATAGGTTAAAAATAAGGTTTAAGAAATTTTAGTTTCACACAAACGAATTTCACTTTTCACATCAACAAATAAGCTAAACATTAATACCTATGATTCATTAAATTTGAGTATTATCAACTAAAAAGCATAAATATCACTTCCACTTTATAAAACAAATTTAATCTTATTACCACAAACCTAAAATAATTTCATATTTAAATTTAATTATAAAATCAAGATAAAAATAAAGTGTAAGAAATTTTAATTTAACACAAACATATTTCACTTTTCACATCAACAATGAGCTAAAACATCGATAATTAAGATTTATTAAATTTGAGTAATAACAACAAAAAGCATAAGTATCACTTCCACTTTATGAAACAAATTTAATCTTATTACTATAAACCTAAAATAGTTTCATATTCAAAATTTAATAATAAAATCAAGTTAAAAATGAAGTTTAAGAAATTTTAGGTTCCATGCTGATGTCTCATTTTTACATCAACTTTTTATTATTGGATAATGAAAGAATAATCTTATAGGATTAAAATTTTATTCTCAGTTCTATCATCACAACAAAGCTGCACACTCATTTTCAAGTGTCTAGCTCTTTCAGTTGTTGAGATATGAAATTGAGGTGAAAAGGCAGAATAGCTAACATTAATCAGAATTGAGAAATATCAACAAAAAAGCATATGACTACCACTTTATGAATAATTAAAAATTAAATAATGAAATGGAACTACAGATTAATTTCACACAGGACATACTTTATAAACACATTTCACTTTTTACAAGTAATTTTTGTAAATAATTCACTTTTTCGCAATACACTTTTATTAGAATTTAGAAGACCATAATAAATGCTCTCCTCAGAGGTTTACTACAAAAGCAAAGAAGGGGTTCTTATTATATTGTAAAAGTTATTATTTAAATCAAATAAAATGATTAATTTACAAGTAAGTTCAAAAGAACTTAGGTTTGCTTTACGTTAAAAAAATTTATGGCTCTGAAAAGGGCCGATTTAAAAAGAAATAATGAATTTTGCGAGTCACTGATGTCATGAATGCTCTCCGACATAGCATGAAATAAAACAGTGAAACATTTCAAAATCTTTCAGTGAAAGATTTCTTAGAAATATTTTATACATATTGTTGAAATATTTCGTAGCAAGATATAACGAACGAATAAAAAATCTTTGAATGAAATTTTTCAGCAATATTACAGTAATATTATATTAAAATATTTCATGAAATCTCGATGAAATATTACAAACAATATTTCATAAATCTTTCAACAATATTTGTCTGCAAGATTATTGGTTTACTTATATTACAATGAAAGATTGCTGAAAGCTTTCAAAGAAAGTTTTCACGAAACACGATTGAAAGATTTATGAAAGATTTCTCACAGGCGTTCTCCTAGCTGTACCTCGAAAACTTCACGCAATCTTTTATAAATCTTTTATGCAACATTGCAAGGAAATATATTAGCAACCTTACAGAGAAGACTTCACGAAATATTTCATAAATCTTTCAACAATATTTCACTGCAAGATTTTTGGTTTACTTAGACTGCGATGAAAGATTGTTGGAAGCTTTCATTGAAATCTTTCAGGAAACATAATTGAAAGATTTATGAAAGATTGCTCCTGAGCGTTCTCCATGCTGTTCCCAAAAATCTTGACGCAATATTTCATAAATCTTTCATGTAATATTGCAAGGAAATATAGTAGTAATCTCTCAAAGAAAGCTTCATGGAATATTTTATAAAATCTTTCAACAATATTTCTCTGCGATGTTTTTTGTTTACTTAGACTACAACGAAAGATTGTTGGAAGCTTTCATAGAAATTTTTAAGGAAACCTGTTTGAAATTTGTTATAAAAGATTTCTCTCCAGTGTTCTCCATGCTTCAGCCAAAAACCTTCACACTATCTTTCATAAATCTTCCATGAAAGATTTTTAAAACTGTGGTAATTTTGCAATGAAAAATTGTAGAAATCTTTTATAAATATTTTCTTGAAATATTACCGTCAATGTTGCTAAAATCTTTCATAAATTTTTCATGAAAGATTTTTGTAACTCTGATAATCTTGCAATGAAAGATTGCAGAAATATTTCATAAATATTTTCTTGAAATATTACTGTAAATATTGCTGAAATCTTTCATAAATCTTTCATGAAAGATTTTTAAAACTGTGATAATCTTACAATAAAAGATTACAGAAATATTTCATAAATATTTTCTTGAAATATTACTGTAAATATTGCTGAAATCTTTCATAAATCTTTCATGAAAGATTTTTAAAACTGTGATAATCTTGCAATGAAAGATTGTAGAAATATTTTCGAAATATTTTTCCGAAATATTACTGTTGATATTGCTGAAATCTTTCATAAATCTTTCATGAAAGATTTCTATGATAGTTACAATATTGCAATGAAAGATTTATTTGATTGCTTAAATCTGGCCACGATATATTGTGTAAATCTTTATTCGAAATGATTTAGAAATCTTGTTAAAATATTTCAGAAATCTTTCAATGAAATATTTTTAGGAGTTATTTTTCTGCAACGATTGAGTTTCCTAATCATGCCGATAGAAGCACGCGCGTTCAATGCGCGTTTTGTCCCCAAGTGGTAAGAGGATAGCTGACTTACTGTATAAGGCAAAAGCTTTGATTAGTGCATACGTGCGCAGCGCTTATCTTATCCAATATAAATGCGACTTTATAAGTGAATGTAAAATTATGTATGCGGATATGTATTTCATATAGAAGTATAATGAATCAAAATATAATATAGTATCATGTAAATAAAAACTATAATTATTGTGAATATGTGTGTGTGTGTGTGTATATGTGTGTGTGTGTGTGTGTGTGTGTGTGTGTGTGTGTGTATGTGTATCTTATATCGATATCACCGAAAGATTGTTAAAATGAAAGATTTCTATGACGTTAATAATCTTGCAATGAAAGATTGTAGAAATCTTTCAAAAAGATTCCCTTGAAATATTACTTTAAATATTGCTGAAATCTTTCATAAATCTTTCATGAAAGATTTATTTGATTGTTTAAATATTGCTTCGAAATATTGCATAAATATTTCCTAAATATTTATTTGAAATATTTCAGAAAATCTTGTTAAAATCTTTCAGAAAACTTTCATTGAAATATTTGTTTGCAGTCTCTCAGGTGGACATAGCGGGCTTTTAACAACATTTCCGTTTAAAACTTTTCACAAAAGGCTAATGAAAGATTTTATCGATATGTGCAGTAAATATATTTCTGAAAGAAAGGAGAAATATTTCATAAATCTTTCATGAAAGATTTCTATACTGGTGATAATCTTGCAATGAAATATGGCATCAATCTTTCAGAAAGATTTCCTTGAAATAATTTCGTAAATATTGTTAAAATATTTCATAAATCTTTCATGAAAGATTTTAAAAACTGTGATAATCTTGCAATGAAAGATTGTAGAAATCTTTCATAAATATTTTCTTGAAATGTTACCGTAAATATTGCTGAAATCTTTCATAAATCTTTCATGAAAGATTTATTTGATTGTTTAAATATTGCTTTGAAATATTGCATAAATATTTCTTAAATATTTATTTCAAATATTTTAGAAAATCTTGTTGAAATATTTCAGAAAACTTTCATTGAAATATTTATTTGCAGTCCCTCAGGCGGACATAGCGGGCTTTCAACAATCTTTCATCGAAAGATGTTTGAAATCTTTCATTCTTTCCTTGCAAATATTTCTGAAAGCTTTCATAAATATTTCATGCTATGTGGGCTTTGGTGCGCTGCTTCTTGAATTCATAAAAGAGCTGTTTCATGCACATATATAAGATTCCTAAGCACAATGCTCTCTTATGAGAGGTTTAATTAAGAATGCCCTCATAATTATCGTTAATATCCCCCCTCATTTCTCATATAAGAGAAATATTGCGTACAACAATGTGCGCGCACGACGCTCATTCATGAGAGGTCGGAGCAAGAATGCATCAAACATTGAGTTTAATACCCCCTCTTCTTTTCTCATATAAGAAAAATTTTGCGTACAATAATGTGTGCGAGCGATGCTCTCTCATGAGAAGTCGAGTTACGAGTGTGCTAATCCTCGCGTTTAATATCCCCTCTCCTTTTCTCATATGAGAAAAATTTGCTTACAACAATGTGCGCGCGCGATGCTCTCTCATGAGAAGTCGAGTTACGAGTGCGTTAATCCTCGCGTTTAATATCCCCTCTCTTTTTCTAATACAAGAGAAATATTGCGTACAGCAATGTGCGCGCGCGATGTTCTCTCATGAAAGATCGGAGCAAGAATACACCAAACATTGACTTTAATATCCCCTCTCCTTTTCTCATATAAGAGAAATATTGCGTACAGTAATGTGCGCGCGCGATGTCCCTTCATGAGAGGATAGAATAAAAATTTTTTAATCCATGCGTTTAATATCTCCTCTCCTTTTCTCAAGAGAAATATTGCGTACAGCAATGTGCGCGCGGTGTGCTCTCGTGAGAGGATAGAATAAAAATGAGTCAATCTACGCGTTTAATATCACTTCCCCAGAAGTATTGGGCTACAAATGCGGTGATAAACTTGAGTTATTAAAGTTGCTACAAACTTGAGTTATTAAAATTGCTACAAACTTGGGTTATTAAAATTCTAACCTGTCGCGACAAGTAGTGGGCTACAAATGCAGTGGGTTACAAATTTAGTGGGCCAGAATCCCCCTGGGCTAGAATCCCCCTTGTTTACCTACTCCTATCTTTTAGGCATCGTGTTGGTATGCAATTTTTCCAAATTATTCGTGTGTATATATGCGCGCGCGCGTGCACGTGTGTGCCAGTCAAAACAATCGAGATGACTCGTCGCTTTTCTAAAATACTGGGACACATCATGTTATAAATATTGACTAACAAGTGTTATAAAAAATTAATGCTAATTATCTATGATTGTTATAGTTGGTTATTAAATTTCCTTACCTGTCTTTCGTGATCTGTCTGCTCACTTGAAAGATAGTTTCATAACCTATAAATTCAGACACTTAAGTACAGACGAAACAACAAATTCTAAGCAGTTTTTACAATAGTTTTTATCAACTACCAAATAGAGATCAGGAAAACTATTAATTAAAAAAAATTGTTCATGAAAAAATTATTAATAGTTAGACTAATTATTAATAACTAGACCAGTACATCTTTAGCACGTGTCTCAATCTGTAGTTTATTCGTAACCAAAATCCGCCAAATTCGAAAGTAGAAACTAATAATGAAACGACAAAATAGACTAATAGTTGGATAATCATTAATGTTATTGAGAAAAACAATGTAGGGTTAGAAGGAAAGGCGTGCAGAGGTGCCCGCGCGCCGACACGACGTGCCGCGCTACATAAATTAATGTATCTCTCCCAGTAATAATAATTTCTCCATTAATTGAAAACATGTTTTTTATAAAAAATTTGACGTAGAATTTGAGTGTAATGAAAAATCGTTAAATTTTGGAGTCCATACTTAAAAATTGATTTTAAAATTTGAATCGTTAATAACAATATAAAATTGTTTATAAATTTTTTTGTAAATATTTTTTTCTTAAAATTCACTTTTTTATCTTCAAAATGAAAGAAAAAGTTTACTCTAGCTTAAAAAGCACCGGAGTCATAAGTGTTTGGAAATGAATCTCCAAGGCAAAAATCACGAAAATCTCCAATTCTCAACTCCCCTATCTAAAAAAAAAAAGAAAAATCCTCGAACAGGTATATTTTTTTCTATATAGAACCCATGAAAAAAAAGCCAAATAATTACCCATATATTTGTTTGGAATCTCTTTCAAATTTTTTTTTCTACACTATCTAAATTTCCAGGGTAAGATATTTTGTCATTAGATTCAAAGATACGTTTAGTATGTTTTTTTCATAATAATTTATGTTGTAATCAAACAGATTCTCGTAACACCAATTGGGACCTTGCATGAGAAAATGCATTATATCCGTCAGGTAGAATACGAAAAAATAAAAGAACCGTATTTTTCGTTTTTTAAAATATGATGAATTGCAAAAGTTATAGCCAGTATAAGTTAATACAATTTCGATACGTATAGGGGACGTTTCACGTCAACTCACCTAAAAAAAAATAGAATTCGTGGAAAATCTGTGAAAATGTTCTATTTGATACCCAAAATATACAAAGAAAATTTTAGAGGTCCAGGTCAAAGGGGTCAGGATTTAAACGTGATGGAATTTTTCGAATTTTCCAAATTTTTTGCTAAATAAATATTTTAATGAATTTTTTCCTCAAAAACTATCAATTTTTCGTTAAAACTTTATAGAATACTTTTTCTTGGAAATTAGATGTAGAATTCACCTGAATTTTTGCAAAGTATAATATGCTGATTTTTATGCTTACTTGATCGATTTAAACATACTATTTAGTTTATCTAAAAATCGAGCAGGTTAAATTGGCTTTTTAAAGTCTTATTTTTTTGTTTTTTTATAAGGAAAAAATATACGAAGCCTCCAGTTGGGCAGCCTTCTCAAAGTTACTAATTGTGCAAAAATGTCTGAAAAATCGTTATTTTGGATCAATGATGAGATTCGTGATTTTTTTTCTGAAAAAGTATTGATTTTTGGGACAAATGTATGAAAATGTTTTTTATTGGAAATCATGTGTAGAATATGAACATATTCTTACAAATTGTAATTTAAGACATCATGAACCATATATACTAAAAATTTAACAAAAAATAAATTTTAAAATTTCAAAATTTCATTTATAATTTGTGATGTTTAGCAAATAATGGTTTACAAAAATTTACATACATTTAACATACAATTTCCAATAAAAAACATTCTCATACATTTGTCCTAAAAATCAATACTTTTTCAGAAAAAAAATCACGAATCTCATCTCCAAAATAACGATTTACCCATATGGAAAAAATTTTTGGATATAATTGTAAATAACTGTTAATAACTGTAAATAAATGTAAATAAATATAAATAACTGTAAATAACTGTAGAAAAGTGTTAAAAAATGTGGGAATTGAGACATAAATAACAGTTATTTACAATTATTTACAATTATTTACTGTTCCCTGGTAGAAATTTTCAGCATCTTTTGGCCAAGCATAGGCCATTTTTTATCAATTTGACCAAAAAATGCTAAAAATCATGGCCAAATACCCTGCTATCGAGCGACCTTTCATGGTGAAAAGTTGACAAAATAATGGTGAATATATTTAGTTTTATTATAATATTTTATTTGAAGGTTATGATCACGCTTTTCTGCTAACATCTGCTGTCTCTATATAGATACATAACCTAACAGCTATACTCCACGCAAAATGTTTGCAGCACTATACTATCTGCTCACGCGTGATAAATCAAATAACTTATTTATGAAACAATTATTAATATATATAGTTACATTAAAAGAAAATCGAACATTAGTTAAAATAAGATATATATATAATAAATATATGTAAATTTTAATAATTAAGTTCCAATTTTTGCAACTTTAAAATTAAATCATTCACCATTTTTTCGACAACTTTTTACCAGTGACAGGCTAAAAATTGACTAAGAAAGTTGGCCAATCGTTAATGTTTTCACCATTTGAGATGGTGAATTTTCTACCAGGGTTACACTGAGAAAAAAATTTAGTTGGATTAAGTAAGGCTTAATTGAATCAATGAAATCCCTTAGGTGCGGGCGGCACATAAAATATTTTGTTACATTAATACAAATATCTGAATTGAGTCAAATAAATATTTCATTTTTTTAAATAAATATTTGATTCTACTAAACATCACAAATATTCGTTAAAAATAATATTTTGTATTTTCAAATAAATATTTGACTTACTAAATGTCGCGAAGATTGATTCAATAAAATTAATTCATTGTTTTTATAAAAAATTTTATCAATTAAAATGCCCATTTGTTTTTCTAATTGATTATTTCATTACATTAATATACATATTGGAATTAAATCAAATAATATTTTGTATTTTCAATTAAATATTTGACTTATTAAATGTCGCGAAGATTGATTCAATAAAATTAATTCATTGTTTTAATAAAA
The DNA here is from genome assembly GCA_017163975.1 of Anastatus disparis. Lineage (NCBI taxonomy): Eukaryota > Metazoa > Arthropoda > Insecta > Hymenoptera > Eupelmidae > Anastatus > Anastatus disparis. The sequence goes on along the minus strand of JAFFSR010000372.1, from coordinate 108,211 downwards.
AAAATTATCAATTAAAATGTCCATTTATTTTTCTAATTAATTATTTCATCATATTAATGTTATATTGAAATTAAATTAGTTCAATATTTTATATTTTTAAATGAAAGTTTAATTTATTGAATATTTTAAATTTAATAAAATTTTAAGATTTAATAAAATTAATTCATTGTCTTAACAAAAAATTGATTAATTATTCGGTTTCACAAATAAAATATTCCTTCAAAGTAAAGAAATATTTAATTAATTCGATTTATAGATATTTTAATCGAACAAATACTGTCTTTAATCAACAGTATTTGCTTTCAGTGATTTACATTTATTTATTAACATCAATGAATTGATGACTCATTAAAGGACAGGTGAATATGATTCCATTTATTTATATGGTAAAGAATAACAATTATTAACATACTAACATTAGTATGCTTTATACAGTGATCGCACACGCAGTAAATCTAACATAAATTTCGCTCGCATTACAATTTACGTATTATCTTGAATTTTTAACTTCCTTATATATCAACTTAGAAGCCCTCTTACCGCTTGCGAGATCGAAAATTAACGACGCCACCAAGCGGTAGTATCATCAAACCATCGAACTAAATGATTTTGTTAAAACAATAAATGTTTCTTTTAGTTCAAATATGTATTTGAATGAAATAAATTATGTAGATGAAACAAATAGTGGATTTACTTGATTTTAACAAGTATTGAATCAGATTTCTCTGTAATTTTTATTAACTTTAGTACATATTTTGCTAAGTTATTCACTTAGCAAGACACGTATTTAAAACACGAGTTTGTTTGAGTATAAAGGATGATAACTTATACAAAAAAATATTTTTCAAGAATATTAAATATTAATTTTAACATTATATTTCATTTGATTTAGTAAATATGTTATTAAATAAGAACTGCTTGTTTCAATAAATATTTCATTAAGATAATCAAATAATTATTTAATCGATCTGATAAAAAAATTAATTAATACAACAAAATATTTAATTTGGACATAAATAATAAAATATTTAAGTGTTAAAAATAATAATTAATTCAATTAATCACTGATTTCATAGACGCAATATAATTAAATAATAAAAGTAATAAAATAATTTTATAGAACAAAATAAATCAAATATTTGAATCAATTAAAAATTTATTTAATTTAATGCATCCAATTAATTATAATATAGTAATGAAATTATTTGAGTAAAAGACAATGAGATATTTCATAGAATCAATCATATATTTTATAAAGAGAAAAAACGCATTCATCAAAGCAACTAAATATTGAATTAAAATAATTAGGTATTTCATTGGCCAGTGAAATAATTTAATATAAGTCATATAATATTTATTCAAAACAATGAAATATCTTTTTGTTATTATTCAAAATTTATTGAAAGAATAAAACAATAATTTTGACATTATTAAATATTTCATTAATATAATTAAATATATTATTGAGCAGTAAAGTAATTTAATAAAGGTGATATAATAATTAATTGAATCAATGTAATATATTTTTCTTTTAATCAAAATTTGATAAAATAATAGAATAAATACGTTAGAATTAGTAAACATTTTATTAAGATAATTAAATATATTATTAAACATCAAAGTAATTTAGTAGAAGTATTATAATATTTAATTGAAATAGTGAAATATATTCTTATGTCAATCAAAACTTGATAGAATTAATAAAATAAATATATTCGGTTTAATAAAAATTTCATTGAGATAATCAAATATATTATTGAACATTAAAGTAATTTTATGGAAGTGTTAATATAATATTTAATTGAATCAATGAAATATATTCTTGTTTCAATAATAACTTGATAGAAATAATAGAATAAATATATTTGGTTTAATAAATATTTCATTAAGATAATCAAATATATTATTAAACATTAAAGTAATTCAATAGAAGTGTTAATACAATATTTAATTAAATCAGTGACATATATTCTTGATTCAATTACAATTTGATAGAAATAATAAAATAAATATATTTGGTTTAATAAATATTTCTTTAAAAAAAATTTAATATCTGATTTTACGTTGCACCTTTCTTGACTTTAAAAAAATAATTTTTAGGTTTTCTTTTTGTGAATTCATTGAAATCGGATTTGTTGATTTTAAGGAAGCTATTTCTTTAAATTAATTGTAATTTTTATTGAAATGCTGATCAAATTTTATGTGTTATATACAACAAAATATTTTTTTTTATACAATCACATATATTATTAATTAAATGACAATGTTATTAACTTAGTGAAGCATTTATTTACAATATAAGCTTCTTTAACTTAATCGGATGACCGTTAATTCAAGCAAATATTATATTGATGATTGACCAATATTTTTTTATTGTTATTAAAGATTTTGTAAATTTAACAAACGATTTACTAAAATAAATATTTAATTATTGTAACAAAATATATAGATACTTTACAAACATATTCTATTGTTACAAATAAATATTTTATAAAATTTTATCAGCTGCCTTAATGAAATTGATTTGATTAAATCAATCAAATAATTTAACCGAAACAATAAATTTTTCTTTATTTTAAAAAAATATTTATTTTTTTCAACTTAGGTATCAATTTTTTTTATCCCAACTAAATATTTCAGTGATTTAATAACCTTGCATATTACTTCAATCAAAATTAATTTTTATCAACAAAATATTTAATAATTAAATTTATTTCATTGACTCAACTAAATTTTTTTCTCAGTGTATTTACACTTATTTACAGTTATTAACTGTTATTTACACTTATTAACTGTTATTTACACTTATTTGCAGTTATTTATATTTATTTACAGTTATTTACATTTATTCACTTTTTTCACAATTATTTACAGTTATTTACGATTATTCATAGTTTTTTACAATTATTTGCAGTTATTTACATTTTCGAAAATTATCACGAATTTATTCAATAATTTTATATATAGGCGAAAATTTTTAAAAATGTGAATAACTGTAAATAACTGTAAAAAACTATGGAAAATTGTAAATAGTTGTAAATAATTATAAATAACTGTAAATAACTGTAAAAAACTGAAAATAACTGTAAATAACTATAAATAATTGTAAATAATTATTAATAACATTAAATTATCCACTAATTCAAAAATTTTTTTAAAATTTAAATAACTGTAAATAATTATGAATAACTGTAAATAATTATGAATGATTGTAAATAATTATAAAAAACTGTAAATAATTGTAAATAATTGTAAATAACAGTTAATAACAGTTAATAACTGTAAATAACTGTAAATAATAGTAATTAATAATAAATAATAGTAAATAACTGTAAATAACTATTATTTATGTCTCAATTCCTACATTTTTTAACAGTTATTTACAATTATTTACTATTATTTACAGTTTTTCACATAAATTATTTCCATATGGGTATTCAGACTTTTTTGCACAATTAAGTAACTTTGAGAAGGCTGCCCAACTGGAGGCTTCGTATATTTTTTCCTCATAAAAAAAAAAAAAAAATAAGACTTTAAAAAGCCAATTTAACCTGCTCGATTTTTAGATATATTAAATAGTATGTTTAAATCGATCAAGTAAGCATAAAAATCAGTATATTATAATTTGCAAAAATTCAGGTGAATTCTAGATCTAATTTCCAAGAAAAAGTATTCTATTAAGTTTTAAGGAAAAATTGATAGTTTTTAAGGAAAAAATTCATTAAAATATTTATTTAGCAAAAAATTTGGAAAATTCGAAAAATTCCATCACGTTTCAATCCTGACCCCTTTGACCTGGACCTCTAAAATTTTCTTTGTATGTTTTGGGTATCAAATAGAACATTTTCACAGATTTTCGACGAATTCTATTTTTTTGTTAGGTGAGTTGACGTGAAACGTCCCATAGATATAGCGCCAATATACATGACATCAACTGCTTCCCACATAGCATATAAGGTTATAGTAAAAGATGCAACGCAAGGTTACAATAAAATATTGCCGCAAGGTTTCAAATAATATTAACACTCAAAACTCGCTACAGTATTGCAGCAATCTTACATTGAAACATCACGAAGAAACTTTGCTGTAAACTTGCAATGATGATTCAAAAAAACGTTTCAGAAAAGGTTGTTGTAAGGTTACAATAAAAATTTTTTGCAAGCTTTTATTGCAACTTTGCAGCAACATTTCAAATAATACTAGCAATGAAACCTCGCTGCAATATTCTAGCAATCTTGCACTGGAACATTACGAAGAAACTTTGCTGAAACCTTGCAATTTAAAAAAACATTTCACGAAAGGTTGCTGCTAGGTTACAATAAAATATTGCCACAAGGTTTTACTGCAACCTTGCTGCAGTATTTCAAATTATAAGAACTGTTAAATCATAAGTTTAAAGAAAGATTAAAAATGAATTTAGAAATATAATATTCAAAAGGCTTCAAGAATTATGTAATATTTTTGGCACATAATTTTCTATAAAATATTTCTGTAAAAGTTTTAAAAATTTTATTATTTATATGTATGTTATATTTTAAAAAATAGGCTCATTATTTTAAAATGAAAATAAATTATATTTTACAACTTAACCTTTATTTTAAAATAATTTCAACATTTTAGTATCCTAGACATTCAACTTTTTCCATGAAATTGTATCAAAATTGATGTAAAACTTAACTTTGTATAAAAATATAGAAATAAAATAATGATTGATACGTAAAGAAAAAGAATTTCATTTTTGACTTTAAAAAAATACATTATAGAAAGAATTTTTATGGGCATTGTTATTATTTCTATTTTTATATTTATCATTTATTATTTTATAATTCATTCAATTCTTTATTCATTTGTTGTACTTACTTTCATTTTTGTATCATCCATCCTTTGAACTGATGTCCTCTATGCTGATGAACTTAAGCATGTACATAAATGTATAGTTTCGGGTTTACTAAAACATTTAAAAGATTAATTTTTTTATTATGTATATTGATCTTTAAGTTTGATTTTTATAATATTTTTTCAGTTCATTTTCCCAGAACATAAGCTCCCAATGAAATCTTGCAGAAACCTTTTATTGCAATATTGCAAGAACCTTTCATAGCAACCTTGCAGGAATCTTTCATCGAAAGATTGCTCCAATCTTATATGTTAACTTTGCAGCTAAATTTCATAAAACTTTGCACAAATGTTTGTGCAAGGGACATAAAAAGGTTAATGCAATCTAGCAGTGAAACCTTGCAAAAACCTTACCAACCTTGCCAGCAACCTTGCAGCAAGGTTTCATACTGTGTGGGCTCTATCTCTTTGAGTTTTCATTCTTATGATAAAAGAAAGAATACGCGTTCTTTATCTTTTCTTTCTCTAAATGACGGACATAATGGATTTAAAAAAAAATTTTCGTGCAACATCCCAATTATTCATTAATCATATTTGCGATTCTGTTATTCGCAATTTATGAGTTCTTGTTTAATAGAAATTCATTTAATTAACATTTTATGACACACTTTCAAAGTCTACGAATAATTTTGAGTACATATTTTTAAAATTTTAAAACAATCAAAATACATAAGCGAAAATAATGATCTTAATATTATAAATATATCGATAACTAAAATTAATTAATTTTATAGCCAGATACTCCCAATCCACTTGTAATACTGTACGTAGCTGACTTGGCAGATCCCAAAAATATCAATACAAAAGAAGTAAGACCCCCGGCAAGTATGGAGCATATGTAAGTCAATTAATTTAAAGTATAATAGAATTCATGAAAATAAAAATGTTATGTATAAATGTTTGGATAATTGTAAATTATTTACAAAATAATTTATGTAGGAAAAGTGTCTGAAATAGAGATTGAAAATGAAATATTTATGTTCAATATTGACAAGAACACGCCGAAAAAATAGCTTTTAAAACACCCAAAATTAGAGTGCAAACTTTTAATTTTTGTAAACATCCAATTTGAGGTATTCTTTTTTGTATGCATTTAACATCAGTATGATAAATCCAGACGTGATTATAGTTGACAAGCAATAACAGACTTACATTTCTAATATAATGTACACGAAATCAGAGCATGATTTCTGTAAACAATTATTAGCCACTTTCTTTGAGCTTCGGATATGACTGGATCTTTAAGCCAAAGAATGGATCTCAATTATAGACGTGTCAATAAATAAATTAGAATTGTCAGTATTTGATGATTTTCCCCTAATTCCAATGAAAAAACCTACCTATGCCAAAAATGGAACCCTGACCGTGAACGTAAAAGTCGATTATTTCTACGCTTTAAACCATCACAGCTTTCCACGAATATGAATATCAATAGATATTTCATGTGATATAGTTATGTGCATTAGGTTTTAACTAGTTTATGACAAAATCACCCAATATTTAAAATAACTCTTTCAAAACTTCATGTTACTTAAAAATTGAAGTGGTTTTCGAAGTCTAAAGTAATACCTTTCATTTTTTGTCAGTTTAAGTAAGGATAATTGGAAATTAGGTTTTTTAAAGTTGAAAAAATAAAAGATTTTTTATTATTTTTCCCCTTACAATGGAAATTATTAAACTTTTTCGGGATCAATAGACTTTACAAGAATAATAGAAAAAAGATGCTTATTTGTATTTTCTTCCGAATGAGAGCCATTTTTTATAATTGTGACTGAAACGTGGGAATTCTAAGTGAATGGGAAACCGTTCGGAATGATAGGAAGATGCTTATTTACATCTCTATACCTATCATCGCAGAATGTTGAGATAGTAAACTTTCGAAAGATCATATGCACGAATAATATTTGGATAACAAATTTCAAAGGTTAGTCAAAAAGAGGTTTTCCAAGAGATAAAATAAATTATAACCTGAGTTTTTGCTTTGAATTTTGCTGTAAGCCCCATCAGTACAACGCAGGATAATTCTATTGTTGACGCAATAACAAGATAATTAATGTTAGTATTTTTTGAATTTACTAACAGCGTAAAATTTATGGGTTAAAATAAAGAAGTTACTGGTATATAGCTATCAATTTATTATTTGTGTTTATTCTATCACTTTTTAACGTTTCGATTTATTAAATTGAATTTTATTCAAGAGCTAATAAATTATAAACATATATAACAATCATTATAGCATTAATACAGGAATATTGTGCAGAGAATTGATTTTTACAAAGAATTTTTATTTTTTTAATAAAACTTCACTGAAAATTTACAAACCTAATAATGTATACTAACTAGAAGAGGGTCAGACCTCCGGATCACTGATTTTGTTCAAACTATGGGATAAGTTTTCAGGTGTAAAATTATGGAGAAAGCCAGAATTTCAGACCCTAATGCTCAATATTTCCCTAGTTACAGGTAATTGAGGAAAATCATTGAAAAAGTTACTAGATTTTTAAACATTTATAATTCTTCAGCATTAACAGCTAGGAGCTTAAAACTTCTTTTAAACGAAAGCTGAGCTCAAATCTTTTCGAAATAGCACTTACAGTATTTAAAAATATTTTTTTGTCCTCAGGCCGCAAAATAAATTTTTGTGTCCTCTATACGGAGCACAAAATGGTGTATTCTTGTCCTAAGCCACAAAAGAAAAATGTGCATATTTAATGTATTATTTTAATAAAAGTTCGCAGAAAAACGTTCTCGACGTTGCTGATTCTTGGAATTGAACTGAATAAACTGTTCGCGTTCCTTAATATAGCTATCCTTTTCTTATATATACAATACTGGATATGCGTTAACGAATAACTTGGACTCAATATATGTATATTATGAAAGAAAAGGAGAGAGCGAGGAAAAGACATAGTTACAAGTTTCGCGTGATAAAACTTTTTTTTTTCTTTTTGCTTTCTCATAGAGAAAGCATCGTATCAGTAAAAAAAATTTTTTTCTATTTTTTCATTAATTTGTACATATTTAGACTCAGGGAGTCGAAAAAAGTGGTTTCCAGAAAATGTCTGTATGTATGTGTGTGTATGTGTGTGTGTATGATTTCAGTACGCAAATAAGATCTCGAGAACTACTCGATGGATTAACTTCAAATTTTGCATGCAATTTATTTTTTTTTCTACCGGGGGGGGTAAGCTATTGAAAATTGATCTTCTTAGCTCAGTTTTTTTTTTTTGAGCCATTTTAAGAATTTAAAAAAAATTTTGATTTTTCATTTTTTTGATATTTTACGTAAACTACTCGAAGAATTTTCTTGAAAATTTGTATAAACATTATTTGCGACTGCCAAAAGAAGAAAAACTTTTACTAACTGATTTTCTTAGCGCACTTTTAATTTTAGAGCATTTTGAAAATTTTGAAAAAAAAATTTTTTTTTCATTTATTTTTTATTTTACGACAAATATTCGATAGATTTGCTTCTAAATTTGTATGCAAGTTATTCGCAATTGTCTAAAGAAAACAAGCTTTGGAACACTTATTTTCTTAGTGTGGTTTTAATTTTAGAGCATTTTGAAAATTTTGGAAAAAATCTCTATTTTTCATTTTTTTTCTATTACACAAAAACCATTCGATAGATTTGCTCGAAAATTTTTATGGAAATCATTTGCAATGGCCTAAATAAAACAAGCTTTGGAAAACTTATTTTCTCAGTGCAATTTTAATTTTAGAGCATTTTGAAAATTTTGAATAAAATTTTTCTAATTTTTTTTATATTTTACGTAAACTACTCGATGAAGGAGCTTCAAATTATGTATGGGAATTATTTATGATTGTCAAAATAAAATGAACTTTTGAAAACTAATTTTCTTCAATTTTCTTAGCGCACATTTAATTGTAGAGCATTTTGAAAATTTTGAAAAAATTTTTTATTTTCAATTTCTTTTCTATTACACAAAAATCACTCGATAAACTTGCTCAAAAATTTTCATGCAAATGATTCACTATTATCTGAATAAATCAAGCTTTGGAAAACTTATTTTTTTAGCGCAGTTTTAATTTTAGAGCATTTTAAAAATTTTGGAGAAAATGTTCATATTTCATTTTTTTTCTATTACACAAAAGCCATTTGATAGATTTGCTCAAAAATTTTCATACAAATTATTTGTTATTGCCTAATTAAAGCAAGCTTGGAAAAACTTATTTTCTTAGCGCAGTTTTAATTTTAGAGCATTTTGTAAATTTTGAATAGAATTTCACTTATTTTTTGGTATTTTACGTAAACTACTCGATGAAGTAGCTTAAAATTATGTATAGAAATTATTTACGATTGCCTAAATAAAATGAACTTTTGAAAACTGGTTTTCTTAGCGTCGTTGTAACGTTAAAGCGTTTTGAAAATTTTAAAATAATGTTTATTTTTCAATTATTTGGTGTTTTTTGTAAACTATTCGATGAAAATGTTCCGAAATTTGTATGTAAGTTATTGGTTATAGTGTTAAGAAGACAAGCTTGGGAAAATTAATTTTATAAACGCATTTGTAATTTTAGAGCATTATAAAATCACATTATGCAAATGGTAAAAGTAAGAAAGAGTAAAATTCATATAGTTTTCGTAGGTATTAAGACAGCCTTCAATACAGAGGATAGGGACATTTATATTAAAATCGTATTTAAAAAAATAAAATCAAATTATTTTAACTCAATGCGCTCTATGAGAAAGCATTGCGCAAAAGCACTTGGCAGCGTTTTTAGACAGTATTTTTCAATTATAATTTTTATAGTTTATCTTCGTTTTATATTTTGTTGTATTTTTGTTTAATTTTTATATTATATTTTCACAATTATTAGTTGTTTTTGTAATCGAATTTTTTTCATTCTATTTTTTTAAAACTTTTTTTTCTTTTTTTAAATAATATTTTTTAATTATAATTTTTATAGTTTAGCTTTAATTTATATTTTATTATATTTTCGTTTAAATTTAATGTTATATTTCAACAGTTATTAGTGGTTTTTATAATAGAATTTTTTTATTGTATCTTTTTATTGTATTTTAAGAATTATTACTTATTTATTGTTTATAATTGAATTTTTTTAATAAATTTTTTAACATTTTAAGAATTATCAATTATTTTTTTATAGATGGGGGGCTCCGCCTCAGCTTTCGCTTAACGGCCTTCGGGCAAAAAATAGTATATGCAGTCACGGCCACAAACGTATCATTCTTGCTCGTGCAGCTGGAGCGGCCTCGCTACGCTCGGCCTCTCAGCATGCACTCGCCAAGAATGATACGTTTTGCGGCCTTGACGCATAATATACTAATTTTTCCCACAGTAATAGCGTAATAAGGATTGAACCCAATTTCATCATTTATTATTAATTAATGTTTTAAAAAAGAAATTCAGGTCTAATATTTATCACTCTATAACTATAGGAAAAAATAATATTTTGAGATACCGTGAGTGCTATTTCAAAAGGATTTAAGCTCAACTTTCGTTTAAAAAAAGTTTTAAGCTTCTAGCTGTAAATGCTAAAAAATTATAAATGTGTAAAAATCTAGTAACTTTTTAGTAATTATCTTTAATTGTCTGTAACTAGGAAAATATTGAGCTTTAGGATCTATAATTCTGTCTTCTTCCATATTTTGACACTTGAAAACTTATCTTAAAGTTTGAGCAAAATCCGTGATCTGGAGGTCTGACCGTCTCCTAGTAAGTTATTAATTTAGTATAATCAATAATTATCTAAATTTGTGAGCGAATGGCGTCAATAAATATAAATTTTTTTACATGAATTGCTATGGTAATTTTAATCTATGAGATAATTAATGTTTAATTTATTTTATGGAGATAAAATATTCTACTAAGTGGAGTAAGTAACGGTAATCTATCGGGTATTGAATTAAGATAACCAACAACACTTTTATCCAAATGCAATTAAACGATGCATGTATATATATATATATATATATATATATATATATATATATATATATATATATATATATATATATATAGATACATATACATGCAAATCATATGCAAATAATGAACAAATAATGGACAAATGAACCATACATTAGATTCGGTTATTACATTTTAAATATCATATATTTATTTCCATTACATTACCAAGATATCAGATAAATAAACATAGAAAATTAGTGATACAAAAATGATAAAAAGTATCAGGAGCCTAAACATAAAAGGAAGTATAACTATTCTACCACTTTTGATTAGGTGTTTTTGACATTCATTGTTAAGAAGGGGCCGAACTATCTGTCTTTGTCTAATAGCGTTTTTCATAATTTATGTAAACACTATCTGATATAACAAGAAAAAAATAGCAGCCACCGCTAGATATTAGTATAATAAGTAAATTTTGTAATAACAACCAAATTTTTTTACTGCGTAGTTTTTGAATGATTAGAGACCTACCAAAAAAAATAGGTTATATTCTAGATTGCTAGTAGCCCTATTAAAAAAAATCAGGTGATAAATCACCTGATTTATCAGGTGATTTATCAAGCCAAAACATCATGTAACAATTTTTTTGGTTTTCACACGTTTCAAACCATGCTTAGTCAATTCAAAACAATTTTTGAAAATTTTGGAAAATTTTGAACTTTGAAAATTTTTTAGATAATTTGGTCTTAGAAAAAATTTTGATTAAATCACAAATAATTTCTAAGTTCAAAAACTTCAAAATTTTTCAAAAATTGTTCTAAATTGGCTAAGCATGGTTTAAAACGTGTAAAAAGCAACAAAATTGATACATGATATTTTGGCATGATAATTCACCAGGGAGGTCTCTAATTAGTCAAAAACTATGCGGTAAAAAATTTGGTTGTTATCACAAAATTTACTAATTATACAAATATTTAGCGGGAGCTGCTATTTTTTTCTTGTTATAAAGGATAGTGTTTATATAAATAATGAAAAACGCTATTAGACAGAGACAGACAGTTCGGCTCCTTCTTAATACGCTCAAGTTGCGTGTATAACTGCTGTATATATATATATATATATATATATATATACACACACATATATATGAATTCATATGCAAATGATATGTAAATATATATTTATCAAAATTCAATATATTATATTGAACGAAATTTAAATTATTATTCATAAATTATCAATCATTACGCAATAAAAATCGATAATTTATGATAAAAAATTTAAAAAGTATCAGGTTATTATAAAAAAGAAAGAGGTATACCATTCGTTATTTTGACAGTAGATGTGTATGTAATAAAATAATTCACAATTTATATATTAAAGATATTACCTCATATCGATATTTATTAATAGTTTAAAAACGTATGCAAATTAGATGCATATGCAAATTTCATAACACAAGCCTTAAAGAAAAAAGTCCCACCTTTTCATAAGCGAAATGATGGCAACCTGAATTTTAATTATGTATATGCTAACTTAATATGCTATATAAAATTTTTAATTAATTGTTAATAATTATTGAAAGATTATTAAGAATGTTAAATTTCGTACTCACAATTCAACGGTTCCCACAAGATTGATGTATTTTTTGCTGCGTTACAGGTTTAAATATCACTAAATCCGAATCTGTAGTCCATTTGACCACATCACCTCAGGGTCAAGGTCATTTCAAGGTTAAATCTACAAAATTAATGGCAACCATATTTTAACAGTGTATATTTATGTTTTTGAGGCCGCCGAATCTGAATCCGTGGTCCATTTGACCCCATCATCTCAAGGTCAAAATAATTCTGAAGGTCAAATCAACAAAATTAATAGCACCCATATTTTAATAGTATATGCATATGTTTCTGGGGTCACTGAATCCAAATTCGTGGTTCGTTTGACTCCATCACCTCAGAAGAAAGGTCATTTCAAGGTTAAATCTATAAAATTAGCGTAAAACAACCCAAAATTAATGCCATTTATTTTTTCTTATTATACCTTACACGATTCTCATCAAATAATCAGTGCAAAGGTTTCCTTTAACGTTTTTTACCAATAGTTTATTAATCTTTTTTCAATATCCAACAGTAATAGGCCAGCACACAAGTATCCCATCTACCTTGATAACGCTTCTCCATTACTGCAATGTCTTCGGGAAACGCTCCCTCTGTTCTTCACTATAATCTTCACAGTTGTCAGGAAAACTATCCAAGTGATTGTGTAAAAAATGTAATTTGTAATTCATTAGGCAACCCATTTTCCCAAAGTTCTCAACCACTTTAGATACAATTTCTTTGTAATTTGGGTTTCTGCGATTACCCAAAAAGTTTTCAGTAACTTCGTTAAAGCTAAGCCATGCAGCTCTTTCAATGTTTGTCACGGAACTAATAAACTGATCATCAGACATCATTTTTCTGATTTCTGGACCATCAAAAATATTTTCCTTTAATTCCGAATCTGATTTATTTGGAAACTTGCTTTTCAAGTATTTAAAGCACTGGCCATTTTTATTTGAAGCCTTAACGAATTGTTTCATTACACCAAGTCTTATGTGTAATGGCGGAATAAGAACTTTTTTCGGGTCAGCCAATGGAGTAGCTATAACGTTACTCTTTCCGAAATCGAGAGATTTTCTTCCTAGCCATTTATGATTTGTATAGTGCTTTGCGCGGTCTTTACTATCCCATAAGCACAAGAAACATAGCATCTTTGTAAATACAGATTGCTGTCCTAGCAATATTCCAGAAACTTTTGAATCGCCATATATAAGCTATTTATGCTTGATATACTGAATTTTTTGTAGTATAATTTTGAGATTGTCATATGTTTCCTTCATCGTAGTGGAGTGCGCTATAGGAACTAAGACATAGTAGTTGCTGTTGTACAGTAATACAGCTTTTAAACTTCTGTTTGATGAATCTATGAACAATCTCCATTCATCGACTTTTTATACATTAGGCTTAATTTCATTCATTGAACCTTACACATCTTTACAATATACTATTTTATCACCATCATGATTTATTTTTTCAAAATATGGTTCGAAACTTTTGCTTCTTGTTTTGTGAAAAGATACTTTAGTAGAATTTGCCAACTGATTTATACCTTTTAAACCCGAAGCTAAATGTTCTGCTCCATCTTTGGGTAAGTTAAGCTCTCTAACTGAATCGCTTAGTTTATTTTGAGTTCATAACTTCACGCTTTTGTCTTTCTGGCCCGCTGGAAGGAAAACGTCATCATCATCATCATTAATTTTAGTTTCTCCATAACTATCGCTTCCATATTTTGAATCATTTTCATTGATTGCATCTCCATCAATGCCGTCACTGACTTCGTCGTTATCTTCGTTATCATGTTTTCCATCGTTGAAATCTGATTTCATTGGTAACCTCTCAAGAAGATCTGATTCTTCATCTCTTTTTGTTTTTTCGATAGGTCTTTTTACAAAAATAACATCTGTACAATTTACATTTGTTTTATTTTTACTAATAATTCCAATAATTTTAGTGATACAGAAGTAACATTCCTCTCTTCCATCTGGTTAATACCATTCCATTGGGCTATCAAATTTAATTTTATCATCTTCTTTTGCATTATCTCACATACAAAGCATTTTACGACATTGTTCGCAGACACTACATGGAATCCACTTTTTATATTTACATCTGTTTTTAATTTAAAGCAAGTTTTGTTAATGTTTCTGAGATTCTCATCTCTAATGCATTTGGAAATTGTATAATGTACGATCTCACAAAAAAAAGAAAATTGAATATTATTTTTTATTCTTCAAAGTAACCTTGTATTAAATTGAAATTATTCGATATTTTACAACAACCCCAAGATACCGTGGTTTAGATTTGTTTCGCTTTGTATGTGGGATAAAACAAAAGAACATGACAAAGTGAAATTTGATAGCCCAATTAAATGGTATCAACCAGATAGAAGAGAGGATTGTTACTTCTGCATCACTGAAATTATTAGTTCTGTAAAAAGACCTATCGAAAAATGAAGAATTAGATCTTCTTGAGAGGTTATCAATTGAATCAGATTCCAACGATGAACAACATGATAACGAAGATAACGACGAACTCAGTAACGGCATGGAATAAGATGCAATCAATGAAAATGATTTAAAAGATGAATCTTATGAAAGCGATAGTTATGAAGAAACTGAAAATAATGATGATGATGATGATGAGATTTTCCTTCTAGCGGGCCAAAAAGACAAAAGTGTGAAGTTATGGATTCAAAATAAACTAAACGACTCAGTGAGAGAGCTTGACTTACCTAAAGGCGGAGCAGAACATTTAGCTTCAGCTATAAAAAGCATGAATCAGTTGGCAAATTCTACTAACGTATCTTTTCTATAATTTCTGGAATATTGTTAGGACAGCATATACTTACAAAGTATATGCGTCTATATTTACAAAGACGCTATGTTTCTTGTGCTTATGAGATAGTAGAGATCGTGCAAAGCACTATACAAATCATAAATGGCCTGAAAGAAAATCTCTCGAAGTCGGAAATAGCTACTCCATTGGCTGACCCGAAAAAAGTTCTCATTTCGCCATTACACATAAAACTTGGTGTAATGAAACAATTCGTTACGACTTTAAATAAAGATGGCCAGTGCTTCAAATACTTAAAAAGCAAGTTTCCAAATAAATCAGATGCGAAATTAAAGGGAGATATTTTTGATGGTCCAGAAATTAGAATAATGATATCTGATGATCATTTTATTAGTTCCATGACAAACATTAAAAGAGCTGCATGGCTTGGCTTTAAGGAAGTTACCGAAAACTTTTTGGGTAATCGCAGAAGCCCACATTACAAAGAAATTGTATCTAAAATGGTTGAGAACTTTGGGAAAATGGGTTGCCTAATGAATTACAAATTACATTTTCAACACAATCACTTGAATAGTTTTCTTGACAACTGTAGAGATTGTAGTGAAGAACAGGGGAGCGTTATCACCAAGACATTAAAATAATGGAGAAGCGTTATCAAGGTAGATGGGATACTAGTGTGCTGGCCGATTACTGCTGGATGTTAAAAAAAGATTGTAAAAATACTGGGAAAAATTGTGAAAGAAAAACTTTGCACCGATCATTTGATGAGAAACGTGTAAGGTATGGTAAGAAAAAATAAATGGCATGAATTTTGGGTTGTTTTACGCTAATTTTATAGATTTTACCTTGAAATGACCTTTATTCTGAAGTAATGAAGTTAAACGGACTACGGATTTGAATTCAGCGACCCCAGAAACATATGCATAAACTGTTAAAATATGGTTGCTATTAATTTTGTAGAGTGGACCTTGAAATGACCTTGATCCTGAGGTGATGGGGTTAAACGGACCACCGATTTAGACTCATCAACCTCAAAAACATAAATATATACTGTTAAAATATGGTTGCCATTAATTTTGTGGATTCGGCCTTAAAATGATCTTGACCTTGAGGTGATGATGTCAAACGGATACGGGTTCTGATTCAACGACCTCAAAACATAAGATGTACATGGTCTGGTCCGTGGGTTTTAACATTTCTTTTTGTGTGGCTATGTAATCAATAATCAATAACATTTTCGTTTATGATTACAAAATTTTGTGGAATGAGACTTTTTTGTTTAAAATAGTGCAACTAAACAGATTTTACATAAATTTTTACAGACATGCAAAATATGATGGAGGACAGTAGTGGGGATGAACTGTTGATAAGGCTTTTGTCTAAAGAATATGATGATGCATCTAATTCAAGAGATCCTGTACCACTACCACCTCCCGAAGAGGTAAGAGAAGTCATAAATGTCTCTGAAACTACCCTGAACTTTGCGGTAAAGGGGGTAAATAATAGTACAGCAGCGCCACCACCTATTGAACCAATGCCTGGTTGCTCTTGGTGGAATTATGATGAAAGATAGACATCACTGGCGATCGATAATAATGAGCAGAATATACTTAATACGATGGTTCCATCTGAATCACCAGGTACAGAGAATACAGATTAATTTAAGGATAAATTTATAAATTACACATTTTTATGTGATATTGGTATATCACATTGTAGACAAATATCTTCAACAGATAGATGTTGTTACTACTCAGAACTACATTATGATTTATGAAACTTGGTGGGGTGTCACTCAATAGCGAATCAGTTTTCGAGATATTTATTCTAAATATTCAAAATATTGACAATCTTTGCCTTCCATGCTCGCTAGTCGCTGCTCATGTATATGCTTTACGTGGTCAGATGCGTAGTGGTATTTACCATGACAGAAGAAATAGAATAAGACACCACCAGCACAATATTAGAAAGCGCAAGGGTTGAAACTTGTCAAACCTGCGAGAGTTATGATACCCGAAACAGGTTTTAGTATCAGAGAAATAAAATTATTTCAAAAATATTATGCGCTTTTCGGAGTTGCAAAGTTGTTTATTCTTTTCAAAACTTTGCTCGAGGGTATAAACCACTTTACTTTGGTGCGCATCGTGTATACGATGTTGGTAATGTAGTTAGACATACCTTAAATATAATGTATTATGAAAATTCTAATCATCACCACCCAATTTTAAATTAACTTGCAGCAGCTGGCAGCCCTGGCTACTGCATACCTTGTAATGAAAAGTTTAGTCATCAAAAAAATAAAAAATTCGCACAAAAATTTTGTAAATGTTTTCAGAGCCCCCCTTGCGACATAAATCAGGAAAAAATAAAATGTATTTAATGCACTAGATTTTTACGGTAATGTTTGTCTGGAAAATTATAAAATCTTAAAATCTTTGGATAATTTTCGGTCAGTATGCAAGAGCATGAAAACTTGTGTATTAATAATAAGTGAGAGGTTAATACTTATTTAGTTCTTCCAGTCATATAGCTGAAAAGCGAAGCCAACTGTTAGCGTAAGCCAACTATATAGCTAAACAGCTAAATGATTGACTAGCGCCAGTGCAATTTCGCTCGCAAACGCGCGTGCCGCCACCGCCGCTGCCGCACAGACCCGATCGGAAATGATAACAGGGCGCTGGCTTGGCCCCAACTAGTTGCCAAGAAAGCCTAACTGGGCCCTCTCTAGGCAAACTGTAGTGAAGGATGGCGCTGTGTAACGGGGTGCTAGCGAGGCCCTCGGAAGGCAACGTCTTCTCTGCAGTAAATCTATATCTATATATAGCATAAACTATACAAAGTTAAATTTTGGTTAGGAAAAAAGCAATGTTCAGTTTGTGTTGACGCATGCGCATATCAACGTAAAAAGGCTGGGCCCTGCTTGCGCCCTGTGTTAACCCCGTTACAAAATCAGCGTGGGCCACGCCTGGCGGCCAATAGAGGGCCTTGTATGTCATCTTGGCTAGCCACGATATCTTTCCGATCGGGGAGGGACGAAACCCCATAAAAATGGCGGAAATCCGGATTTTACTGGATTTTAGCTTAACATGAAAAAAAAATTGGGATGTATTCGTTTTATACAAAACTATATAGGTTCGTGTTCGTTTGACCGATATATTAAGTAATTATAGTGTAAAAAATAATACATCTATATATCCATGACTACATCATTCAAAGCTAATGATATGTACTATAATCGGTTCAATATATTTATACAAATACACACACACATATATATATATATATATATATATATTAGACAGGTCGTTATTTCCCGAAACTTACTGAGCATCGCTCCCAACCCTTAGATCGATGTGTTTATACTGGAAATTGAAAAAGCAGCTGGAATACCTTGTTGGAATAGAGATTTATCTTGCCGAATCGCAAGAAACCGTATTTTTTATTGTTTTTTCTTATTTTTCTTTTTTCTACATACAGCTATGACTGAAAAACTTTTTTTGAGACCCTCTTTCACACTTTTTCTATTGCCGTGAGTTAAAATAATATCTTATGGGGCAATTTAAGAGCCAAGAAAAATTTTTTTTCCGAATTGTTGCTCTTGAAATATTAAAAAATTTTACTCAAACGGGTTTTTTCTCGCGTATTTTGAGGTTGAAAGTACTTTATAATTTTTTTTCATTCAAACAAACAACATAACTTTAAAGTAGGCTTAAAGATCTTCAATTTCCTTTTTTAAGTTTCTAGGTGCTTCTGATACTGAGATATGGCCATTTGAATTTAATAGGAAATTCGTAAAATAAAATCTGTTAACATCGTGAGCATGCAATTGACTATCAACTCGCTCTGATCACAAATTCAGTTTCAAAGCACATAGAAACGGTCTAAGTAAAGCAAAATAAAGGTCTTAATTTTAACAAGAAAGTGGCGCTAGGTGTCTTTCGCACAGTCAGAGTTATGAAATTAGTAAATACCCATATAGAAATAATTTTCGTAAATATCTGTAAATATCTGTAAATATCTCTAAATAACTGTAAATAATTAATAAAAAGTATTGAGACTGAAATATTAATAAAAGTTATTTACACTTATTAATTATTATTTACAATTATTTATAGTTATTTAGTTATTTACGATTACTAACTGATTTCAAAAGTTATTTACTATTATTCACAAACACTTACAGTTACTTACTCTTAATTACTATTATTTACTATTAATTAAAATTTTCAAAATTTTTAGGTAAGTAATCAGTTTATTGTTATTTATAATTATTTACGATGATTTACAGTTATTTATAGTTCTTTACTTTTGTTGTCTTAGATAAATTTTCGGATCGCATGTACACTCTACGGTAATATATTCTATGATAATTCTTTTTCCCACATTTAAAAATTAACCAATAAAAATGAACGGACTAACGGAATCATCCAGTAATATCATGTTATTTTAAAATCACAGAACAAAAATATCATAGAATACGTTTCCGTTGACTTTACGCTCCCCGTTAAATGATTTTTTACGAAGGTGTACCTAAAATGACAACGTCGCATATTTAGTCTATGGCGTAGGCGAACTATGAGTTATACATCGAGTTTCGAATCATCAATCTTTGCAACTTCGTCAATTGCACTCTGTTGGCAAAACAGTATCAAAATTTTTTAATTATCCTGTCAAATTTATAATTGTATAAAAAATATGAATTGAAACTAAATTGTAATTTGAATTATGCTGTGAAACATATAATTGTATAAAAAAATGAATTGAAAATAAATTTTAATAATTATAAATAATTATAAAATTAAAAAATAAAGCAAAATTTGTTTTTTATTCAGAACTTTAAATAATATAACATCGAACTTTTATAATTTTTTATTATTGAAAGTTTTGAGAAAATTTATGATTTTTTTAAAAATAATTTACTACATTAATTTCAATACAATTTGAATTTATAATTGTAATACATAAACTATGTTTTAATACAACTTTTTATTTATTAAATATATAAATATGCATATATCATAAAGAAACATGATCTACGAATTTCATGCTTGAATTGACTTCCAATTTTTCTATTATGAATTATTATACTAATTTTAATAAAGTTAGTATGACATAATAAGTGCCTTCTAAATATAATAGTTGACAGAACCATTGCTTTCAACATTTACATAATTTTATTCAATTATTTTTAATAAAATTTTACATAAATTAATGATTTATAAAATTATTGTTGTAATTAATCAATTATGAATCAGAGTTATGTATACGGGCTCCATTAATAGCTATTTTAACAGCAGCATCAAACCCCAGATCAAATTCAGTATCTGCAACTTATCGAGAAGTTAATAAACTGAGAAACAGGGAAACTGTAACTTCTTCGCTCGCAAACAGTTGAAGCAAGATATGTATCTCATTTCTTTCTATATAAATACTTATTAATTAACTCATCAGTAAATAAATGGACTTGTTCCAGTATGCTTCTGTTTAAATATCCTATCTTGTATCCACAAGGATATAAATTTTTACTAGATATAAATTTGACCCCCGAATTGTAAACTTCAAATTTCTTGACGAGTGTTTGTTATTCCAGTATTCCAATATTTACATCTCCTCCATATAACCAATACAGCATTCATGGTTCTGTTAATGGCAAATGAAGGAATTTTACTGTGTTTTACTCTGTTTATAGCTTGCACCTGCTATCTAATCTTAGCAGCTTCAACATTATTTATGATTCCAAAACATAATTTATTTTTGAATATTAATTTTTTAATTATTACCAATATTATACTTTTAGACATGATTTAATTAAAAAAAGGCATGATCTACAAGTCTTGTGCTTTATAACACTTGAGAATGTTTGATTAAATTTGTAATATTTTTGAATAATAATTATATTAGATTACATACAATTAACATGACATAATGTGTGTTTTCTATGAATACTTGTTTACATAATCAAAGCTTTTTATGATTCCATAATTTTATTAACCCATCGTCTCCAATCAAATTTGAAATCAATTTTTTACTTATTGAATTTTTATTTTTATTTATTCATTGTAAATCCATAAATACTATTGGTATGCAATTCCATACTTGAAATTATAAATTGATCGAGGAGTTGATGAACTGTGAAACAAGGAAACTGCAGCTTCTTCGCTTGCAAACAGTTGAAACAAGACATGCACCTCATTTCTTTTACAGGAATGCTTATTAATTAACTACTGAGTAAATAAATAGACTCGTTCCAGTATGCTTTTGTTTAAATATCCTATCTCGCATCCAGGAGGATATAAATTTTTACTGGATACAAATTTGACTGAACAAGGAAGAATTTCAAACTTTGACATACACTTAACATGACATAATGTGTGTTTTCTATGAATAATTGTTTACGTAATCAAAGCTTTTTATGATTCTATAATTTTATTAACCCATCTTCTCTAATCGAATTTGAAATTAATTTGTTACTTATTGAATTTTTATTTTTATTTATTCATTGTGAATCCATAAAAGCTATTGGTATGAAATTCCATACTTACAATTATAAATTAGTCGAGGAGTTGATGAACTGTGAAACAAGGAAACTCCAGCTTCTTCGCTTGCAAACAGTTGAAGCAAGACATGCACCTCATTTCTTTTTACAGGAATGCTTATTAATTAATTACTGAGTAAATGAATGGACTCGTGCCAGTATGCTTTTGTTTAAATATCCTATCTCGCATCCAGGAGGATATAAATTTTTACTGGATACAAAGAGTACCCCGCGTTAAGATAGGTAAAATGCCCTCCCTCATACATTTCAAAACTAATATTTTTTCTTGTTTTTATAGTAATTAAGATTAGGTTTTCTTATATTTATAGTTTCCTAACACATACCCTAACCTCAACATAACCTAAAAATCACTTTTTTTATAAAATTTTTTTTTTATCTGGAAGGATGAATGATATTAATCCCGCGAAAATCATATGACTAGGACTTAGCACTCTCTTTTACTGTGATTTTTTGCGAGTCCTAGAGAGCAGTTTTTCTAACCTAAAAATAACATTTGAATCATAAAATCTCCGTAACTTTGCTCAGGGAGGGGCTACAAGCAATTTTCTGGGCTTCAAATTTGTATTTTTAAAAAACAAATACAATTTATAATGACCAAAAATTCGATTCTGGCATGGCGGCATGGCGAAAAACTCGAAAAACCATTTTTTCATAGGTTTTCTGTCGGTTATTGGTCTCTAGCAACTCACAAATCATTTTTAGAAAAAAAAACATAGCTTAATTGGATTCTACGTAAAAAAATACATTGAAAATGTGCATGATTACTTTAGGAATACTTGGATGCTGTTACAAAACAATTAAAAAAATAAAATAATTCTGAAATTATTACATATCTACTTTGCATCGTTGCTGCATTTTATGTTTTTATGACTTTGGTCATCTCTTTAGAGACTCAAAGCTACTTTTCAATGTATTCATAGGCAAACGACGTCCACTGTACGCGAAAAACGGAGACAAATACTAGACAGATAACTATAACTCCTATATATACATATATATATATATATATATATATATATATATATATATATACATATGTGGAATAACTTGCTATCCCTCGTATATACATAAGGAATGGCGAGTTGTTCTTAGGGAACGCAAATTATTTTTCTTATACATAGATAAAAAACCAATGTTTATCTATTCCTGTAACTATTCTTTTTAGTGTTCTTTTTTAGCTTGTAAGAGACCTAACATGTTTTCTGTCCTCCATAAATCACGAACTCGATAGATTTAAACAATTAAATGATTCCAATTAAGTTCCAAATTCAAAAATTAAAAGATCTTTATCTCTTTAGAGTCATAAAGCTACTATTCGATGTATTTACAGCCAAATTACACCTATTGCACGCTAAAATAAGATTTTTAAACATAACTGAAGTAACGGTCGTATCATCTGTCTTTTTGTATTACAGTAGACTCTGGATACAAGAGAATCAACGGGCCTTCAGGAGAGGAATTTTCTTGAAAATGCTCTCATACAAAGAGTCCCCAACACGCTCGGGTCAAAAGTGATACCCACACCTACTGTTTTGTTGTGTGAGTTGTATCCAACATGCGTGTATATTCTGTCTCTCTCACTTTCGTAGTGGTGGGATAACGCAAATACTTAGGCTCACGCCCATATTTAGGAGAAAGAGCTTGAAATCTCTTATATCGCAATCTCTTGTATCGAGAGATCACTGAATCATTAGAGAGACAAAGACGGAATAAGGTTTTAGTAACAATATATATATATATATATATATATATATATATATATACAAAGAATAGTGAGCTATTGCTAGGAACTCTAGGAGCTATTGCTTCTCATATATATATATATATATATATATATATATATATATATATATATATACAAAGAATAGTGAGCTGTTGCTAGAAACAACGTGCTTGATTCTCATATATGTAGAAGCAATGTATTTCTTATATCGGTTGCTACTCTATTTTTTGCGTATAATGGCCTGAAGACAAATCATAATTGTGGCAGTTCTAACAAAGAATATAAATCCTTACATAGAAGTGTACTTTCAGGCTCGAATTTATAGACCCAACACGATTGTTACTAAAACCTTATTCCGTCTTTGTCTCTCTAATGATTCAGTGATCTCTCGATATAAGAGATTGCGATATAAGAGATTTCGAGCTCTTTCTTCTAAATATGGGCGTGAGCCTAAGTATTTGCGTTATCCCACCACTATGAAAGTGAGAGAGACAGAATATACACGCATGTTGGATACAACTCACACAACAAAACAGTAGGTGTGGGTATCACTCTTGACTCAAGCGTGTTGGAGACTTTTTGTATGAAAGAATTTTCAAGGGAATTCCTCTCCTGAAGGCCCGTTGATTCTCTTGTATCCAGAGTCTACTGTAATACAAAAAGACAGATGATACGACCGTTACTTCAGTTATGTTTAAAAATCTTATTTTAGCGTGCAATAGGCGTAATTTGGCTGTAAATACATCGAATAGTAGCTTTATGACTTTAAAGAGATGATGATCTTTTAATTTTTGAATTTGGAACCTAATTAGAATCATTTGATTGTTCAAATCTACCGAGTTCGTGATTCATGGAGGACAGAAAACATGTTAGGTCTCTTGTAAGCTAAAAAAGAACACTAAATAGAATAGTTACAGGAATAGATGAACATTGGTTTTTTATCTATGTATAAGAAAAATAATTTGCGTTTCCTAAGAACAACTCACTATTCCTTATGTATATACGAGGGATAGCAAGTTATTCCACATATATATATATATATATATATATATATATATATATATATATGTACATACAGGAGTTAACATTATCTGTCTAGTATTTGTCTCTGTTTTTCGGGTGTAGTGGACATAATTTGCCTATGGATACATTGAATAGTAGCTTTGAGACTCTAAAGAGATGACCAAGGTCATAAAAACATAAAATGCAGCAACGACGCAAAGTAGCTATGTAATAATTTTAGAATCATTTTATTTTTTTAATTGTTTTGTAACAGCATCCAAGTATTCCTAAAGTTATTATGCATATTTTCAATGTATTTTTTCACGTAGAATCCAATGAAGCTATTTTTTTTCTTTAAAAATGATTTGTGAGTTGCTAGAGACCAATAACCGACAGAAAACTTATGAAAAAATGGTTTTTCGAGTTTTTCGCCATGGCGCCATGCCAGAATCGAATTTTTGGTCATCATAAACTTTATTTGTTTTTCAAAAATACAAATTCTAAGCCCAGAAAATTACTTGTAGCCCCTCCCAGAGCAAAGTTACGGAGATTTTATGATTTAAATGTTATTCTTAGGTTAGAAAAACTGCTTTCTAGGACTTGCTAAAAATCACAGTTGAAGAGAGTGCTAAGACCTAGTCATATGTTTTTCGCGGGATTAATATCATTCATTCTTCCAGATAAAAAAAAAATTTTATAAAAAAAGTGATTTTTAGGTTATGTTGAGGTTAGGGTATGTGTTAGGAAACTATAAATATGACAAAACCTAATCTTAATTACTACAAAAACAAGAAAAAATATTAGTTTTAAAATATATGAGGGAGGGCATTTTAACGGGGGGTACTCTTTGACTGAACAAGGAAGAATTTTAAACTTTGACATACAATTAACATGACATAATGTGTGTTTTCTATGAATACTTGTTTACGTAATCAAAGCTTTTTATGATTCTATAATTTTATTAACCCATCGTCTCTAATCGAATTTGAAATTAATTTGTTACTTATTGAATTTTTGTTTTTATTTATTCATTGTAAATCCATAAATACTATTGGTATGAAATTCCATACTTACAATTATAAATTAGTCGAGGAGTTGATAAACTGTGAAACAAGGAAACTACAGCTTCTTCGCTTGCAAACAGTTGAAGCAAGACATGCACCTCATTTCTTTTTACAGGAATGCTTATTAATTAACTACTGAGTGAATAATGGACTCGTTCCAGTATGCTTTTGTTTAAATATCCTATCTTGCATCCGGGAGGATATAAATTTTTACTGGATACAAATTTGACTGAACAAGGAAGAATTTCAAACTTCAAATTTCTTTACGAGTGTTTGTTATTTAAAAATTTAACATTTCTTTAATACAATCAATACTGCAATCTTAAAATGTATTGAAAAATATTTTTTTTACATTATATATTTTAGGCACTTCATTTATATTTGATATAACTATCAATACTTTGAAAACTTGATGATAACAAAATTTTTTAATTATTCTCTGAAATATATAATTATATAAAAATGTTAACTTAGGACTACGTTTTAATGATTATAAATGACTTTGAAATTAAAAAATAAAGCAAAATTTCTTATATCATATCTTTATTCAAAACCTTAAATAATAATATATAAAACTTTTATAATTTTAAATCTTATGATCTACTTTTATGAAATTACAACAGGTGTATTTTGTGCGCTGCTTGCGCATGTGCAGTGTGCAAAGGAACTTTGAACGAAACTTTTAATTTTAAATTTTTACATATCTTATAAGAACTAATTAATAACATTGAAATTTGTATAATTTTAAATCTTATGAACTACTTTTATGAGATCACAACAGGTGTATTTTGTGCGCTGCTCGCGCATGTGCAGTGTGCAAACAAAGCTTGAAAAAAATTCAAAATCAAAATTTAATAGATTTCTTAGTCATCAAAAATCAATAATCAATAAATCCACCTTCATTATCTATCACTTTCTGCAATCTTCGTGGGACAGAATCGTATAAATTATGAAAATATTCTGGATTATCAAATAAGACAGTCCATGCTTTTTGAACGAGTTCCACGAGCTGCTCACGATTTTGTGCTATTCCAGGTCTCCATCCTTTCACCATATATGACCAGACATTTTCGATGATGTTGAGATCTGATGAACGTGGTGGCCAGTCAAATCTTTGAAGCTGGGTATGCGCTGCGTACCAATCACGCACTATATGTGCGGTATGTATAGGGTTATTATCCTCCACTATATTAATTGGCACCTCATCGTCTGCGTACCGTTCTCGTAGACTCGGAAGAAGCTTATTTTCAAGAATGTTCACGTATGCTTGAGCATTGAATCTTCTGTCAATATGAAAATTACGACCGGGACCATCACCGTTCACCCACGCTTCGAAAAATTATCTAAGACAACGAAAGTAAATAACTATAAATAACTGTAAATCATCATAAATAATTATAAATAACAATGAACTATTTACTTACCTAAAAAATTTGAAAATTCTAAATAATAGTAAATAATAGTAATTAAAAGTAAGTTACTGTAAGTGTTTGTAAATAATAGTAAATAACTTTAAAAATCAGTTAGTAATCGTAAATAACTAAATAACTATAAATAATTGTAAATAATGATAAATAAGTGTAAATAACTTTTATTAATGTTTCAGTCTCAATACTTTTTATTAATTATTTACAGTTATTTAGAGATATTTACAGATATTTACAGATATTTACGAAAATTATTTCTATATAGGTATTCACTAATTTCATAACTCTGACTGTGTGAAAGACACCTAGCCCCACTTTTTTGTTGAAATTAAGAACTTCATTTTGCTTTACTTGGACCGCCCCATCAAAAACGTTTAGCTAAAAATATTAGTTAAAAAAATAACTAAAATATAGCTAAAAATACAGCTATATTCAACTGGAATATAGCTATATTTATATGGATTTTTTAGGTAAAAATCCAGTTATTTTTTAGGTAAAAATCTAGTTAATATTTTCAGTAGCTTACAACAGCTGAAAATATAACTGTATTTTCAGCTATATTATCAGCTATATTTTTAGATATATTTTTAGGTACATTTTCAGCCAACTTTGCAGCTATAAAAATATTGAAAATGTTGAGATTCATTTAGTATCTTGTAATTTTTAGTCATATTAGATATGTAAATGACAATAATTTACCAGATGTGGAATAAAAAAAAAGGAAAATTTCATATATTAATAGCTGCAAAGTTGGCTGAAAATGTACCTAAAAATATATCTAAAAATATAGCTGATAATATAGCTGAAAATACAGTTATATTTTCAGCTGTTGTAAGCTACTGAAAATATTAACTAGATTTTTACCTTAAAAATAACTGGATTTTTACCTAAAAAAATCCATATAAATATAGCTATATTCCAGTTGAATATAGCTGTATTTTTAGCTATATTTTAGTTATTTTTTTAAATAATATTTTAAGCTAAACGTTTTTGACGGGGCGTTTTTATGTGCTTTGAAACTGAATTTGTGATCAGAGCGAGTTGATAGTCAATTGCATGCTCACGATGTTTACAGATTTTATTCTACGAATTTCCTATCAAATTCAAATGGCCATATCTCAGTATCAGAAGCACCTAGAAACTTTTATAAAAAAGGAAATTGAAGATCTTTAAGCCTACTTTAAAGTTATGTTGGTTGTTTAAATAAAAAAAAATTATAAAGTACTTTTAACCTTAAAATACACGAGAGTAAACCCGTTTGAGTAAAATTTTTCAATATTTCAAGAGTAACAATTCGGACAAAAAATTTTTCTCGGCTCTAAAATCACTCTATAAGATATTATTTTAACTAACGGCAATCGAAAAAGTGTGAAAAAGGGTCTCAAAAAATTTTTTTTATTTATCCTGGTCAAAAAAGGTTAGCTATAAAATAATGCTAAAAAAATAGTTAAATATATAGCTGCATCGAGCTGTTTTCAAAAACGTTTAGCTAAAAAAATTAGCTAAAAATTAAACTTAAAATATAGCTGTTTTGACTGGTTGAAATTTGTGTCCAACTCCCGCAAATGGTGAGACTATAGTACACTTTGTATATAAGACTGATCCATTTAACCGTTACTAAAAAATGCGCGCGTGTTCTCTAGCGACCCCAGGGACATTATTACTTAGATTGAGTGTATGTATAGATTAATCAATTTACAGCGAAGGTAGGGAAGGACAATATAAATAAACTCGAGTATATCTGAAAGCTACTCTAATAATGTTTTTAGCTGAAAAAAATTGTTAAAAATATAGCTAAAAAACAGCTAAAAATACTGCTGAAATTTCAGTTAAATTTTCAGCTGTTCTCGGTCGAAAAAAAACATCTATATAAACAGCTAAAAATATAAGTAAAATACAGCTATATTCATTTATATTGTAGCAATATTCATGTTATTTCAGTTAAATATCTATGAGTAATAACCAAATTATCAAATAAAAATTTAGGTATATTGTCAACTATAAAGAATATCTAAAAAACCATTTATTTTTAGCTGTAAAGTGTAGTTAAATATTTAGCTATTAATATATTGTAATAAATACACTAAAAATTTAAGTGTGTTTTTTTAACTATAATAATAGCTATAAAATATAGTAAAAAAGGTAGCTATAAATATTTTCGGTAGATAATGAAATTATTAACTATAAAATTAAGTACATTTTTAACTATAAAAAACTGCTAAAAACACATCGATATAGCTGTAAAAACAGCTCGATACAGCTATATATTTAACTATTTTTTTAGCTATATTTTATAGCTAACCTTTTTTGACCGGTATAGCTGTATGGAGAAAAATAAGAAAAAACAATAAAAAATACGATTTTTTTCGATCCGGCAAGGTTAAATCTCTATTCCAACAAGGTATTCCAGCTGCTTTTTGAATTTTTAGTATAATCACATCGATCTAACGGTTGGGAGCAATGCTCACTAAGTTTCGGGAAATAACGACCTGTTTAATATATATATATATATATATATATATATATATATATATATATATAACTAGGGGGGGTTCCCCCTGCTCGCGCTGCTCGTCAACCCCCGTTTATATTTACATTATGTCAGCCAGGAATGAAATTCGTACTGACCAAAAGTATTAAAAAAATTAATATTAATTATATATTTGCTTAGACAGATTTCCACACCACCCGAAGAGGTACTGTCAATAATACCATACAATTAATAATTTATAATATAAATTAAATAATAAAAAATGTATGGTATTGTGGCGTGTTGGTTTTTTTTTTGTTTTATTTTTTATAATTATATAAAATCAATTATAATAATTTTAAGTTATTTTAAGACATGTTAAAATTAATTAAAATTATTCTTTTTTCTTTATAAAATTATTCAAAATAAAACCGTGGTTACCTTCGCCAATAGCCCTATACAACCATGAGAGTCTATATTCCTTCCACCTTATACCATAGACTCTATTTACAATCCATCCTCCACCATCAGCATTACATATTTAAACAAAGTTTTAAAATCATTTTATAATTTGTACAATTTGTTATTATATTATTGTTATATAACAATTAATCAATTAATATTTATCTCTTTTAAATCTTTGTTTAAGTATGTTTATTAGAATAATTATTAGACCTTGATATTTTTCAAATAAATATTATTGTAACATGTCTTACAATAATATAGAATGGAAATTTTTTTTATTATAATTATTCTAAATTTAAAATTTAATACTTGATTGAATTTTATGTTTTTTAATATTATTATTATTAAAAATTTTCCAATTATTTCTTATATTTGAATATTAATTATTATTATTTTTTTTATAACATTTAGTATCTTTAATTCATGTACTCGAAATTAATATATTTCTTTTTTTTTAAATATTAGTTTTATTCAAAGTATATATTTTACAATAAATTTCAATATCATTATGATAATCATAATATTATTAATTAGTATATTTCATAAATAAAACGATAAAATTAAATAATATAATTTTTCCTTATTTATTAATTATTTCAATTTTATTTTTGATATATCTTAATTTCATTTTTAAGTCTTTTGGATGTATAAAATATATATCTATATTGTTTTCTAATATCCTTGACCTTTTTGCTAGTATTAAAAAAGATATGTTAAAATAATTTTTACAAAATTAATAGAATGTATTTTCATGTTTTTTTTTTTTTATATTATCGATTATTTATTTATTAATACATAATTTTTAATATTATTTATTAATTAAAAAAATCAATATAATATAATACATAATGATATGAATTTTATTAATTTTTTTTTGTTTTATAAAATAATTTTTTATTTATTCTTTCAACATTTTATTATATTTAAATTCAATTAAAAATGTTTAATTTATGATAGGATTATATTTAATTTATTTAACGTTTAATGCCTGTATCATAATTATAATAATATTAATACAATTAATTACTAATCCATGTACGTCATAAATAAAATTATAAAGTGAGTATTTTATTAAATTTCATGTATTTTTTTTAAATATATCTTAATGCAAGTGAGTCTTTTTGATGTATGAAATCTATTTTAAATTACTGTTTTAATATATTTGATTAATTTTTTGTCATTATAAGAGATATATTTATTATTTTTATTGATTTATTACTTAAATATATTTTATATTATATTTTATAATATAAAAAAAATTATATTAGCAATACGTAATAAATATTTATAATATATTGTATTATGAGTTGTGATATAATATTCCATTATTGGATCACATATTTCTAACTTATATTGAATAATTTTATTCGACATATATTTATAATAATATGTTACGTTGTTCCAATTTTCAAAATGAAGTTTTTCATTTTCAATTCCGATATAGTTATTAATTGCATTATTTAATCTAGATAAATCTGTATTTTCATTCAAATTTTCCATATATTCTTCGTACTGCTCTTGAAACCGTTCAAATTCGTTTATTTGGTTATTTAAATCATCTAATTCTTCTTGATGTTGTAAGTTTTCTACAACAATGTATTCATTTGAAACTGGATCCCATTCCATTTTATAATGATTCGATTATTATTAGTATTAATTAAATTATATTTTAAATAACTTTGTTATCATTTTTTTTATAAAATATTTGAAGTTTGTATTTATTTTTTTTTTTTATTATTTTAAATTAATTTTTTTATATAGAAAATTTAAAGTATGTTTTTATTTTTTGTTTTATTACGTTATATCTGAAAAAACAAATGTTTCATTAGTATGTAAGAAATATAAATATATTTTTAATATTAAAAAAATTAAAGTTTTTTTTTTTTTTGTTATTTTTCTAGTACTTCTTTCCATACTATATTGGTTAATTCATTTTTATTTTCTAATTCATTTTGAATATGTATTTTAGAAGGATTTTTACTTCTTGAAAGAGCAACATATAAGTGTCCATGTGAAAATAAAGGTTTTTTTATGAATATTCCTACGTTTTCAAAACTCTGACCTTGTGATTTATTTATAGTTATAACAAAAGCTAATACAATAGGGAATTGTTTTCTATATAAAATAAATGGTAAAGATGATGATTCATTTGTGCTTAATGTAATACGCGGTATAAAAACTTTATTTCCTTTATTTTCACCTGTAATTACTTCAGCTTCTATATTGTATTTAAATAATCTCGTTATCTTTAATCGTGTTCCATTGCATAATCCATCTTTTATACTTAAATTTCTAATTAGCAGTATTATGGCATTTATTTTTAAATTAAGTTCATGTGGAGGTAATCCTTCTCTTATATTATTTAACATTTCTATTGGATAATTTAAATGAATATTATCATCTTTTTGATCAACACCCTTATATGTTGCATAATCAATACTATAATATGTCATTGTTTCATTATTAATTAAATTCAATATTTTATTATTTAAAATATTCACATCTTAAGAGCATGACGAAGCTGTCCGCCTTCTAATAATATTTCCAATCTTAACTTATGAATAAACGATGCGTTTAATTGAGTTTTTTTGCTATAAAGAAAAAATTTGTAAGATTAAACTCTAGTGCGGACAACTCAAGAAAACCACCAAAATATTATACATACAAAGTTATAATAAAAACTTTCAATATATCGTATTTTAAGGTTAGGTTTGTCGAGTTTGATATCTAATTTCCAATCCAAGCTCATAAAAAAATAACAAGTCCAAATGATTTTTTATTTTAACAAAAATTATTGTACTAATATAACTTTAGTGCGGACAAGTCATTATATTTGTTTAATTTAAGAATTTAAAAAGATATCGATAAAATAAAAAAAGCAAAACTCGATTGCTGCAGCTCCGACATGCCGTTAATTATGCGTACTTAAAATAACATTTTTCAGAAAACAATAATTATTGTTAATGTTTTGATAAATTTTATTGCAAACATTATTAGTTTTCCATTTTTCTGGTATAATAAATGTATCAACTTTTCCTCCTCCGATATCTAATAAAAATGATGAAAAATTTTCATCATTAGATCTTATATT
The DNA here is from genome assembly GCA_017163975.1 of Anastatus disparis. NCBI lineage: Eukaryota > Metazoa > Arthropoda > Insecta > Hymenoptera > Eupelmidae > Anastatus > Anastatus disparis. Next base: position 75,226 of record JAFFSR010000372.1, on the reverse strand, counting down.
TTTTTTAATTTAAAAATATGAAACATGGGCCATAGGGTTGAATATTTTATAGTTTGTTCTATAATTGTATTTTTATTTCAAAGTTTTAATACAGGTAAAATTTGACGAAAATCTCCACCTAAAATAATAATTTTTTCTTCAAAAATTTCATTATTATGACAGACATCTTTTAATGTTTTGTCAACTATTTCTAAAGCTTTTTTAGGAATCATGCTTCGTCCCATATAATTACATTTGCTTTTCTTAATTTTTTCTTATCTGAATCAAAGGGTACCCCTCATTAAGATAGGTAAAATGCCCCCCATCACGGAATTCAAATTTTCGTCCAAAATTAGTGTTTGCTCAAAAATGAAATTTTAAACTGTGACCTGCTACCCCTCCGCCCTCCAGTACTCCTAACCTCAAAAAAACGTGTTTTATTTGAAATAATTTTTTTCGGCGCCTTATTGACGGTTAAGAAATTTGAAAAAAAAATCCAAAAGGGTTTTTATGTCATATATAAAGTATAAATAAAATATCTAATTTCAATAATATTCATATACTGGTTGCAAGATATCTAGAACCTAATGACAGAAATAGAGTTGATTTTATTAAAAAATGTTTAATAATGTGAAAAGATATCAATTGTTTATAAACATTCAATTCTATTCTGTGTCTACTAAAGTTCAATAATATTTACTTGATATGATAATTTAATGAATTCTAATTTCGGATAACCTAAAGAATGATTATAATATTCTCATACCCAAAATTAAAACTCAATTAAATCTACAAGGTTATTTTTATTCTTACTTATTTGTTACACACGTTGTTTTACTCTGAATTACCGATAACATTTAATAAAAAGTAAGTTTTTGAAGCTATATTATCATCAAAACATTTCTTTTAAAATATAAAACATTGTAAGAATAAATTAAGTACAATAATTATAATATGAAACTTCTGTTGAATGGATTCTGTTGTATACATCTATTTGCAACAGTTTCTACTGCTGGGATTGTCTTTCAGTGTATTCTGTTAGGCTCTATTCACATAAAAAACATAAGGCTGGACACTGTTACGGAAAACTTGGTTCACGAACTCGCTAAATAAATCGACAATAGAGAATAAAAAATAGCAATGGTGTTTAATTTAACGTTACTATATATATATATATATATATATATATATATATATATATATATATATATATATAAGTAACGTTTTTGTTTCATTTGAATATTATGACTTAATTATTAAATAAGAAAAACGATTTATCCTTCTTTGCCGGACGCTTCAGGTGTTACCTATTAAAAAGGACCCATTGTAAGTTGTTTTCTTGGCTCTGATATTTGACCTGAGCCAAGTTATAGAAAATATAGCTACAACACTGTATTCTTCGTCAAAAAATATGAAAAAATACATGTAATCATTGTTGTTTATACTTTTAAGTAACTTTTCACAAATCCCACGGAAAAAGTGAGTTGCTCCGACATGCTCGTAGCAGCCTCTTTTCCATTTTTGTTTTATAGCCAGTGATCCAAAAATATTAGAACGGAGTATTATTTATATTTTTTATGTATTTTTTGGCGTAGAATCCGATAGTGCCATTAGTTTTGTCGTAACTATTACTGACAAGGCAAAAAAAGCAAAAAATTGATAAAAAATAGCTAAAACACAGGGTTTTTCGACTCCAAAAAATCTTGGAAAAATAGGGCAGATTAAGGACGCAAATCCTCAACTTTCCACAAATTTTTGAGGCGGCACCCTTTTTTTTAAAGTTTTTAGAGCGATTTTAAGAATATTTTATTATTTTTAGGTTAGTTTTTGACGTCAAAAATAGCTGAAAAAATTACAGTAAATGCGCATTTTTATATAGAATATGCTCAATTTTTTTCAAATTTCTTAACCGTCAATAAGGTGCCGAAAAAAAATTGATTTTAAAAAAACACGTTTTTTTGAGGTTAGGAGTACTGGAGGGGGGAGGGGTAGCAATTCGCAGTTTAAAATTTCATTTTTGAGCAAACACAAACTAATTTTAGACGGAAATTTGAATTCCGTGATGGGGGCATTTTACCGATCTTAATGGGGGGTACCCTTTAAAAATGCACTTTCAATATTGTTTAAGTCCAACGGTAATCTAAAAGTTCGGTGACTGGTTAAACCTTTTGGTAGTGAAATTGAAGCAATACCTGTCCAAGCCATTGATAAGAATTTCTTTTTATTGTTATAAAATAATATAATAATATTTTATATAAAAATGTTTTTCCAGAACCTCCTGGTCCATCTATGAAAAAAATTTTATGATTATTATTTATTATTTGTCCAAAAATATGTTTTTGATCGTTATTCAATTGTTTATACATTTTATCAAATTTTTTTTTACTAAAAATTATAATTTCATCTTTAATTTCTTCGTTTTCCTCGATATAGTTTTCATTTGGTTCAGGTAAACCAAAATTTTCACATGACATTTGTTCTGAATTTAATATTTGATTAATATGGGATAAAGCTTTGTTTTCTTTACTTTCTTCAAAATCTTTAATACAAAATTTTTTATATTTTTCCCAAATAATGTTACCTTGAATATTTTCACATAATAAAAAACATGCAAAAAATTTACGTAATTGTACTGGTAACATAACATAGCATGCTTCTTCAAAAATATAATAAATTTATTTTTCGTGTTCTATTAAATTCATTCCAAGAGCAGTTTCTTTATAAGTATTATAAGTTAAATTTTCATTAGTTCGTAAATCTTTAAAATTTTAGATAAGTATATTTTATTATTATATTATAATTAGTTTATATTAAGTTTATTTTTTAATATTATATTTTAAAATAATATATAATTAAAATTTAAAATACTTATAATTCAATATTTCTTTATAAATTAATTAATTATGATTTATTTTATTTTAGATTGATTTAAATATATATAAAAAACAATAAAATAGGTAAGAAAATCATAATAACTAGAGTTATAATTTTAAAATAAATATATTAAAAATATATTATAAATTTATATAAAATCGTTTTTTAAAGAATTAAATTTAATTAAATTGTTTATTTAAATATTAAAAAATTAATATCACACTCTTTATATAAAAAATTTATAATTTGTTATATAATTTACAGTACCGTCCATAAATTCGTGAACAAAATTTTGAAAAACATCGCTCCTTTAAAGAGCATTATCTTTGGTTCTAATGGTCGTAGAATAAAAATCAAAAAAGTTAATTAAAGTATACGAAAAATACTAACTTTTTGTGGTGTTTAAAATTTTTCCAAACCATTTTTTCCATTTTTTATCCTTCTTTAAAAAAATGTCAATTTTTCACATTTTTTAAAATTTTTTCAATCATTTATATCTTTTTTGAAAATGATTATTAATGAAAAATTCCAACGGGAATTGAAAGAATTCTAAAAAATCTAAAATTTATCACTGATGGTTTTTTTCCTACGAAGCTTATTAAGGTAGTTATAAGCAATTTAATGTTGTGATGTAGTATAATAAAAATACGAATAGTAATATGCAAATAATGATTCAGAATATTTTTTTTTCATATTTCTTGTAAAATTAAGTGTTATTTTGTCAAAAATTAAAGTTTTTTCCTAAAAAATTATGACAATAAATAATTTTAAAAAGTTTATATACAAATATGTTGAAATAATTAAATTTTCATTGATGTTTCCGATAAATTATTCGTAATTTTATTATAGTACTTCTTAACATTGGATTGCTTATAACTACCTAAATAAGCTTCGTAGAAAAAAAAACCATTAGTGATAAATTTTAGATTTTTTAGAATTCTTTCGATTCCCGTTGGAATTTTTCATTAATAATCATTTCCAAAAAAGATATAAGTGATTGAAAAAATGTTTAAAAATGTGAAAAATTGACATTTTTTAAAGAAGGATAAAAAATGGAAAAAATGGTTTGGAAAAATTTTAAACACCATAAAAAGTTAGTATTTTTCATATACTTTAATTAACTTTTTTTATTTTTATTCTACGACCATTAGAACCAGAGATAATGCTCTTTAAAGGAGCGATGTTTTTCAAAATTTTGTTCACGAATTTATGGACGGTACTGTATATTATAACTGTTTAAATATAAACAAATGAAAAGGATATAAATATATTTCTCAAAATATTGAAAATATTAGAGAAAAATAAAATAAAAATTATATAACTTTATTTATTTGTATAAAGAGTATAAAAGATAAAATTTTACATTAACAATATAATTTTTATTTTTACTTTTCTATAAATAAATGAATTAATAATTATTATAATTTTTATCTTTTTAATTAATAAAAAACTTACAATAACATTTTTACTTTTGACATTTAAAGAAATGTGAAAAAATTTTTTAAATTTATATTATTTTAAAAGTGGTTATGTAGGGCTACTGGCGAAGGGTACCACTTTTATTGTTTAATTTTTCTTTATAAACAAAAAAAAAAACCAACGCGCCATTGACAATACCTCGTTAAACTGATAAAAAAAATAAAAACTTCTACTTAAAACTTTCACAAGATAAACTCAAGACAACAAGAAAACAAATTTAAGCTAACCTGAAAGAAGAATCTTTTAGATGTAGGAAATTTTTTAATAAGTTTTTCTGACCAAGACAATCAAGACAAAGTAAAATGTGCTTTACTTTTAGGCAAATACAGCTTGGACCTAAAAAAAAGTAAGCTTAAATGTTGAAAGTATATACATACATACATAATACATACACGTGTACACAAATATCTGTATAAAATATATACATTCTTCATCAAATATATACAAATCATATGCAGATGATATGCAAATGATGGACAAATAAGCCATGCATTAGAATCAGTTATTATATTTTGAATATAACATATATTTATTTCCATTACACTACATTACCAAGGTATCGAATCAATAAATATAGAGAATTAGTGATACAAAAATGATAAAAAGTATCAGGAGCCCAAAACATAAGAAGAAGTATAACTATTCTACCTCTTGCGATTAGTTGTTTTGACATTTATTGTAAATACGCCCAAGTTGTGTATATAACTAAGAATAACTGTATATATACATACATACGCAAATCATATGTAAATATAAATATTTATCAAAATCGAATATATTATATTGAAAGATATTTATTATTTAAAAATTATTATTCATAAATTATCAATCATCACGCAATAGATATCGACAATTCATGATAAAAATAAGAAAAAAGTATCAGGCTATTATAAAAACTATTCTACCTCTTGCGATTAGTTGTTTTGACATTTATTGTAAATACGCCCAAGTTGTGTATATAACTAAGAATAACTGTATATATACGTACATACATATGCAAATCATATGTAAATATAAATATTTATTAAAATCGAATATATTATATTGAAAGATATTTATTATTTAAAAATTATTATTCATAAATTATCAATCATCACGCAATAGATATCGACAATTCATGATAAAAATAAGAAAAATGTATCAGGTTATTATAAAAACTATTCTACCTCTTGCGATTAGTTGTTTTGACATTTATTGTAAATACGCCCAAGTTGTGTATATAACTAAGAATAACTGTATATATACGTACATACATATGCAAATCATATGTAAATATAAATATTTATTAAAATCGAATATATTATATTGAAAGATATTTATTATTTAAAAATTATTATTCATAAATTATCAATCATCACGCAATAGATATCGACAATTCATGATAAAAATAAGAAAAAGTATCAGGTTATTATAAAAATAGAAAGAGGTATACCATCCGTTATTTTGACAGTAGATGTGTATGTAATAAAAGAATTTACAATTTATATATTAAAGATATTACCTAATATCGATATTTATTAATAGTTCAAGTACGTATGCAAATTAGGTGCATATGCAAATTAAGTGTATGTATAAAGTATGTAAAGTACAAATATTTAAGAAGTATAATAGCCATTACTACGACAATGTGGAATGGGTGTTCTTAAGAGATGTACTTAAGTCATTCGTTATAATGAGATCACCCCAAGTTTGATAACGCGACACGAGAGACAAATTAGATTGCATAACACATGCCTTAAAGAAAAAAGTACCACCTTCTTATAAGCGAAATAATGGCAACCCAAGTTTTAGTTATGTACATACTAACTAAATATCTTATATAAAATTTTTAGTAAATTATTAATAATTATTAAAGATTAGTAAGAATATTGAATTTCGTACTTACCACTCAGTGGTTCCCACAAAACTGATGTATTTCTTGCTACGTTGGAGGTTTAAATATCAAATTATTTTTACAGGTTTTGGCAAGTTAAATATTATATTTTTACGCGCATGCTCACCCTGAAATTCATAATTTATTTTCGGTATAAGTAGACATTGATTTACGGTTCTGATATCATTCTGAGTTTAAACATTGAAACAAGAATAACAAAAAAGAGAATGAATAAAAAAGACTTATATAATATCTTAATAGCTATTTTAAATGTGGCTCTCCTTCGTGAACCACAAATAAAACTATTTTGTAATTACGCATGGCGCAAAAATTAAAAAACTTGCTCTATAAATGAGCTGTTAAAAAAGATTAAATTCATCATAGGACTTTGCGGGCTACGTACTTTAGCCTATATGTCTAAGCGAAATATTTTTACCGATAATCAGATTCTTGATATAGTTGGTCGTTGTATTAAGAGCAGAGGAATGCAAGATGCACCTCAAGTCAGACATCTCATGTTACATCATCGTGTCGCTACAGGTAAGTTATGCATATTTTCTATCATGAATCAAATAACAAATCTAGAAATGTATTTTAAAATCACGAAATCATAGCCAATAATCGTTCAATAATCTATATCTTTTTTATTTACCACTGGAGAATTTCGTGGCATAAGACTTTTATGTTGTAAATAAAAGAATATATCCAAAAATATGTTTTACTAAAAAATATTGATTTCCAATATCGAACCAATACTCGATAACTTACTTATTTACGGTCAAAAATTGTGCAAGCTAATACTTTTATGTTGTAAATACAATGATAAATCCAAAAATATGTTTTACAAAAAAATATCGATTTCCAATATCGGATCAATAATCTATAGATTTTTTATTTATGGTCGGAGAATTTCGCGGGATAAGACTTTTTTGTTGAAAATAAAAAAATTAATCCAAAAATATGTTCTACAAAAAATTGATTTCCAATATCGGGCCAATACTCGATAACTTACTTATTTACATCATGGTCTGGAGTGGTACGAAGGTGATACATCGATAAAAAGATTATACAAAAATTTGAAAGATATTTGCATGAATTATCGTACAATTTTCATGTGAGGTCAAGAAAAGGTTGAACTACTTTCCAAGCTCACCACCTGTAAGATTGAAAATTTAGAAGAAGAACAAAATTGTCCAGCTTTTAGAAATATAAATTTCAGCAGTGTACAGTGCATGCATCACTACTTAAAATCACCTTATTCAAATTATGTGTGTGCACTAAATAACGTTGCTAATCTGAAACATTGGCTACTGAAACTTAACCCTAGCGTAAAATCGCTGATTTCGGAAGAATTCTTAGGAATTCTCCGCAATGAATTCAAAAGAGATTGTTCGATATCTGATGAGGGTCAAGTTTCACGCATTAGGCGTTTATCCAGCGGATCGGATTCCTCTGATGTGGGTGAAACCTTATGCGTTTGTACTTAATGCGCAAAATTATAACCAGCATGGTGCGCACTGGGTTGCCATATACGTTGATAAGTATGGCACAGGTGTGTACTTTGATAGTCTTGGTAAGCCACCACAAATTCAACAACATTTACGACGTATTCAGCAAAATTGTAAAAAATTTAGATGGAATAATGAACGCTCACAAAGTGAATATTCCAACGTTTGTGGTCATTATTGTATTATGTTTCTGTATTATATGTCTAGCAGATTGGGTTTCAAGAAATTCTTGGAAAATTTCTCACAGAACTTGCAAAAAAATGATACTATAGTCAAAAATTTTGTGGGAAAAATCTCGTACGAGTAATATGATATTTGGTTGTCTCTGATTGGCCGCACACCAGCTTTTTGTGGCGCCCCCACCAATTTTTTACAGTATAATAGAAGCGGCATCCACTCAGTCTAGCCACAGTTTGACGACGGTGACAGCAGCAGTAACAACAAAGTTCAAGCAAGATGGTTGGTCAAAAGAGAAGCCTGGAGCAGACATTTGGTAATGGCTTGGCATATTTAATAAAACAAAACAGCTAGAAAAATTATTGGCAGCAGGTGCTGCCAATGGTCTACGGACTGAACAGCTCTTTTGGGAAAATTATCCAGGTAGGCCTGGAGAATATAAGCGGCGAAGGCAAAAAGGAGTTTGCACCCGTAGTACGCTTCTGTGGAGCCAATTTTCAAGGTCTACCTCTGTCACTAGATTGTTGGGAGGCGTTGAAGCAGGAATTTGATAAAATTGAAGATTTTTACTTGCTATGATGAGGAATCTATGCTGGATCAGCGGCTATCTATTCCTGGATACACTATCCGTTCTATGATCAGTTTTTTCGAGAGAGCTTTTGAATTGATACCCAATGACGCACAACCAGAAGGAGAGGAGTGTGGTGAATCGCCGGAAAAATATGGTCGATTTAATCGGTCACTAGTATTTAAACGTGTCACGTTTGAACGTTTAAAAGATTTATCAAAATGTATAGATTATAGAATTAGATATTTAAATACTGTTGCAAAATCTGTAGATTATATATTACGAGAAATGGTTATACATATGAAAAATGTATTAGAAAATAATCAGGAATCTCAATATGTATACTATACTTCTAGTTATATAAAATGTACAATGTCTAGTTTTAATGATAATTTTGTAAATGATCTCATCGAATTATTAAAAAAGAATAATCTAGTTTTAGGAAAAGAAGATTTGTTTATAATCATACACGAATTTATTATATATCATATGTACACACTAGTTAATTGTATGAATACTACGTTGTGATGTTTTATTATTAATAATAAATGTTGTTAAACTTTAAAGCATGAGTATTTCAATTACCTTATCTGTTACCAACTCCTCATCCTTCATACACTCAATAATTTATATGTAAATTTTATATTCTCTGATTTAATATAAAAATTTATAATAATTGAAAATTAAAAATCTTTTAAATTCATATTTTATAATTCAAGTTTTCATTATTTCAATAATTAAAAAGGATTATATTACAAAATTTTAAATTAATAATTTTGAAATATCGATTAAGAGGAGGTCACGTATCTCTGTCTTTTTCTAATTAAAGAATTGAGTTTTTTACAGAAACTAATAACTTTAGCAAAAAATTAAGAGAAAGCCGCATCTTGTATTAAAAAAAGCAATATTTTCTTTAATAAGAAAAAATTAATTTTATTGCTTCGTTCTCAAGAAAACCTTGAAAAACAAAATTGTCCACCCTAACCTCTATGATTTAAGTTTTTCAAGGTTTTCTTAAGAACGAAGCAATAAAATTAATTTTTTCTTATCAAAGAAAATATTGCTTTTTTTAATACAAGATGCGGCTTTCTCTTCATTTTTTGATAAAGTTATTAGTTTTTTTGAAAAAATCATTTCTTTGATTAGAAAAGGACAGAGATACGTGACCTCCTCTTAAAATATTTTTTATCCACACTCTAAATTTTGTGGAAGGAGGTTAAGTGACCCTTCAGTTCATCCCCACTCCAAATTTCTAGAAGGGGGTGAGTGACCCTCCAGTTGTTTGGGTACCATGCCTAACAAGCCTCTACTTCTCCTTCTCAGAGGTCATTGACTTGGTGGTCAATAACCTTTGGGGGAGTGGAGTGGAGGTTTGTTTTGACAGTCCATGGTGCCCCAATAACTACTGCGGCATCTATAGGACTATTATCCTCCATTATATAAATTGGCCCCTCATCATCAGAAGCTCATTTTGAAGAATCTTCACGTATGCTTGAGCATTAAGTCTACTGTCAATACGAAAAATACGACCAGGACCATTACCGTTCATCCACGCTCTGAAAAATTATCTAAGACAACGAAAGTAAAAAACTATAAATAACTGTAAATCATCATAAATAATTATAAATAACAATAAACTATTTACTTACCTAAAAATTTTGAAAATTGTAAATAATAGTAAATAATAGTAATTAAGAGTAAGTAACTGTAAGTGTTTGTATAATATAATATAATAACTATAAATAATTGTAAATAATAATAAATAAGTGTAAATAACTTTTATTAATGTATCAGTCTCAATACTTTTTATTAATTATTTACAGTTATTTAGAGATATTTACAGATATTTACAGATATTTACGAAAATTATTTCTATATAGGTATTTACTAATTTCATAACTCTGACTGTGCGAAAGACACCTAACGCCACTTTTTTGTTGAAATTAAGACCTTCATTTTGCTTTACTTAGACCGTTTCTATGTGCTTTGAAACTGAATTTGTGATCAGAGGGAGTTGATAGTCAATTGCATGCTCACAATGTTTACAGATTTTATTTTACGAATTTCCTATCAAATTCAAATGGCCGTATCTAAGTATCAGAAGCACTTGGAAACTTTTATAAAAAACTAAATTGAAGGTCTTTAAGAGGAGGTTGCGTATCTCTGTCCTTTTCTAATCAAATAAATGATTTTTTTACAAAAACTAATAAATTTAGCAAAAAATGAAGAGAAAGCCGCATCTCGTATCAAAAAAAGTAATATTTTCTTTGATAAGAAAGAATTAATTTTATTGCTCCGTTTTCAAGAAAACCTTGAAAAACTTAAATCAGCTTCCCTAAATTATTCATAAAACATTTCAGTGAAAACTTACTGGAAGCCTCCGTAAATCTTTCATGGAATATTTCAGTGAAAACTTACTCAAAGCTTCTGTACATCATTTCTGAAATATTTCAGTGAAAGTTTCCATGAATCTTCGGTAAGTTTTTCGTTAAAAATTTCAGTGGAATATTACCGGAAGCTTCCTAGAAGAAAACGTGAAAGATTTAATTCACTGCAGAAAAAACATTGGAAGCTTTCAGGAAGTTTACCGGAAGCTTCCGTAAACATTTCATGGAATATTTCAGTAAAGGTTACTGGAAGCATCCGTAAATTATTAATGAAATATTTCAGTGAAATATTAAATAAATGATGAACTAATATTTCATTGAAATATTTCAGTTTATGAATATTAAATAATTCATTGAAATATTTCTGTAATATTGTTGGAACATTATATGTTTTATTTCAAAAAAATTTTTGAATCTGACACTGAAATATTCAAGTAAGTTATTACATTATTTCTTGAAATGTTTCAAATTAATATTTCTCGGATCTTTCAAGAAACATGTCATGAAATATTCCTGTTATATTTGAAAAATATTTCATGAAGTATTTGAAAAAATGTTCGAATATAACACTGAAATATTGAAGAAATATTACTGCACCATTTCTTAAAATATTTTAAATCAATACTGCGCAAATTTTTCAAGAAATATTTCATGAAATATTTCTGTAATATTCCAGAAATATTTCATGAAGTATTCCCAAAAATTTATGAATATAACAGTGAAATATTAGAGAAATATTGTCTAAATATTTGTAGTTATCTTGCGTGCGTAGCAATTCTTCCATCTTGCCAGCAGGTGGCTACTTGATTATATTTTCATGTGATCATAATGCGGTTGACAAACTTTCACAAATGGTGGGACGTTCTCTCATTTAGTATATAAAACCGAAAATTCTTGATACGAATGAATAAGCGCTTAAATTCTAAATAACAAATAAATATATAGGTATCTAATATGGTTTGAGATGCAGCTCTTACAAAATCAAAAATAATATCTGATAGAATCTTTCACCAACATTATTTTGGATATATTTTAAACATGATTTTAGAAATATTTCAAAAACATTTCTTGAAAGATTCATAATCTTTTATGAATCCTTTAATAAAATATTTCTGCAATCTCTCAACAATATTACGAATTAATATTTCATCAAAGATTTTAGAAATATTTCGGAAACATTTCTTAAAAGATTCATATTCTTCCATGAATCTTTCGATCAAATGTTGCTGCAATCTTTCAACAATATTACAAATTAATATTTCACAAAATCATGAAAGAATGTTACAGAAACATTACATAAAATATTTCAAACCAATCTTCTAGGCGGACATATCAATATTGCAGAAACATTTCATATCAATTTTTCTGTTTTATTCCGAATCTTTCAATGAAATATTTCAGAAATATTTCAAAAATATTTCATGCTATATAACTTAAGTTATATAGAAAAGGACGTCATTGTTATTATAAAATAACGTCATTTTTCGTTAACATTTAACATACTAAACGACGTCATTTTTTGTCCTAATCCCTAACATACTAAATGACGTTATTTAAAACGCCTTTTGGTGTGTCAAGTAAAGTATTGGAAAGATATCGTCATTAGATATAATAAGAAATTTGAAAGGAAAAGGACTTGTTTTTTGTTATTGCAATAAAGTCATTTTCGTTAAAAAAATTACCTCATTTTTATAACAATTATCTCATTTTTATAAAAACGTCTTTCTGGTGTAGCTAAAGCGTCATTAAAATTTTTTTTATTAACTTACAAACGAGGATAAGCAATATTGATAAGTGCTGGTGTAGTTTCCGTTTTACATTCATTCAAAATAATAATTCCTGATTCATTAGTCTACTGATGGGATCTTCCATAAAATGTTTACGAAAGCTTCCTGAAGCCTTCGGCCCAAATGTTTCAGTCGAAAATTGCCAACATTTAGCTGCAAGGTTAATGCAGTCTTCCTTAGAGCTTCCTTGGGTCTTTCCCTGCAATAATTCATCAATCTTCCAACAGAATCTTCCTTACAAGGTTTACGGAAGCTTCCAGAATACTCGAACCGGAATATTTCAGTGAAAATCTTCAATATTTCGCTGAAAGGTAAACGAAGTCTTCCATTCAAGCTTCCATGAAATCTTTCGGTGCAATGATTCATTAATCATCCAATGGAATCTTCCTTGGAAGGTTTACGAAAGCTTCCAGGAGCCTTCCACTCGAATGTTTCAATGACGATTTCCAATATTTCGCTGAAAGGTAAACGGAGTCTACCATTCAAGCTTCCATGAAATCTTTCAGTGCAAATGATTCATCAATCTTTCAACGGAATCTTCCTTGAAAGGTTTAAGGAATCTTCCAGGAGACTGAAATCGGAATATTCCAGTGAAAATTCCCAACATTTCCCTGAAAGGAAAACGGAGTCTTCTATAAAGCTTCCATGAAATCATTCGGTGCAATGATTCATCAATCTTCCACCGGAATCTTCCTTGAAAGGTTTACGGAAGCTTTCAGGAGCCTTCCACTGGAATATTTCAATGACAATTTCCAATATTTCGCTAGAAGGTAAACGGAGTCTTCCATTCAAGCTTCCATGAAATCTTTCGGTGCAATGATTCATTAATCATCCAATGGAATCTTCCTTGGAAGGTTTACGAAAGCTTCCAGGAGCCTTCCACTCGAATGTTTCAATGACGATTTCCAATATTTCGCTGAAAGGTAAACGGAGTCTACCATTCAAGCTTCCATGAAATCTTTCAGTGCAAATGATTCATCAATCTTTCAACGGAATCTTCCTTGAAAGGTTTAAGGAATCTTCCAGGAGACTGAAATCGGAATATTCCAGTGAAAATTCCGAACATTTCTCCGAAAGAAAAACGGAGTCTTCTATAAAGCTTCCATGAAATCATTCGGTGCAATGATTCATCAATCTTCCACCGGAATCTTCCTTGAAAGGTTTACGAAAGCTTTCAGGAGCCTTCCACTGGAATATTTCAATGACAATTTCCAATATTTCGTTGAAAGGTGAACGGAGTCTTCCTTTCAAGCTTCCATGAAATCTTTCGGTGCAATGATTCATCAATCTTCCACCGGAATCTTCCTTGGAAGGTTTACGGAAGCTTTCAGGAGCCTTCCACTGGAATATTTCAATGACAATTTCCAATATTTCGCTGGAAGGTAAACGGAGTCTTCCATTCAAGCTTCCATCAAATCTTTCGGTGCAATGATTCATTAATCATCCAATGGAATCTTCCTTGGAAGGTTTACGAAAGCTTTCAGGAGCCTTCCACTGGAATGTTTCAATGATGATTTCCAATATTTCGCTGAAAGGTAAACGAAGTCTACCATTCAAGCTTCCATGAAATCTTTTAGTGCAAATGATTCATCAATCTTCCAACGGAATCTTCCTTGAAAGGTTTAAGGAATCTTCCAGGAGAATGAAATCGGAATATTCCAGTAAAAATTCCGAACATTTCTCCGAAAGGAAAACGGAGTCTTCTATAAAGCTTCCATGAAATCTTTCGGTGCAATGATTGATCAATCTTCCAACGGAATCTTCCTTGGAAGGTTTACGGAAGCTTTTAGAAGCCTTCCACTGAAATGTTTCAATGACAATTTCCAATATTTCGCTGAAAGGTGAACGGAGTCTTCCTTTTAAGCTTCCATGAAATCTTTCGGTGCAATGATTCATCAATCTTCCACTGGAATCTTCCTTGGAAGGTTTACGGAAGCTTTCAGGAGCCTTCCACTGGAATATTTCAATGACAATTTCCAATATTTCGCTGGAAGGTAAACGGAGTCTTCCACTCAAGCTTCCATGAAATCTTTCGGTGCAATGATTCATCAATCTTCCAACGGAATCTTCCTTGGAAGGTTTACGAAATCTTGCAAAGGCCTTCCACTGAAATGTTTCAATGATGATTTCCAATATTTCGCTGAAAGGTAAACGGAGTCTTCCATTCAAGTTTCCATGAAATCTTTCGGTGCAATGATTCATCAATCTTTTAACGAAATCTTCCTTGGAAGGTTTACGGAATCTTCCAGGAGACTTAAGTCGGAATATTCCAGTGATAATTCCCAACATTTCCCCGAAAGGAAAACGAAGTCTTCTATAAAGCTTCCATGAAATCTTTCGGTGCAATGATTCATCAATCTTCCAACGGAATCTTCCTTGGAAGGTTTACGGAGGCTTCCAGGGGTTCTTCGTAGGAAGTTTCCTTTGCAATATTTCAGGAATATTTCTGTTTTCTTCCATAAAGCTTCCATACATATTTCAATGAAATATTCCATTGGAATATTTCGGAATATTCCAATGATATCTTTCATGCTGTGTGGGCTACTCACTTTGAATGTTTTCGCTATTTTTCGACTGGATCAATTGACAGGAATTGTTGTTAATGAAATAATTTTATGCTTTCTTGTTGATGCATGTGACATATTCAATTTAAAATCATTGGTCCAAAAATTTCTTTGCTTTTTCAAAACGCACCAAATCTTTACTCTCATATAGCCGCCTCTTACACGAAACGCAAACAAAAGATCCAAATAAACTATTGAACTTTTGATCGCATTTATCTGACAGTAAAATTAATTTGTTTTTTACGCTATTGTGTCCTTTTTTGTTAAAAGGATTACAACACTTCGGTGGTGGTGTCATTATGAAAACAAACAAGCTAATGGAAAAAAGCAACAAATACAAATGGAGGCCTATGATACTCGATTTTCATTTTTTTATGAACATGTCGTCTGTTCTCAAGTTATGAATTAGGAAACAAAAAAAAATGAAAATAAATTTATTTATGCAAGTAAAAGATTCATATGTTTATAATTTTTTGATTAATTAAAATTAAAAAAAAATATTTTATGGAATTATTTGTCACATATAAACCTTCAAAAATCTGCCATAAGGAATATGAAATTCCACTAGTCAATTTTTAGTGGCCCGTTTTAGAAAGTTTGACTCATAGTGGAATAACTTACATGTTAACTGATATTCATAAATTGGGATTTAATAATATTTGAAATCGGTGCCCCTCATTTAATATGCAAACCACTTTACCAATTAAATACCGCAATATATTAATTTAGTACCGACTGATAAAGAAGTATTGTTTTCCGGAAATTTTGAAAAAGGTCACTGGATTTGTATGTATTATAATAATAAAATAATTTATATATATGACAGTTTAAATCTTAAATATCTACAAGATGAGCACAAGATTTATATAAATAGATTATTTCCAAACAAATAAAAATTGAGCACAGTTTTCGAAACAGTACAATCAGAAGCAAATAATTATGATTGTGGCCTTTTTGCAATTGCTTCTGCTGTTGCAATACTTAATAATTTATGTCCATGTTTTTCAAGATATGATATTTCTTAAATGAGATTACATTTATTGTGTATTTTTGAAACGCCCCAAATCAGAATGTTTCTTTTTTTACATAATTATAATAATACAAATATTAATTACGATAATCCATCGGACATTATAAGAAGTTTTTGTCATAAACCATGTTTCAATAAAATACCATTAAATTTAGATATCGCACGGTGCTTCCGAGAAAATTTGAATACAAATTTAATGTAACTTCAAAATTTCATCTGAGAATGATTTGTAGGCCCATTACATAATTAAGGCATCACTTTTAAATCATTTTACATGATCGATTTGGAGAAAAATAAGTAAGAATGAAAAAAAGATTCAAAACCCAACCATTTTATTTTATTTATAAAACAAATGCTCAAAAATGTTTAAAACGTCAGTTTAATAGTAAAAATATAATAAAATTAAAAAATATCTGCCTTATGCTATGCAGCTATTTAGCTCAAATAGTTAGTGAAATTAATGTCGAAAAGTAGTTCTATAGCTATTTACGTATAGATACATAATATTCAGAGAATGTAAATATTTACATCGATGACATCTGTTAATATACACTTTAAGTAGTCATTTGAAACTTGCATAACGAATAAGGAGAAGTCTCCACATCTCTGGGAAACCGATTTAGCTAATACTGCAGGTTATGATTCTTTGATGAAAAGAATGAATCCGTGTTGTTTCTTTTCCTCGGAAGATTTAATTCCATGGAATATTCCTGTAATATTCGTTGATTTTTCTTGTATTGGAATATTCCATCGAATATTGTTGGAAAACTCCAAGAATAATTCATTAAAAGATTTGGGTCATCTCAAATCTTTCATTGAAACATTTCAGGAATCTTACAGGAATATTTCATAAAACATTACGTTGGAACATTCATGGAAGATTTTCGGAATATTGAAACGGAAGATCTGAAACATACTATAAACCTTTCATAGAATATGCATGGAAGATTTGAGGAAACTTTCATGAAAGATTCCATAAAATATTTCTGAAAGATTTTAGAAATTCATTGTAAAATATTCCATGAAATATTCATGGAAGATTCGTAGAATATTGTCACGAAAGATTAGGAATATTTCAGAAAACTTTCGTGGAATATTCCTCTAATATTCGTATGTCCTTGATTCTTCTTACATTGGAATATTCCATGAAATATTCTTAAAAGATATCAAGAATACTTCAATAGAAGGTTTGGGTAACCTCACATCTTTCATAAAATGTTCCTGGAAGATTTTTGGAAGGTTTCCATGAAAGATTTAGGGTTTTAGATCTACCACAAAATATTTCTGGAATATTTTATGAAAGATTTAGAAATGCTGAGAGGAGATGGTATATATTTTATATAATAACACATTATACTCATATATCAATACATATACGCATTCATAAACATTGACATTAAGTAATAAAATCGCATTTACATAATCGCTTCGACTGTACGCAACAAAACGCCGACCCTTTTGCATATATAGTGAGTAAGGTATTGTCCAACCACTTGGGGATAAAACTCCCATTTAACAAACATCCCCCTATCGGCGTCACTGAAAATCTCCAGTAACATTCCGCGCAAACTACGAACGGAAACTTCGTGGAATCCTTCTAGAATCTTTCATACAATATTCCACTGTAAAATTACATAAATCTTTCTATAAAATAAGTAACATAAATTATAACAATATTAAAATTAGGACTAATGAGATTACATAAAATGAAGAAAAAAAAGAATTAAAAGAAATAGACGTCAAAGGAGCTTTATGTATAACAGGATTTAATATGAAAATGGTACCAGTGCTATCGAATGAATATAAAGAAAATTCATAAAAAGACATGATTATGAAAATGCAGAAAAAAAATAATAATAAATGAGAACTAAGGCGTATTCATAGTGTTTACATAAAACAAAATTATATTAAAATAATAGAAAATCGACCATAAAAATATGAAAAATATTAAATAATAATAAGATAATAAAAATGAAATTGAAAAAAAAAAATACTGATGAATTGGAACAAATAAGTGCAAATGAGGCTTGGAGAAAAACAGAAGCTTTTATTTAAATGAAAAACAAACAACCAAATAGATATAAAAAAGTAAGAAAATACAAGTATAACGAAATTAAAATTCAAGAAAGAAAAGAGTACTGATGAATTCGAACAAATGCGTATAAATGAGGCTTTACGTAAGAAAAAAGCTTATATTAAAATTATAAAAATACAATTGAATAAATATAAAGAAAACGTTCCCCACCTCCGGGAAACGGATTTGGTTGAAACTGCAGGACATGATTTTTTAATGAAAAAAATGAACCCGTGTTTTTTCTTTTCGTCGAATAGGTCTCTTAGACAAAAATATAGACATTTTTTCGAAAATGTAGTAAATAGGAGCCTTTATAAGAACTTGAATATCCAAACAACTAAGACTTTTACAAAAAATACATAATAAAAGAAATAAAGTGCAAATTAAATGCTTTACTTCAGGCTTTGTTGCATTAAAAAAGCTTCAGTAGTTTAAAAGTTATGCTTTATTGAAAATTACTACATATTTGTTAATTTTTTAAGCATATGAAAAATAATTAATTTTTATACTATTTCATTAGCATATTTTAATTACCTGTAACTTTTGAATAACCAAAGCTGTTTTAATGCAACAAAGTTCAAATCAAAGCATTTAATTTGCACTTTATTTCATCTTGTATATATTTTTTTGTAAGATTCTTAGTTGTTTGGATATTCTTATAAAGGCTTCATTTTACTATATTTTTGAAAAAATGTCTATATTTTTATCTAAGTGGTCTATTCGAAGAAAAAAAAACACGGGTTCATTTTTTTTTATCAAAAAATCATATCCTGCAGTTTCAGCCAAATTTGTTTTCCGGGGGTGGGCTCTCCTTGTAAGATAGCGAAAATGAAATTCAAGGAAAGAATGAGTAATTATAAATTGGAACAAAAACATATGATTGAGGCTTTACGAAAGAAAGAAGCTTATATATAAATTAAAGAAAAACAACCAAATAAATATAAAGAAAAATTAAATGATACTAGAATAACAAAAATGAAATTAAAAAAAGGGTACCGATTAATTTGAAATAGAAAGAGTCGGTGAGAGAGAAAGAGAGACAGCAAGAGAGGGTGGGAGAGACTTAGACATTATTTGGCTTTGAGGTATATACCTAGTCTGGCACTATTAGGTAAAATACAACGACGTATAAAATTATTTATTAAATTAATTATAAATATTGGGCCCAAAAATATGAGGCCCGAAGGAAATAGGACTCAGAGAAATGTGGGGCCCGAAAAATATAGAGCCCAAAAAATCAAGGACCTAAAAAATTTCAGGCCCAAAAAAGTATAGGACCCAAAAAATAAGACCCAGACAAATATAGAACTTAAGTAAATATGAAAATCAAAAAAACGTTTGGTCTACATGAATAAGAGGCCCAAAAAATATAAGGCCCAAAGAAAAAAGGACTCAGACAAATGTAAGGCCCGAAAACATAAGGCCTAGAAAAATATAGAGTTCAAAAAAATATAGAGTCCAAGAAAATATAAATATTAAAAAAATTATTAGGCCCAAAAAATTAGAGGTAAAAAAAATTTGAGGCCTAAAGAAAATAGGACTCGAAAAAATGTAGGTCTCGAAAAATATAAGGCCCATGAAAATATAAGATTCGAAAAAAATGGGCCAAAAAAAATAATAGGCCCAAAAAATAAGACCCAGAAAAATAAAGGGCCCGAAAACATAAAGCCCAAAAAAATATAGGCACCAAAAAAATATTGGGCCCAAAAAATATAAGGCCCAAAAAAATAAGGCTCAGAAAATTATAAAGCCCAAGAAAATATAGGAATAAAAAAAAGAAGGGCCCAAAAAAATGGGCATTGAATAAAAATATAGGGTCCAAAATAATATAAGGCCCCAAAAAAAGCTTTCGACTGATAAGTACTAATTATGTAAGACCCAATAAAAAATTTCTACTTTTATTATGAAAAGATTAGACACATTTAAAAAATGCGGGGAATCGGAGAACTGGAGAACCGGAGAACTGAGGAAACGGAGAAACGTCTATTTGGTTACATAATTCTGAAATTAGATACTTTACATGAATAGAATAAATTCTAATTTATCTATTATTTGTAAATATAAATATTAAAAATATAATTATTTCCATCTCAACAACAATGACACAAATGACGACCCAAAAAGTAGGCCAAAAAAATGCCAGAAATCACGTCTTAAATATAGCGAGCGAAAAGTACTTTAGAATCAAATTCATAGACCCGACTCAAGTAAAGATGGTTCAAACCTCATTCCATCTTTGCCAGTCTCATGATAAGAAAAAAGGGCAGATAATACAACCGTTACTTGAGTTGGGTCTATGAAGTCAAGCCTTACTCACGCTACATCTTAGACCTAAAAAATATACCGAGTTAATAAAATATTGTTGGCTGTAATTTGTAGACGAATCTCAATCTTGACCATTGAAGATTGTTAAGTTGCAATCCTGATCTTGAAGTTGCGCTTGTGCACTTGTTACCTCTTCAGAATAATCTTATAATGTATTAATATCTTATGATATATTTAATTGAATAAAATAATAGCTTTGCAGCAATTTTAGTATATACTATTCTCAAAAATAAATTTTTTTTCATTCTAAACTCAAAAGATGATAGAAATTTTGATGATTCTTTGAAATCACGTGTTCCAATCATGAACCATGAAATAGTCAAGAACAATATTTGAAATTTATTGATACTATCTGCATAAGCGCTATTCAAAGATTGAGAACTTGATAATCTTCACTTCTCACAAAATTGAGATTCATCTATAATTTCCAAGCCTTACTACTCGTTATTATGAATCAAGTAAAAGTCACGAAAGTCAAAATTCTGAGGTTATAATAAAAATTTTATTCTTAACCTTATTCAAATTGATTTAAAGCCAAGCTGAAGTCAGACAGTGTTTAATACAGAGCATGCATGATTTCTTGCGTTTTTCCTCATAATAGGTGTATGTGTTATATTTCACAATAGAAATAAATATTAAACTAGAAAAACTTTTAGTGTTTAAAGAAAATGAAGATTCAACATTAAAGGCTCAAAAAGAAGCTGTTATGAATCATACATCGAACGTTTATAATTTATCTGAGGATATTAAAGCTTTAGTAATATATCGTCTTCGAGTCAGCTTTTTTAATAATTTACAGAAGTTATTAAAAAAGACTACTAAAATACAAAAGAAACTACACTACTTTCGAAAGCACCTACACAGAATGGTTAAATAAAGATTTTTCTTTAAAATTAGAAAATACTATTTCGAAAGTGAATATAAAACCAGGTAAGGTTTTTCCGACTTATTATTAATAACAACAAAAATAATAATACCAATCCCAAGCATAATACATAACAGTATCAGTAAATCCTCTATAGTTTTAAGATTTCATCTTCAACAAATTGGAAAAAAAAATACAGACACACGTATAAAATAAATTTTTTTTAAATTCTGACGTATTATAATGAAAGAAAAAAACCACGTCACTTATTTTTGAGGATAGTCTTATTGAGGTACATTTAAGTACACTAGGTAATCAATGTGAATCCGGGAAATTTAATAGCCGGAAAAAATTCGATGATTCTCAGAATACTTCAAATAATACTTCAAAACCAACTTAAAACTTTTATTGAGTACTATAAAATATTAAATTAAAAAGTTCATAGCAGAGAAAAGGTGCATAAAAGCTCACGTTTTCATATTAGAAGATAAGAATATATTTTCAAATGTGAATTACGTTTTTTAATTATAATTTCTAAGTAACGCAGAACATTTTTACCTACATTAGGCACACGTTCCTAATAATAAATTTCTGTTCGTGTTTCTTAATATTACCTTTTGATATAGTTTAAAACGTCATAGCTGAATAGTCTTTTTTATAGCATTATATTTTCCACAAAAAAGTAAATTATATAAATTTTTGGTAACATTTTAATAACCTTCCAAAAAGTACTTTAGTTAACAGACACACGCCCATGGTCTTGATTTCTCAAAAGGATGTACATAGCTAAAGCTTTAGTGTGAATTTCAGATCAAAAGAACGATAGTAATTTTTTATAGCGATAATTTATCATTTCACATGACCTGGTAACATTTAAAATTTAAGAAAAAAACTCTTTTTCCTTTTCTCCATAAAATGATATACCTAATTATAATTCAAACTTTAGCAAAATTACATTCTGATATCTCAATAAATCAGTAAACATTTGCTGAAAAGATGTGCTATCTCATATTTACGAGTAATGATGCAGTAACATGAATTTTAAAAGTATGGAGGATTTACTCATATATTTAATCAAACTGTCATGTACACGGAAATGACAGATAACAGCTAGGCTATATTTGTCACATTAGTGATCAATGTGTGTCGAAAATTTTGAGTTTCCACATAGATGGGCGATGTGTGCACGCTGAATTTCTATGTTTGCGCATTGTCTAACTACACTCAACTCATAGGAGGTTGTCACACTGATCATCTTTTATTTTCGCACTGCTTGTCAATGTGTAAACATAGAAATTTTAAATCTGACATGTATGGAAAAAAAATAAATTAAAATAAAACTAAGGTTATGATCCTTGGTATCAATGAATATCTGAATTGGAAGATAATTGTGACTTTAATATATTAATTAGTGCTATTCTAATTATAAAATTTTTAATTTAATCAAAAACATTATTATTAATAATTTTAACATGAGAAATTATTGCTGTTATCAATTCAATCATTGAAAATAATGTACGTAGGGTTCAATGTTTCGAAAGTCCATTATCTTTTTTTAAAATTTTGAAATTTCAAATGGCTTTTTCATAATATTTATTTAAATTGTACAGAAAGTCAATTTTTAATTCATGTTTGTTATCGACATGCATTTATTTTGATAAATTATAATCGCTTTAGAATTGTAACAAGTATACAGAATACCGTAAAATGATGAAATATTTCGGGTTTTTTAATGAAATTTTCAACAAGTATTAAAAAAAAATACATTGAAATACTATATTAGAAATTTCAAAGTACCTCATCATTATATTATTGTCTGAATACTTATTACAGTTCTAAATATTAATTATAATTTATTTGAATGAATACATTTCGATTACAAACATGAATTAAAAACGAAATTTCTATTCAATTTATATAAATATTAAGAATGTGCTATTGGAAATTTTTAAGCTCAAAAAAATAACGGATTTTCGAAACATCGAACTCCACCCACGTAATTTTTAATGATTTTAACATTGAATTGCTAACAGCAATAATTTCTCATGTTAAAATTATTAATTGTAATGTTTTTGATTAAATTAAAAATTTTATAATTAGAATAGCACTAATTAATATATTAAAGTCACAATTATCTTCCAATTCAGATATTCATTGATACCGAGGATCATAACCTTAGTTTTATTTTAATTTATTTTTTTTCCATACATGTCAGATTTAAAATTCTATGTTTACACATTGACAAGCAGTGCGAAAATAAAAGATGATCAGCGTGACAACCTCCTATGAGTTAAGTGTAGTTAGACAATGCGCAAACATAGAAATTCGGCGTGCACACATCGCCCATCTATGTGGAAACTCAAAATTTTCGACACACATTGATCACTAATGTGACAAATATAGCCTAGCTGTTATCTGTCATTTCCGTGTACTATCTATAATAATTTTTAATTTTATGTATTTAAAGCATGAATTAATTTAAATCAAATAGCAATTTTAAATATTTGTGGATGCAAGCAAAAATTAATTACCATCTACAAAACATACACACAAACACACTTTTGCTTTGATGTCAGTGCCTGTTTATTCGAAAATTATTTAAAAACTCTTCATTACATTTTTAGATAATGTTCGTGGTCGATTAAATATTCATTATTCTAAATGTTCATCTTCTACCAAAAGGAAAAAAGTTTATGATATTTGTAAAATCAGTGGCTTAGAGGAAATTTTTGATGTTGCAAAGAAGAAACTCAAATTAGATGGAAATACAAGTGGATCGCTCTTAATAAGTGATATTGTTGAGAATGACATGGCTATTGATATTCGAAAAAATATCAATATACCTGCAAGTAAAAAATGTCACCTGAAGAGGCTGTGTCTACAATTGTAGAATCAAATCTGACGAAAAATGCTTACAATATCTTAAGATCTACTGCATTGCATCATAATAATGATTCATATCCATTGTATTCAAAGGTATATACCATCATTACTTACAATTATAAATTTTTGTGTTACGTGATATTTTTGTTTAATTATAATTATTATTTTATAATAACCTAGGTATGTCTCGCAAAAAAGGCAACTTATTCAGACGGCATAGTAATTAAAGACACAAAATGTGAAATATTTCTTCAGAACTTATTGAAGTATACAGTGGAAAGGCTCTTAACATTTTCAAATTTAAATTTTTCCAATGATTTTGATAAATTATTGTTATTGAGAGTTAAATATGGCTTTGATGGTACTAATGCTAATGGCCACAAACAAAAATCTGAAAATAACTCTTATGCGAGTAGTATTTTCGTCAACTAATAAAAATTATGTACGAGAAGAAAACGGATGAACTATGTCGACAAGAAGAAGAGCAACTAAAGCATCAAATTGATGAATTGCAGGATATTCATTGGATAGGCTTTACTGTAGGATTCGAAGTTATGTTGACTATGATTGATAGAAAAGTATGATTGAAATCATAATGTGAAATTTGATTTTATGTTTGCAACATATGTAAAATGTTTTATTTATATTGCAGGTCTGTGATGCTCTGAATAATAATAAGCACCCTTGACTGAATAATAATAATTATTCAGTCAAGGGTGCTTTATTTGTAACGTCACTATATCAAATATGAATAAAATCGATAATTTATCAAATAAAGATATCAATAAAAATAGTTTGAGCTACGGTTTTTCTATTTTACATGCTAAAAATAGATATATGGAGCTAGTATTGCAAGTATCTTATCGTTTACCGTTAAAAATATGGAGAGTATGTTTTCATTATTAACTTGAATACTCGTCATTATACACGTATAATTTCATATCATGCCTATATTATTATTTGCATGTCGTCCGTCTATACTTTAGGTTCCTAAAGCTAAAGTAGAAATTATGAATATTAGGAAAAAAGAAATCCAAAACCAGCTTCTTTAAACAATCGGTATATGAGTAGATGGTCCAACGCAAGGATCAGGCAATACTAATAATGAAAATACAGCCGGAAGATTTTTCGATAATGTTGATATGGCTGATTCCATTTCAAATCGAACAGCCTGTATAAACTCAAGTCACCAATCACTGCACCGATGGAGTATGTTATTCTACTCTGAAAATAAGGAGACACGTATTTTTTTCCCCTGAAATATCAAAATTGCATAAGATATGCACATTTGAAAATTGCATACAAAAACTAAATGTTAAAACTGAAAAAGTTGACAGTAACTTTAGAGGGCTATCGTTTTACCAATTTTCAATGAATTTTGGTAAACCTGTTTTTGTCTTATTTTATTTTGAATTCTCTTTAATTCTATGCAAGAAATTTAAAAAACAAAACTAAAAAATGACTGAGATTTATGCATTTCACCAAAAAATGCACTTTTTATGCACATGCATTTTTCTCAAAAAGACCATCTTTTTTTTGTTGAAATTTTTTGAGCTGATCGAGGACCAAATTACCTATCTAATGGTACCTGTTTGATCCCGTAATTTTTTGTTTGGAGCGAGAAAACAATTGATAAATTTTATTCTTGAAAAATGCTTGTATATAAGTTCGGAAGTCTTAAGCAATCTACATTTAAACGCTGTCGCATGCTTCGGTCGTCATTTGTATACATTTGTATGTATATATATATACTATCAATAGTGATATATATATATATATATATATATATATATATATATATATATATATATATATATATATATGTGTCAATCTACGTCAAATGGATAATGGCTTTGTCCAAAATTGTAGATCACCAAAAAAATCGTGTATGGGCTCAAAATTTTCGTCTTACACTCTACTTTCTTTTGCAATGTGGCGATTTTGAAAATCAAAAATGGCGGCTCCAATATGGCGGCTCAAACCTAGAGATTTCATAAAAAATTTTCGAAAATTGATTTTAATTCATTCAAATGTGATTATACGTATTTTTTTATATCATAAATCAATTCAGCGTTCAATTTTACATAGGATTATAGTATTGCACTCGAGGTAAAAAAAATTTACAATGTCATCGGAAGGTCATATCGGAAAATAATAGTTATTTCTCGAATAACTCATTGATCAATGTTGATAAGTGAGGAAATGAAGATACTGATAGATAACTCGAGTCACCTAATCCAAGTCTGATGTCCGCTTAACCCTATAGGGTATACAAGATCTCCATCAAGGTCATTCGAAGGTCAAATCGCGAATACCTTTTATTATTTGATAAGATTAGGAGTTCAAGTTTTACGTATCGCTGAATCCAAATCCAGGGTCTGTTGGAGTGTCAAATGACATAATTACGTAAAAATTAATTAAATATTGACTACCGAAAAATTTTTGTTCTCCAAGGAACTACAGTTTGGAACGAATTTTTCTGTAATGACGTCGTTTGACACTCCAACGGGCCTCGAATTCGGATCTAGCATCACGTAAAACTTGTAGGTGTCTTAATCTTATCAAATAATAAAAGTTTTTCGCGATTTGACCTTCAAATAAATTTGGTGGAGACTGGTAGGGTTAAGCGGATATTAGATTTGGATTCAGTGACTCGAGTTATCTATCAATATCTTCATTTCCTCACTAATCAACATTGATCAATGAGTAATTCGAGAAATAACTATTATTTCCTGATATGACCTTTCGATGACATTGTAATTTTTTTTAACTCGAGTGCAATATTATATTCCTATGTAAAATTGAACGCTGAATTGATTTCTGATATAAAAAAATACGTATAATCACATTTGAATGAATTAATATCAATTTTCGAAAATTTTTAATGAAATCTCTAGGTTTGAGCCGTCATATTGGAGCCACCATTTTTAATTTTCGAAATCGCCACATTGCGAAAGAAAGTAGAATGTAAGACGAAAATTTTGAGCCCATACACGATTTTTTTGGTGATCTACAATTTTGGACAGAGCCATTATCTGTTAGACGTGGATTGACACACACACACACACACACACATATATATATATATATATATATATATATATATATATATATATATATATATATATACATATACATATATATGTGCGTGCGTGCGTGCGTGTGTGTGTGTGTGTGTGTGCGTGTGTGCGTGCGAGTGTGTGTGTGTGTGTGTGTGTGTGTGCGTGTGTGCGTGCGAGTGTGTGTGTGTGTGTGTGTGTGTGTGCGCGCGCGTGCGTGTGGGCGAGCGTGCGCGTGTGTGTGTGTGTGTGTGAGTGTGAGTGTATGCGTGTGTGTGTGTGTGTGTGTGCACGCGCGCGTGCGTGCGGGCGAGCGTGCATGTGCGTGTGTGTGTATGTTTGTACATATATATGTAAATACGTAATATAAAAATAAATACTTGAAAATAGAAAAAAATAATTCTATTCGTGTATATTTATATTCTGTAAGTTTCGATGTACAAACAACAGGAGGCCAACTAGCGGACAAATATATCAAATGGCAATTGAATATCTCCAATAAACTCCTTTATTTTTTACGAGATTCCTTGATTTATTAATCATATATTCACTTATATTCGGAAATAGTGAGCAAATTTTATTTTGCTTAATTTTGAAGGTAGTAGAGTTAGAAGTTTTATTTTCTCCGAAATAGAAAAGCATTTTTCTAAAACGAATTTAAAATTTTTTTACAATATCATCCCAATAGTTTTCAGTTGAACTTTTGTCCAATTCTATTGACTGAACTGAAATGTCATACACATTTTCTAATTTACTTCCGACAGTAGCAGAAAAAGCTGGAATTAAGGATTTCCTCTTTTTAGATACGTAATTTTCCCTTAAATTTTCAGGTATTACAGTTTCTCTTTTGTGGTGAAATGCATCTAGGTAAAACTGTATAAAAACTCTCATTTAATTCCTCTATTCATTCGGGTGTCTTTGAAATAAAATAATCACCTTTTCCATTAATAAGTTCAGTGATTTCATTTTCAGATGTAGACTCAAAATCACTTAAAATCATTTTTGATATGTGTTTATAACAATTTATACATACATTAGTAGATGGCAGTATCTTTAACCTTCAGACCGCCGGGATTTTGAAAAAATGAAAAGTCGATTTTCTCTATAGAGAAGTGTTCTGAGGCCTACTAGGTAGGACCCCATCAAGGGTGGATATGTGCGAGTCAGGGGTGCGCGCCATATGACGTAATCCTAGCGGTCTAGAGGTTAAATCTGGATAAAGTTGTGCCAAATCAATTGCTAAATCTTTCAACGGTGTAAAACGTAAATTACTGCATTTACAAACTACCTTCTTATGCATTTGAAAAACATCGAGACATGAAATTCTTTTAGAAGAGTTAATTTCGGACATTTTAATTGCACAGTTTTGTTTACTTTTTCACAAACCTGAGAACAGAGTTGTAAATGAGGAAATGGTTTTTCATTTAAAATAGTCAAGTAATTGAAAATGCTCGCACCATTTACCACTTACAGAGCAAGTAAATGGTAAATGGTCGGACCATTTACCAGTTACTGAGTAAGTAAATGGTAAATGGTCGAACCATTCACCAGTTACTGGGTAAGTAAATGGAAATGGTCAAACCATTTACCAGTTACTAAGTGAGCAAATGGTGAATAGTCAGACCATTTCCAGTTTCTTGCTCTGTAACTGGGAACTGGTAAGACTATTTAGCATTTACTTGCTCTGTAAATGGTGAATGGTCCGACCATTTATCATTTACTCACCCATTAACTGGTAAATGGTCCGATCATTTCCAGTTCCTTGCTCTGTAACTGGGAACTGGTGAGACTATTTACCATTTACTTGCTCTGTAAATGGTAAATGGTCTGACCATTTACTATTTACTCACCCAGTAACTAGTAAATGGTCCGACCATTTACCATTTTCTTGCTCTGTAAATGGTAAATGGTGCGAGCATTTTCAATTACTTGATTATTTCAAATGGAAAACCATTTCCTCATTTACAACTCTTATTCATACGATGCAATACATACTATTCCAAATGCTCGCGATATATATACATACATATATATAAATTTTGCGAATACGGCGTGCGCAAACCCGAGAAGCATCTGGAACAAAGTCGATGTATTAGAAAAGTACAAAAAAAAGATACTCTTGTGTCTTTTATGCCAAACGATTGTGAGGACTTGATAATAACCGATTTTACTTCCTTCAAAATCACCAATGTCAACTCCACTGTAATCCTTTGAGTCACAAAGGCGATTATTCTAGAGCCAACATTTTATTTCTGGCAGGTAAGATGAAAATATTTAATCCTTCACTATGAATTTTATTAATTAAAATTATTTTCATTATTGAAATAAGATTAAAAGTATTATTTCTAAATAAATTTAAAGTATTATTTTCATTGTTAAAATATGTTAAAATAAATTGCTCTGTTTTTAATAAAATTTGTTATAATTGAAAATAGATTGAAAAATAAATAAGGAAAAATTTTATTTTCAATCAACTTATTATTTCTTAATGAAGGAAATAATAATTGTAATTTAATCCATTCTGAATATATATTCCAACCATATAAATTTTTATCATCATAGACGATCTCAGGCTCCTATTCATAGACCTAACTTAAGTACCGGCTGTTACTTGAACGTAATTCTGTCTTTATCTGTCCATAATAAGAATAAAAGACAAATGATATAAACGTTACTTGATTTAATAGCTACACTGAAAAAAAAATTTATTAGTAACGAAAAACTTTTTATTGTATCGAATATATTGTTTCGGGTAATCGGTGAAATATTTTTTTATCAATATCATTTATTCCGTCAGTGAAAATAAAATTTTTAAATATCAATATAATATATCTCAAGATACATAAGATATTTCTTGAACTTAACAATATCTCACACTGGAAATTATTAATTTTCTTTTAAATTTATATCCCTTAATGTCAAAATGAAAATCATATTAAATAATTAAAATAAAATTTTGTTCCTTCGATAAAATATGTTAATGAATATAAAAAATATTGCGTATCAATTAATTTCTGCGTACCAAATAGAAGTAACTATTCATTGAATAAATATTATTTTTCTTCCAAAATATATTTTAATTTTTGAAGCCTGAAAAACAATTTTTTTAGAAGAATATATTATTTTGAAAACATGAAACATCATTTTGAAGCATGAAAATAATTTTTTACAAGTAAATTTAAAATATTAGTTCAAGTAAATGTTTCAACAAATTTAAGTTTCTTTTCTGCAATATAAATTTCAATTTTTTTTTAATTACTGAAACTCTTTTGATTCAAAAAATTATTTTTTTATTCAAAAAAATAGTTCTTTAAAACAGTTAAATATTGATTTTAATTAAAATTTATTTTTTATAATTATGTTTATAAATAATTGTTGTGAAATTTTTTTTCTACTGAAATATACGTTTCTAATCAAAATAATAATTACTTTATTAAAATGAGAAAGTTTTATAGTTATATTTTCTTCATGCTGATAATTATTATTTTTCAATTCAAAATCCTCTTTCTAATGTAAAGAAATTTAATAAATTACACCGCTTTTTTGCACCAACAAACATTCTGATGTTGAAAAGAGATAGCTTTATCGAAGTCATGAACTAATTTGTTTAATTCAAAAATTATGTATTTGGATTAAAAAACTATTTGACGTAAGATATTTTTTTCATTCTTATATAAAAATTATTTTAAATAAATATTACATTTTTTTAATAAAAAAATTTAGCATTGTTTTTAAGAAAGTTTCACTGACTTTCAACACTATTTTGGAAGTAACTAATTTCTCAAAGTTAAAAAGATATTTTTCTAAATTCAAATATAATATTGTATTGAAGAATATTTCAAGTTTTTTTTTATATTTTAAAAATTATTTCATTAATTTAAAAATGATTTTTCTTTGACTCAAATGAATTAATTCCTTTGCACCGCATTTATTCAATTTAAAAGCAGCTTCTTTAAAGTTAAAAAAAACTTTTTACGCTGTGTAGTCACAAAGTTTGCGTGAAATTCCGTGATAAAAGGAAGTTTTTACATACTAATTTAATATCATTTCAAAACAATGTATAAAAACTATTTTTATGGTGAAAAATAAGGTTTCCTTTTTTTTAATCATTCTGCAGTTGGAAATGAAATTTTATTTCTTTAATATGAAAGGACAAAGATGAGCGACCTGCTCTAGGATAAATTTAGAACAAATGTGCCTGTTTTTTTTTAATATCTTACAAATAATACATGTTTTTGATTAACAATCATTGATTATTTTATTACTCACTAATGCCAAATTATTTTTTTCTTTATGCTATATTATTGAAAAAATCAATAATTTATAAAAAAATTATGTCTTTTATTACTATATAGTTTTTGAATAACACTAATTTAAAAATTCGTTGCATGACACAATATATAATGAAGTTGAGATTTTGATTCGGAAAGGACAAGAATAAATGACCTATTACAAAACAAAATGTTTAAGGGTTTGCTTTAGACCTATACTTTATCGATCAAATATAGTTTGAAAATAAATTTATTTTTTTTTGATATGAATAAATATCAGAATTGTTTGTAATCCCTAGCGGAAATATAAAATGTTTAAAAATATTTAAAACTGTTCAAAACTGTTTAAAACTGTTTATAAGTGCAAAATTTAGGATATTTAAAACTTTTATAAACATTTTTAAACATTTTCAAACACTTTCAAAAAGTTTTTAAACTTTCGAAATGATTTTAAACAGTGTTGAATAGTTTTGAATTTTTTATGTTTAAATGTAATAGATTATTTTAAATATTAAAAATATTTCAAAACAATTTTAAATCAATATAAACTATTTTTTATTAACTTGAACAGTTCTGAATGGTTTTAAAAAGTTTTGAACAACTACATTTTTAAACATTTTCAAAAAGTTTCAAAAATTTCGAAATAATTTCAAACAGTGTTTCATAATTCTGTCTTTTTAAAAATTTTATTATATATATTAAAATTTTTATAATATATACGAGAAAATGTTAACTTTAGTTTAAAATTATTCTGTACTGCTCAAAACTGTTCAAAAATCTTGAAAACTTTTTATAACTGTTTTAAATGTCAAAAATTTCACACTTATAAATTATTTTGAACAGTTTTAAACAGCTTTTAATAATTCGAAACTATTTTAAACAGTAATGCACATTTTATATTTTCACTAGGGATTGGAGATATCTTCTCCACTATTTTATTGACAGAGGGTCTCTTGATCGCTGTGGACTGAGACCCGTAATTTTTATTGGCCAGGGACAATTTTTAATTGGTTTTTCCTGGTCTCCTAATTCTATTTCACAAAAAAAAATTCAGAAATATTTTTCCAAAATTTTCCCAGAGACTAAACTCCGGTCTACTACAGCATGAGCCAAGAGCCTTAGCCCCTGCGCTACCACCGATTGTACTTATAGGTATGAACTTATTTTAAATAGATGAGAATCGGAAGAGTGTAAATATGTATGAACTTCAAGAACAAGCAAAGAAAAATCATCCCTACTGAAAATTTTGTATGAGCTCTCATGTGGG
The DNA here is from genome assembly GCA_017163975.1 of Anastatus disparis. Lineage (NCBI taxonomy): Eukaryota > Metazoa > Arthropoda > Insecta > Hymenoptera > Eupelmidae > Anastatus > Anastatus disparis. The sequence goes on along the minus strand of JAFFSR010000372.1, from coordinate 42,256 downwards.
CTCTCATATGAAATCGCCTATGAAATCTCATACATATTCTTTGAAATTTGAAAATAAAATAAATATATGTGAGATCTCATGTCAGATCGCACATATATTTATTTTATTTTAAAAATTTAACGAATATACATTCGATTTCGTATGCGATTTCATAGGCGATTTCATGTGACATCTCATATGCAATCTCGTGTGCGATCTTATATGTGATCTCACATGGGAGCTCTTACATATTTTATTCAATTTAAAAAATTTTAAAAATATATTTATTACTTTTTTAATTTTTTTGTCTTGTTCTTTAATATTTGACAAATTTTGACATTAGCTATATTAGAACAATCACTTTAGTTAAAATAAAAAATCCTTTGGAGCTGTTATTTTTTTATGAACTTAGATCGCAATTTAGATATCAAAGTTGATAATCCCAACCTTAAAATACTATAAATTGAAAACTTTTATATAACTTTTTCAGTATAAGATTTTGTTAGATTTCTTTAGTTGTCCGCACTCAAGTTGAATCCTACCGATTTTTTTTTTGAAGTGAAAAAAACCCGATTAAATTCACTATTCACTCATAAACTTGGATTAGAAATATTATCAGAAGGGGAAGCTTCATTATGCCCTTATAATTACACTAATATTATAAATACGTCTTCGAACATTATAATATTATCATACTCGATAAATTTAGTGGAGCCATTAGACCCCAAGCGTCTTGTCCGGGGTCAGAAGTTCTTATTTTGGCCACTTCATTTAATTTGCATTGTATTTTATGGTGACACTTTCCAATTAAAGATCAGCTTTTGACCAACTTTACCGATCGAAAATAGCTAAAAAAGATATTTTGTTTTTATTTATTTTTTTTGGCTCGTTCTTTGAATATTAACAAATTTACACGCTTCTATTACTAATTTGTTAAAATGAATAGATATTTACAAGTAAAAGCAATTCCGATATACATTTTTATTGAAAATAAACGAAATTACTTCTTTCGCTACTTTTGATCAGTAAAAAATGTCTAAAACCTCGTCTAAAACTGACCTTTAACATAACGAATAGAGCCGGTCTGTGGCACAGTCGGTAAGAGCATTGGATTCGTATTCTCGGGGGACCGTGGATCGAATCCCGCTCGCGGCTGTTTTTTAAGCAAGCACCTCTGTTACATGTGCTTTGTTCCTATGAACACACTTACGAGCTCCGTCGTTAAAGGACGAAAAGTAACTCAGTTGCTTAAGGCAGCTGGCTTGCGTCCTAGTGGATCGGGGTTGTGACTCCCTGGGAAAACTGGGAAAAACAATTTTCGTAGTTTTCCGTGGGGAAGAGAACCCGAAGAACACAAAACACAAAATAGAGAGTTCTTCGGAACAACACAAAAATTAATAATAAAAAGTCCCCTCGGGGCAAAAAATTGATGATGGCCTATGATGAAAAATCAAAAGGCCAATTAAAGAGAAAGAAAGAAAGAAAGAACATAACGAATAGTATTATAATAAAATATGTGTATTACCTTACTTTTAACGTTTAGACTTACATTGCATACAAATATAATTCTTATTATAAAAACTATGTAAAATGTCTGTATGGATATGATTACATATCATGGTTTGAAATTATATTCGAGCACGATTTAACAATTTTTCTGATTACGTTAGATTCACAACAGAATTGGTAAAACAAGCAATGAGATTGCGATAATACTCTAAAATAAAAATAAAATCAATAATTCTTGAGTTATAAAAAGCTATATTATTTAAATCTGTATGATGCAATTGTAAACGATATGTAAAAATAATTTATCAGTATGATAAAAAAAGGTATTAAGTACTAAGTCACTGTCGGTTCATTGAAGGTAGTTTGTCATAATGTTCTAAGACATAAATAAAGCTGCAACTGTTTTTGCGGCGACATGCAAATTGTATAACAATTGGTATGACGTGTTATGCCGTAAATCTAAACCAGATTCAGCGTGCGTCATAGAACGACTCTACCTATTGATTAAAAAAACTGTCATTAATCAGTGAACTGACCCCAAGCCTCGTATACATGATTTCGTCTGTGATATGAAATGAGTAACTCAATTTGTGAATACGCAAATTTTGTACAAAGCTTTGTATACGAACGGCATCGCTCCAGACCTCACTGAAAAGTGATGGCCTTCTCGAGTGTAAAAGGTGATATATACAATTGTAGTGACTAGTTTCTCAACTATTACTTGTAAACATCGTCTAAATCTTTGTAAAAAATTAGATTGTTTTATTATTATTTAATCGCCAAGTATAATCATGCTCGAATATAGTTTGAAACCATTATTCATAATAGCATGCTTTAGATAACGATTGTTTTGTAGATGTAAAGTAGAATCATTTAATCGTAATGTTAAAATATTTAAAAATTATTTGAATCATAGACCAAATTTCAGATTTGATAATTCCCAGTTACCTGCTCTGTAACTGGGAACTGGTCAGACCATTGACCATTTACTTGCACTGTAAATGGTAAATGGTCAGACCATTTACCAGTTACTTGGTCTGTAACTGGGAACTGGTCAGACCATTTACCATTTACTTTATCTGTAAATGGTAAATGGTCCAACCATTTACCAGTTACTTGATCTGTAAATAGTAAATGGTCCGACCATTTACCAGTTACTTGCCCTGTAACTGCAAACTGGTCAGACCATTTACCATTTACTTGCTCTGTAAATGGTAAATGGTGCGAATATTTTCAATTACTTCACCATTTCAAATGAAAAAACTATTTCCTTATTTACAACTCTGGTAACTGGTAAATGGTCGAATCAGTTCGCAGTAAGCGGGTGGATAAATGATAAATGATCCAACCAGTTTGCAGTTACGACCTGGGTAAATGGTAAATGGTCGGAACAGTTACAGAGCGACTGGTAAATGCTTGGACTATTTACCAGTTACTGGGTGAGTAAATGTTGAATGGTCGGACCATTTACCAGTTACTGAGTAAGTAAGTGGTAAATGGTCGAACCATTTACCAGTTACTGAGTGAGTAAATGGTAAATGGTCGAATCAGTTGATAGTTACTCGGTGAGTAACTGGAAATGGTCAAACCATTTACCAGTTACTGAGTGAGGGAATGGTAAATAGTCGGACCATTCACTACTTACACACCTAGTAACTGGTAAATGGTTTGACCATTGATCATTTACTCACTCAGCAACTGGTAAATGGTACGACCATTTACCATTTACTCACCTAGTAACTGGTAAATGGGTCGACCATTTCCAGTTCCTTGCTCTGCAACTGGAAACTGCTGAGACTATTTACCATTTACTCACCCAGTAACTGGTAAATGGTTCGACCATTTCCAGTTACTTGCTCAGTAACTGGGAACTGGTTAGACTATTCACCATTTAATTGCTCTGTAAATGGTAAATAGTCCGACCATTTACCATTTACTCACCCAGTAACTGGTAAATGGTACGATCATTTTCAGTTACTTGCTCTGTAACTGGGAACTGGTTAGACCATTTACCATTTACTTGCTCTGTAAATGGTAAATGGTCCAACCATTTACCATTTAGTCACCAAGTAACTGGTAAATAGTCCAACCATTTACAAGTTGCTTACTTGGTAAATGGAAAAATTTACAACCCTGCCTGAGAAGTACCTTTCAAATCAGTCGTAAGAATAACTAGCTTCTATATAACAGTTACAATATGCTGTTTTCGTTACGCGATTTCTTTGTCCGCGAGTTGGCCTTCTATTGTTTGTACATCGAAACATACATAATATAGATATGCACGAATAGAATTATTTTTTTCCATTGTTAAGTATTTATTTTTATATTACAAATTTACATATATATATATATATATATATATATATATATATATATATATATATATATATTTTTATGAATGAGGTATTATGCAGACAAAATCATAGATGAATCGTGACTTATGCAGACATTAGCGTACTTATGCTGACGTCCGCATAATGCCACCCGTTTTTCATTTATTTATTGATACTTGTGCTGACAATTCCATACAGTAGATTTTTCTTGAGTTGAGTTACGAAAAAATTCTACAAAACAAAAACGCGCCCACCAATCAAATTTCGAGAACAAATGTGCCCACCAATCAAAGTTTTAACAAATTCGTATTTAACATATGCGTAAGTAACAAAGGAAGGGATAACATAAGAGACTGCCACACACCCGCGACGTGTGCAGGACACTAAACAAAGGCTGTACTGTATGAGTCAGCATAATGCCGCGTACATACGTTTATATATATATATATATATCGCTACGGACTTTTGAGGATCGCGACGTTGCTAAATCCAAAAAAGACCGCTTCGATAGTACTGTCCTTGTTTTAGTATCCCGCACACTCGGTGGGTGTGTGGCAATTTCTATTATTATCCCACTTTTTTTTCCCGCCAATATTGTATATTTCAAAAATCCTGAAAGTTCCACGGAACTTTGAGGATTTTAAAATTTAACATGCGATTCCCTATGTACGGCAACACTGTTGACTCCTTAAAAGTTCGGTTTTTTAAAAATATCACTATTGATAGTATATACATGGGTGAAATTCAGAAGGTTGTCAAAATCATGTAAAAACTAGAAAAAAAAATTCCTAAGTTTTACTTGATATTTTTTAATATGTTTATCAATACTATAAATAAGAAGAAAACAATAATGGGCGAGCTGTATTTCAATTTTGGAAATATAACATGTGTGAACTTAAATGTAAATGAATTTATAAAGTGTGACACGAGGACAATTTTTTTTCTTTTGTATACATTAAAAGTGATTACTTGGCGAGTAATATATATATAATAACAAGAATTGAAGAGAATTCGAAACAGAATAAAACAAAAACAGGTTTACCAAAATTCATTCAAAATTGGTAAAACGATAGCCCTCTAAAGTAACTGTCAACTTTTTCAGTTTTAACATTTAGTTTTTGTATGCAATTTTCAAATGTGCATATCTTATGCAATTTTGATATTTCAGGAAAAAAATACGTGTCTCCTTATTTTTAAAGTAGAATAACATACTCCATCGGTGCAGTGATTGGTGACTTGAGTGTATTTAGGCTGTTCGATTTGAAATGGAATCAGCCATATAGTTGCTAATGTTACAGGTACAATAATTAAGAAGGGGCCAAACTATTTGTCTCTGTCTAATAGCGTTTTTCATTATTTATATAAACACTATCCTTTATAACAAGAAAAAAATAGCAGCCCCCGCTAGATATTAGTATAATTAGTAAATTTTGTAATAACAAACAAATTTCTTTACTGCGTAGTTTTTGAATAATTAGAGGCCTACCAAAAAAAGATAGGTTATATTCTAGATTGCTAGTAGGTCTCTAATTAGTCAAAAACTATGCGGTAGAAAATTTGATTTTTATTACAAAATTTACTTACTATACTAATATCTAGCGGGGGCTGCTATTTTTTTCTTGTTATACCGGATAGTGTTTATATAAATGATGAAAAACGCTATTAGACAAAGACAGATAGTTCGGCCCCTTCTGAATGGCAATTTTCAACAGAGAGATTATAAGTATAACAATAAACATTTTATTCAATTATTTTTTTTTATTAAATTAGGATTTGATCGCGATCTTTTAAATAGATTCAAAGTTATTCTAACTGTGATTTCATCTAGCTACGCTATTGATGTATTAGCATTTAAATCATATTGCGAAGATACAGCATAAAGTATGTCAACACGTATAGCTGGTATTTAATGCCTCCCTCTATGCATGTGATTCTAATTAATGGTTATAAAATTCTAGAACAATTAATATTACCAGTTGGCTTATTATCTGAAGAGGCACAAGGGAGTAACCATAAAAATCTCAAAAAATATAGAGATCGTTTCTCGAGGATAAGTTCACGTTATTCATTATATTTTGGCAATCATCAATATAAACCTAACTCAGTATTTAATAAAAATTAACAATGTATTTATAACTACACGAAGAGAAAAATCATGTTATTTTCACATGATAAATTTAACACATTAAAATTATATGATTCTTCAAGTTAAATTCTTATGAGATCAAGTTAATTTAACGTGAATAGATTCTAACTTTAAATGCTGTAGGTGCCATGATATTATTCCTTGGACACTAGCTATAATTACTAACTAGGAGAGTATCAGACCTCCGGATCACGGATTTTGCTCAAACTTTGGGATAAGTTTTCAGATGTCAAAATATGAAAGGAAATAGAAATTTAGACCCCAACGCTCAATATTTCCCTAGTTACAGGCAATTAAAGAATATCACTAAAAAATTTACTAGATTTTCAAACGCTTGCAGTTCCTTAGGATTGATACTTAGGAGCATGAAACTTTTTTTAAATGAAAGCTGAGCTTAAATCCTTTCGAAATAGTAGTTATAACATGTCAAAATATTATTTTTTTCCAAAGTTATAGCGTAATAAACATTAAACCCAATTTCAGCTTTTGTTATTAATTAATGTTTTAAAAAGAAAAATCAGGTCCAATGTTTATCACGCTATAATTTTGGAAAAAATAATATTTTGACATGCTATAACTACTATTTCGAAAGAATTTGAGCTCAGCTTTCATTTAAAAAAAGTTTTAAGCTTCTAGCTATCAATGCTAGGGAACTATATGCGTTTAAAAATCTAGTAACTTTTTTAGTAATTTTCTTTAATTGCCTATAACTAGGAAAATATTGAGCGTTGGTGTCTAAAATTCTATTTCCTTTCATACTTTGATATCTGAAAACTTATCCCAAAGTCTGAGAGAAATCCGTGATCCGGAGGTCTGATATTCTCCTAGTAAGAGCGCCACGTGAATATAACCAGCTAGCGATCCTGTGATATTCACTTACCGCTCACAGAATTTTCACGTGGCACTCAAGTAAATTCAATGGAGGCGTGATCAACCGAGTAGCGCGTGCTTTGCAGGTAGTGGGGAGAGAGAGAGAGTAACCAAAATAAAATCTTATAATGATGGTAAAACAGCAAATATATTTTTTAAAAATTAATCAATAATAAATTATCAATATTACCTTTGGAACTATTAGGAATAAATTTTAAACTCAAAATTTAATTATTTTAAACAACTAGGGGCAGATAAGCATGTATCATTTCGCGCCAGACATATCTTAAAGCAGGTTTGGCCTAGTGCGTAACGTTCGTGCTTTTCTTTTTGGGTGCGCGAGTTCAACTCTCGGTCAAGACCACTTTTTCCATTATTTTAATAATTTTTATTAATTATTTTATTCATATTTTCTTTTTTCTAATATTAAAATCTAATTAAATATGCTAATTTTTTTAATTAATATTTTTTTCAAATAAATTATTTCGTATACGTAATTATTAAAAATATTAATAAATGAATAACAATTATATTTATAATACTTCAGTTATATTTTGTCTTCATAAATATATATGTATGTGTGTGCATTAATGTGTAATATAAACTACAACATAAATAAATTAATACTATAGACTAATTTATTTATTATGTCAATTTTATAAATTACATTACGAATTAATTAAACTATAGTATTATAAAATAAGTATCACTATTATTTATTTATTAGTTATTTTAATTATTACGTATAAGAAATAAATTATTTAAAAAAATATTAATTAAAAAAATGAGCATTCTTAATTTATTTTTGATATTAGAAAAAAGAAAATATAAATTAAATAATTAATAAAAAATATTAAGATCATAAAAAAAGTGTTCTCGACCGAGAGTTGAACTCACGCACCCAATAAGAAAACCACGAACGTTACGCACTAGGCTAAACTCGCTTTGAGATATGTCTGGCGCGAAATGATACATGCTTATCTGTCCCCAGTTGTTTAAAATAATTAAATTTTGAGTTTAAAATTCATTCCTTATAGATTCAAAGGTGATATTGATAATTTAATATTCATTAATTTTTTTAAAATATATATATTGCTGTTTTACCATCATAATAAGATTGTATTTCAGTTTTTTTCTCTCTCTCTCCTCATTATACCTGTAAAGCACGTGCTACTCGGTTGGTCACGCAACTATTGAATTTACTTGAGTGTCACGTGAAAATCCCGTGAGTCGCAAGTAATTTTAACATGATGCATCGCCACGTTCATTCTCCTGGCAGCCCACGTAATTTTAAGTTGACCATCAAGAAAAAATGACACCTTTTGTATCTGATTTTGAGATAGATACCAATCATCTATTAAAAACATGGGTATCATCAAAAAATCACTTGTTTCTTCGATAATATCACAGGCCTACAAAATGAAAAAAAATGTCTGAACTTTTGACCGGACATACATATTCCCATGTATTTTTCGACGCTGAATCCGAATCTGTAATAAAAATATAGGGTTTTCCTACCTTTTCTCAGAGTTTTATTGAAAAAACCTCATTTTTTACGGTTTTTTTGCGGTTTTTCGAGTCTAGAAAAAACAAATCATGAGATACGAATAATTGGACTTCAAAATCGAATTCTACGGGAAAAAATACACGGGAAACCATACCTTCAAATTTTTTTAACGCGATTCTAGTCCTCTGTATGGGGCTGAAAAGATGAGGAAATCGGTAAAAGTCGAAATTTTGCCTAAAATGGATTTAAACAATATTAAAATTTAATCATGCGTCTTTTGAAGAGTCGATAAACATTGAAAATACTATCCTGGGGGTTTTTCAGATTGCTGATCATAAATTTGAAGTCAGATTGTGTAAAAACTACTTCTAGAGGGCGGTGACAAGAACTGTATATGGTAAATTTATCGATTTTTAAAAAATTTTACGTCTGAAATACTAATTTTAGAGTCTTTCACAGCATTGACTGTAAGTTCAAGATATTAACTTAGCCTATTGTGTACGTTAAACTTAACATTTTGTCTATGTTTGTCTCTCTCTCTATCTCTCTCTCTCTCTCTGTTGTTTTTTTTAATTGGCTTACGCTTACGTACACGTTTCTCTTCGAATGACCGATGTAGTGGATTTCTGACACGTTTTTGTCCTTTTTCGCAGCTGTTTCTCTTTTATCATCCAGCAGTAATCTGCTAACATGTTGATACCCCAGTTTCCTTGAAATCTACGTTCAAACTCCTTTAAATCTTGGTGAAATCGTTCACCATGCTCTTCACTAAAGTCTCCGTTATTTTCAGGAAACTGATCAAAGTGTGAATCAAGAAAATGAAGTTTTAAGTTCATTAGATAACCCAATTTTTCAAAATTACGTACCATTCTTTTCACAATAGCTTTATAATTCGTGTCTTTGGCATTACCCAAAAATTTCGTCGATACCTCTTTAAAACTTAACCATGCAGCCTTTTCAACATCAGTCATGCTTTGTTCAAAGTTTTCGTCTCTAAATAAAGTTCGGATTTCAGGACCATCAAAAATACCTTCATTTAATTTAGCATCAGATTTATGGGTAAATACTTTGCTTATATATTGGAAGCATTGACTGTCCTTGTCCAAAGCTTTAACTAATTGCTTTATCAATCCAAGCTTTATATGCAGAGGCGGTATCAAAATTTTCGAAGGATTAACGAGTGGATCTTTTATAACATTCTGTTTTCCAGGTTCAAACGATTCTCTTGATGGCCAAATTTTCTTTTTATAGTGTTTTTCTCTATCTCTGCTATCAAACATGCATAAATAACATGGGTACTTCGTAAATCCAGATTGTTGTCCAAGTATCATAGATAAAATCTTTAAATCGCCACATATTTGCCATTTATGTTCTCTATATTTTATTTTCGTTAAAAGTAGTTCAAGATTGGAATACTCTTCTTTAAGTACTGTTGAATGTGCTAATGGTATAGGAGCATATTTATTTGTGATATTGAGGAGTACTGCTTTAAGGCTGCGCTTTGATGAATCAATGAATAGTCGCCAATTTTCAGGTTTGTATATGTTGGGTTTCAATTCATCAATAAGACCTTTCACGTCCGTGCAATAAACCATATTAGAATCATTCTTGAAATAATTTCTAAAGCGCTCTTCTCGATTACGATATGCACATACTTTAGTACCCTTTGTCAACATATTTCGTCTCTTAAACTCTGAAGCCATAAACTCTGATTGTTCCTTAGATAAACCACTCTTTCTAAATAAATCGTTCAGACTTTTTTGATCAAACTTTTCAACAGTTCGTTCTTCACCCTTAGGAATATACTCTTCATCACTATCCAGAGAATGTTCTTCAGGTGAACTTAGATCTTCTTCATTTGATGAGCTTCCGTCTGCGGCAATCAGATTTTCAGTTGTTTCATCTGTCGAGTTTTCATCTACATTTAGATTCCCTAAGCCTGTTGTAAAACTATCTCTCGAATCTTTATTTTCAAAAATATCTATATATAAATATCTATCTATTCTTGGATGGAAATTCTATACAAGAAGTATTAGGATATACTATTCCTTTTTTCTGTATCTTGTCTAAACCTTGTATCTTTGTTAAACAAAAATAGCAATCATTTTCATCTTTTGGTTCCTTCCACTTTGTAGGTATAGTAAATTTTAATTTGGACCTAGCCTGACTGGTGTTGTATCGATTCATCATGGCATAACATGAAGCACATACATAATGAGGAACCCAAATTTTATCCTGTTGAGAAATCTCAATATCAAAACATTTTTGATAGATAAAATTAATATTATCTGTGATTTTTCTTTTGTTTCGTTGTCCAATATATTCTGAACATACATAACAGAAATTATCTTGAGATCCATTACACGTATGGTTAAAACTGTTATTGGATGTACCAGCGCAGTTTAAAAAAGGTTGAAAATTTGAATGAGCCATATTGTTGAATTAAACCCCACACACTAGGAATCCTGTTCCGATCGCAGGTGAGTCCGCCGTCCTAGGGGTGATAACTCTCATACCTCCCCAGGCCTAAGTATGAGAGCTTTTCGACTTTGACGAGGACAATGTCAACTTGTCGTCGGACACACTACGGCATCATTCTCACATCCTAGTGCTCCCCTGCAGGACAGCGCGCCTTCGCTGGGTTCGTTACTGCAAAGTATTGAGTACACCGAATCATTCTACACATCCCATTTTCAGGGCAGTTGTCATCGTGACCAATACTTCGCAGCAGCAGGTTTTTTTTAGGTACCCTTATAGAGTACTGATATATATATATATATATATAGCTTTGGAAAAAGATCATAAGTCCCATTCGTTTATAAACAATGCTTTAAGATCAATAACAGTGTACAACAGTGATTAACTGAACGGAGCTTTAAAATGAAACCGAATTCATTTCTAAACAACAGTACCCAGTTTTACAACAGAATAAGTATAAATAAAAAATTGACAGATCAAATTGTCTCTGACACAAACACACCAAATGAAGAAGATCTAAGTTCACCTGAAGAACATTCTCTGGATAGTGATGAAGTGTATATTCCTAAGGGTGAAGAACGAACTGTTGAAAAGTTTGATCAAAAAAGTCTGAACGATTTATTTAGAAAGAGTGGTTTATCTAAGGAACAATCAGAGTTTATGGCTTCAGAGTTTAAGAGACGAAATATGTTGACAAAGGGTACTAAAGTATGTGCATATCGTAATCGAGAAGAGCGCTTTAGAAATTATTTCAAAAATGATTCTAATATGGTTTATTGCACGGACGTGAAAGGTCTTATTGATGAATTGAAACCCAACATATACAAACCTGAAAATTGGCGACTATTCATTGATTCATCAAAGCGCAGCCTTAAAGCAGTACTCCTCAATATCACAAATAAATATGCTCCTATACCATTAGCACATTCAACAGTACTTAAAGAAGAGTATTCCAATCTTGAACTACTTTTAACGAAAATAAAATATAGAGAACATAAATGGCAAATATGTGGCGATTTAAAGATTTTATCTATGATACTTGGACAACAATCTGGATTTACGAAGTACCCATGTTATTTATGCATGTTTGATAGCAGAGATAGAGAAAAACACTATAAAAAGAAAATTTGGCCATCAAGAGAATCGTTTGAACCTGGAAAACAGAATGTTATAAAAGATCCACTCGTTAATCCTTCGAAAATTTTGATACCGCCTCTGCATATAAAGCTTGGATTGATAAAGCAATTAGTTAAAGCTTTGGACAAGGACGGTCAATGCTTCCAATATATAAGCAAAGCATTTACCCATAAATCTGATGCTAATTTAAATGAAGGTATTTTTGATGGTCCTGAAATCCGAACTTTATTTAGAGACGAAAACTTTGAAAAAAGCATGACTGATGTTGAAAAGGCAGCATGGTTAAGTTTTAAAGAGGTATCGACGAAACTTTTGGGTAATGCCAAAGACACGAATTATAAAGCTATTGTGAAAAGAATGGTACGTAATTTTGAAAAATTGGGTTGTCTAATGAACTTAAAACTTCATTTTCTTGATTCACACGTTGATCAGTTTCCTGAAAATAACGGAGACTTTAGTTAAGAGCATGGTGAACGATTTCACCAAGATTTAAAGGAGTTTGAACGTAGATTTCAAGGAAACTGGGGTATCAACATGTTAGCAGATTACTGCTGGATGATAAAAAGAGAAACAGCTGCGAAAAAAGGACAAAAACGTGTCAGAAATCCACTACATCGGTCATTCGAAGAGAAACGTGTACGTAAGCGTAAGCCAATTTAAAAAACATCGGAAGAGAGAGAGAGAGAGAGAGAGAGAGAGAGAGAGAGAGAGACAAACATAGACAAAATGTTAAGTTTAACGTACACAATAGGCTAAGTTAATATCTTGAACTTACAGTCAATGCTGTGAAAGACTCTAAAATTAGTATTTCAGACGTAAAATTTTTAAAAAATCGATAAATTTACCATATACAGTTCTTGTCACCGCCCTCTAGAAGTAGTTTTTACACAATCTGACTTCAAATTCATGATCAGCAATCTGAAAAACCCCCAGGATAGTATTTCCAATGTTTATCGACTCTTCAAAAGACGCATGATTAAATTTTAATATTGTTTAAATCCATTTTAGGCAAAATTTCGACTTTTACCGATTTCCTCATCTTTTCAGCCCCATACAGAGGACTAGAATCACGTTAAAAAAATTTGAAGGTATGGTTTCCCGTGTATTTTTTCCCATAGAATTCGATTTTGAAGTCCAATTAACCGTATCTCATGATTTGTTTTGTCTAGACTCGAAAAACCGCAAAAAAACCGTAAGGAATGAGGTTTTTTCAATACAACTCTGAGAAAAGGTAGGAAAACCCTATATTTTTATTACAGATTCGGATTCAGCGTCAAAAAATACATGGGAATATGTATGTCCGGTCAAAAGTTCAGACATTTTTTTTCATTTTGTGGGCCTGTGTATTCGGTGAAGAAATATCAATAATGACTTGAAATTTCATAGAATATAACATGATTTTTCTCTTCGTGTAGCATCCATACCAATAGAGATATGTTTCGACGCTTATTACTGAGTTCAGATCCGTACGTTTGATTGATTAGACCACTACCGCAGAAAAAATTAAATACTTTGATCGATGAAATTAGGAAGTTAATAATTGTCAATAATGATTCATTAACAGAAGATGATGATGATATCGATTCCATTGTTGAATAATTGGAGCAGTCACAATTATCGGACTCTGAATCAGAATAAATATAATTAACTAGTAATAATGTCTTTTTATTTTCTCCGATACTAAATTTTAGATAAATTAGATATGTAACTGCTTTAATTATAATTTTTAAAAATTGAGCTATTTATACTCTAATTTTAATAATTTTAACTCTAAATATTTTTATAATTTTTAAAAGGCATTTATATGTCTAAAATAAAGCGTGAGTAAAGTACTTTTCGCTCGCTATATTTAAGAAGTGATTTCTGGCATTTTTTTGGCCTGCTCTTTGAGTTAAGGAAATCGTCATTATTGTTGAGATGGTAATAATAGTATTTTTAATATTTCTATTTATGATAAATGACAATTAATTCTATTCATGTTAAGTATATAATTTCAGAATTATGTAACCAAATAGAATCGTAATTTTAATTTATTCTTATTTTCGTTATATATAATTAAGGAATTATTTGTGCATACGGTTATCAAATTAATAATACAAAACGTTAAACTATTTTAAAACTGAAAATCATATAAATACAATTATTTTATAGTCTTTTTAGATCCAAGATATTTTCATATTCTGTTAAAATAATAATAATTATAAATGTTATTTTCAACAAAAAGTACTATCAAGCTTTTAGAGGAAGCTGATTTACGACGATAGTTTACGATAAAAAATTTATGAAGTAATTTTTTTAAATTATGAATATTCAAAAAATTAGAAACTTTCCATTATCTCTGACTTATGACCTTTTTAAAGCAAGCGTTTGAAAATATTGTTCTATGCTTTAGGTACGAAATAAAATATATTTTTAGAATTTTGGCGATTTTTATTTTTTGACTGTAGGAATTGACGTGAAACATCCCATATATATATATATATATATACATATATATATATATATGGGATATTTCACACCAACTGGAAGAGCAAAAAAATAAAAACGGCTTAAACTCTAAGGATATATTCTGTTTATTACCCAAAATATGTAAAAAAATTTTCAAGGATCTAGATTGAAAATATCAAGAGCTTTAGATCCTTATAATTTGAAAATTTTTCAAAATTTTTGAAAAAGTCCTATCTTTATCATTTTTTTTCTGAAAATCCTGATGTTTCAGAGGTAAATTCATAAGAATGCTTCTTGTTGTAAATGAAGAGAAGAGTTAGCATGATTCTTTACAGACCTGAATTTTGAAGTTTTCTATTGATTCTTATATGTATTACATGGTGATTGAAATTACTCATTGTTCGCCACTTCAGAAATTGCTTTGCGCGGGCTTATTTCTTTCTATTTTACATAAAATTTAAAATAAATTTTTGATCATGTAAGTCAGAGCCATCAATAAGGAGTTATGACAGTTATAAATATATATTTTTATGTATGATTTATTTTTCATATTGAATATAAATATATATTTTCATGTATGATTTTTTTTCCTATTAAAAATAAATCATACATGAAAATATATATTTTAAACTGTCATAACTCCTTATTGATGGCTCTGACTTAGATAATCAAAAATTTATTTTATAGTTCATGTGAAATAAAAAAAAATAAGCTCATGAAAAGCAATTTCTGAAGTGACGAACAAAGAGTAATTTCAATTACCATGTAATACATATGAAAACCAATAGAAAACTTCAAAATTCAGGTCTGTAAAAAATTGTGCTAACTCTCCTCTTTATTTACAACAAGAAATATTTTTATGAATTTTCCTCTCAAACATTAGAATTTTCAGAAAAAAAGATAAAGTTGGGACTTTTCCAAAAATTTTTAAATTCCAGGGATTCATAGCTCTTGATATTTTCAATCTAGATCCTTGAAATTTTTTTCACATATTTTGGGTAACAAACAGAATATATTCTTAGAGTTTCAGCAATTTTCATTTTTTTGCTCTTCCAGTTGGTGTAAAATGTCGCATATATATATATATATATATATATATATATATATGTATGTGTGTGTGTGCATTTGTATACCTACAGGGTGGGAAAAAAGTATAGAAACCCCTGAAAATTTCGCAACTTTTATAGTAAAACAAACAAAAGGCATGCCCTAGGTAACTTTGAACAAGGGATCCGATGGAGACCTTGGATTTAACCTCGAACCTCATTTCCAAGGTTATTTCAAAGTCAACCTCATTTTTTAATGGAAATCCCTACTTCTTATACCGTAATCGAAAGAAGCGAAAAATTTTACATTCGGATATGTGTTTAGATATAAGATTAACGTAATCTCTAGAGCTCAAATAGAGGTCAAAGTATGACTTCTTGAAAATTTCTCTAGTTTGGTGGTAAAACAAAATAAACAAAAGGCATACCCTAGGTCACTTTTAATAAGGAATCCGATGGTGACTTTGGATTTGATTCTGAATCTCATTTCCATGGTTATTGCAAGGTCATCCTATTTTTTAAAAATGGAAACCCCTACTTCTTATACTGTAATCGAAAAGAGCGGAAAATTCTACGTCCTGATATGTATGTAGATATGAGGTTAACGTAACCTCTAGAGGTCAAATAGAGATGAAAGTATGACTTAAAAATCTCTCTAGTTTAGAGGTAAAACAAAAAAAACTGAAGGCATACCCTAGGTAACTTTAAACAAAGAATCCGATGGTGACCTTGGATTTGACCTTTAATTTTTTTTTAAGGTTATTTCAAGATCAAGCGAGTTAATTTTAACGACTATTTTTGGGGTAGTTCTTCTAGTCTAGTAATGGAAAATTTTAATTTATTTCTAAGTAATTAATGTATAAAAATTTCGAAAATGGCTTTTCAAAAATAACAAAGTTAATTTTTGTTACAAAACGAATAAAAAGCAATTGAAATATCTGTCATTAATTTATTTTATTTTTGAAAAAATAATTTTTTTTTAATGGGGCAACCCTTAAAAATCACGTTTTCTCCTCTTTCATGAGCTGTAAAGCTAATTGTTTATTAAAATTTCGAAATTATTTGAAAGGCATTGTAACGGCTCATATTAATTTGTTACAAATTAATTTAATTTAATAAAGGATAGGTCAAAAGAATGAATATATTTAAATAAAAATAAGAATAATTTGAAAATAATAAGTTTGAATTAGAGCATCCAGATTACCGATCTAGGTCGGTAATGAAGATAACTCAAAATAGATGTATATATAGTTATAAGAAAATGAATAGAGAAATGGAATGTTCTATTTCTTTTAATAAAAATATTATTAATCTCTTATTGTTAATTACAAAATATAAACGTAAACAGAAACAGAACATTTCATTTTTATAATATGTATAAAAGAAAAAGATTAATATGGTAGAAATTAAAAAGAAAAGATGAACTTTTTTAAATAAGAAACAAAATAATTAATAAATTAAAGATTAAAATTATGTTAACAAACAAATACTTTAATTATGAAAAATTATAGGAAATAGAATGTTTTCTTCGAAAGCATTCTACTTCTATTTGAAAAACGAATGTTCCATATCTCTTAATGAAAAAAAAATACTATTAATATTAAATTGATAATAATAAATAAAATAAAATATAATTGTTATGATTAAGGGAGCATTCCTTTTTTATAATAATAACCTTTGATGACTATGAGAGAAATATAATGTTATTTTTATCAATATTCTAAATTAAATTAAAGAAATAATAAATCAAAGTTATAGAACATTCTATTTCTCTTATAGAACATCATCGAAGGTACATCAAATGGTATAAAAAGGCCTGCGACGAGCCAAGAGAGATCATTCGATCTTATACCGTCAAAGGCATAAGACTTTAGCACTCTGTGTTTAAATTTACATCATGTTGTTAAATGTATAAAATATAAATTTCTTTAATCAATAAAAGACAAAAGATTCAAGTTTAAATCAGACTATGTTACAGTTCATTTAGAATAGTACAACTCATCTTATTTCATACATTATTTGTCATAGAATAAGTAAATAAATTAATTATCGCACATTGAAAAGTATTGCACTTGGATATGTCGTCGATAATAATTTATTTAGTAGTCAGACAGTGCTGATTTTGCAGATTTTCTATTCTATTACTGTTAAAATATAGACACGCTCAATTGTAAGACTAGCTAAGGTAGCGCCACCTTTTACAATAAAAGATGACTGGTGACTCTCTTCCAGTCCATGGATATCGGTTGATGAGAGAGGAGCGTTTTTGATTCTCAATATTTAATTTAACTTTTATATTAATTTGAATAAAGACGTTTTGTCGTAATTTAAAATTTAAATCTTTTGCGTGTTTTATTTATATATTCAAAAGGTTATGTGCCCAGCTTAATTCATTTGAGCTTTTGAGTTAAAAGAGAAAAAAAACCTTATAGCGTGTGGTGAATTTTGTGAGTGCGGCTAAGAAGAAAGGAGTTCTTGTGTTTGCCCAAAGTGCTGGATATTTTTTCTTCACACTGAAAAGTGAGTGCATTAGAACAACTTCAAAGACAGGAGAGCGATCATAAAACAAAGGAAGATTAGACAAATCTGCTCTTGTTTTTAAAAACGCAAGAAGCGATCAACGAATTTAGATAAAAGTATGCTAAGGAGAAAATGCATGCAGCCATTAAGGATATATATATATATCTGTATAGTTTTCATATCTGAAGGCAGTACAAATTAGGTACCAAACAAAATTAATCGAAATTGTTTAAACAAGCTTGTATGTATAACATAAAGTGCACTAAACATGTTATATAAGAAAATATATAAAAATTTAATATATTATTTGAAATTTGACATTTTATTTGCTGACTTCACACATATGATATTACTTGTGTCCAGTATATTGTGTGTGTGAAAAACAGCATATATAAAAATATAAATAAACTGGTCAATATTAAGGAGAATTAAGAGAGATATTGGTTGTGCTCGGCATATCACTCTGAGTTTATAATCTCAAAAATTAAAATCAATCAATACTGCTTCTTTTCAGCTTATTAAATTGATTATTTGTTTTGAAATTCTAATAATCTGATGAATTAGTGTTCGGTATTATTTTAAATTTTAATAAACTTATTTTCAATAAACAATTTTATAAAAATTCAATTCTTCATCAATTAATATCGCTTGCGTTCGGCATATTAAATTGATTTTCTTCTGAAATTATAATAAAGATCTGATAAATTAAGTGTTCAGTATTATTAATGAACTTGAGTTTAATAAATAATGGTTAAACCTTAACAAAATTAAACTCCTAATCAATTGATATTGCTTGCGTTCAGCGTATCAAATTAAATTCAATACTAAATGTTCATCATTTTTCTAGATAATTTATACTAGACCAATTTACCTTGCTCCTAACGTCGCTCGGTTGCATTTTCATATATTATATCATTATAATTTCTATTGACTTATTGCATTGACGATAGTATTTCAATATAAAATATGTATTTAATTTTTTTTTAACTTTAGAAATTGAAATCATAAATATTATGTTCGTTGTACTAAATTAAAAATCATTTGTTAATCACTGATAAAATGATACTATCTATATTGCAAAGGGTCTAAACTGCCCTAATTTATGATTTAAAAGAAAATAAAAACCTTTTTTCCTTAACTACTCAGTCGATAAAAAGATCAAAACTTTTTTTTATTTGTCAATAATAAAATATATATTAGAAAAAAATTAATTTGTATATAATTAATTTTTAAACAACAAAAAGTTTCGATCTTTTAATATTTTTTTTTTATCTACTCAAATTCAAATTCAAATAAAAAGCGCGCCATAGGGTGCCAGACTGGAGCGCGCGGCACACGAAGATACAGCGCCACGCATCAATCAATCACGTTAAAGAGTGAGAGAGAAGAAAGGAGACGCGACTCATTGGCGTCACCAACCTTTCACACTTAATTGCATGATGTTCTGTATCGTTTTTCATACTAATTAATGATGGTTGTAATAAAAATATATGATGAATCAATGCAAGATCAAAGTAAAAAGATAAAACTTAGTCTAATATATAAAAAAAAATGATAACTAACAACTAGTGAAAAAAAATATGCATAATATAAGACTGTTTTAAATAGTAAGTGTAAAAAGGGCTACATTACTAGTATAGATAACATGAATCTAGTAACTTCTTTTACCACGTCAAAAATACACCAAACTAACAAATTAATGATAGAAATATAATAAACAATCAATAATTAAATTAAAGTAACATAATACTTAACAAATTAATATTATTTTTAATTAATTAACACACATGTGCGTTAGTTATCCAAGTCACTATATTGTATACATAGGGAAGTATGCGCATGAGATTAGCAGTAGAAACATACAGAGAGTGGCATCAGACGCAGTCTCAATTATCTATATAGATAATTGAGATTGTTATCTAGCAGCTATGAATGAAACTCGTTGCACGTGGTAGAGGAGCTCTCTTATTTTTCTGCGCTGCCAACAAGGACAAGTTTCCAACGATCAACTGTGAATATCAAAAGGAAAGGAGCACAACTTCCACCTGAGTATGGCCTCGTGGAAGTTTATTCTACGTTTCTAGTAAAAAAACATGTGTTTGTGCGCGATCAAGTGTAATTTAAAGTGAAATTTTTAATTAGTGACGCGAGTATTGTATAAAAAAGGAAAGAAATAGAATCATCAAATGAAGCGTATAGCTGCAAAAGTAGTTATCTCCAAAAAATTTTTTTCAAGAAATAACATTTTCTGCTGTACTTATACTTAAAAGTCAGTGTATTTTGCAATACACCATATTTTTTTTTCATTTCATAAAAAAGACTACCTATATTTTGGTCCCATATGATTTTTTCATGATGAATTTCAATGTTCTGTATACGAAAATGCAATAAAAATGAATTCGGAAAAAATAGAGATAGCCACCTTTGCAGCTACACGCTTCAAATTTAAAGTTACGTTTTCTTTTCCTTTTCTTTGTGAATAATCTCGCGTAGTGCTCGATTTAAATAAATCATTTTTATACTTATGCATCGCGATAAATCGGTTTTATGTTTCTTGCTGGAAGAAAATTTGATTTTAAAGTTTTTATGTTTCGTGTGTAGTTTAATTGTATTAATACTAACCAAACATAACACAAAAATATAACATACTAGGAGTGTGACTAGGGTTCCCCGAAAGGGTCCGAGTGGGAGATTGTCTTTTAGACTTTTTCCTGCGAACTGCACAAAAAGCCGATGGTAGGCAGAAAAGGGTGCCTTTGAGGATGCCCTTCTCCGTGTGCTATTTTCAGCCCTTGTGCCGAAAATAGTGAATCGGCTGCCAAATACCAGGTATTAGGCTTTTCTTTTTCTGTTTCAGGTTTCCGGTAGTTGGAATTAAAAGCCACCAAGTTTCATAAAAAGAAGAACATCAAAATTTTTTTTCTCGCTCATTCAATTTAGATTACTTTGTTCTCTGCTCTAAAGAATTTTTGTTTGTTTGTTTATTAAATTTTAATTGATAAATTGCTGGATACATTCACTAATATTTCTCATGTTAATTCATAGATAATTTACGACAAGGGATCATATGACTATATAGTATGAAATATATATATATATATATATATATATATATATATATATATATAGATATATATATATAAATAATTAAAGATTAGATTACATTCGGTTTTTTTTTTCAAATTTAGCTTATGTTGTTTAATTAATATTAAAATCAAGAATAGCCAAAATAATCATTTTTGATTTATTAGCATGTACTGGATAGGGAATAAATGAGCAACCATAAAAGATGCCATAAGACCAAGCTCGACCTAAAATAAGTTTTTTTTTGTTTCCGAGACCCAATAATACCTCAAATATTTCCTGTGAGTTCAATAAAAGATAAAAGGAATATATATAAAAATATATATACAGGGTGTCCCATTTTAACTTGGACACGTCAATAACTCTGAAAATATAGACTTTTGAAAAAATGTTTCAAAATGAAAGTTGTAGGGTTTCAAGGGGGCATCCAATGGTGACCTTGATCGTGACCTTGACCATGACCTTCAAGGTTATTTGAAGGTCAAGTCGGTTTTCTTAAATGGAAAGTCATAATTTTGATACCGAAAATGGAAAGAGCGGAAAATTTTACGTCCAAATATGACCTTGGCCATAATCTTTATTATGACCTTCAAGGTCATTTCAAGGTCAAGTCGATTTTCTTAAATGGAAAGCCATAATTTTGATCCCGTAAATGGAAAGTGCGGAAAATTTTACATCCACATATGACGTTGACAATGACCTTGACCATGACCTTTAAGGTGACCTTGAGGTCAAGTCAAATTTTTAATGGAAACCTACACTTTGAACATCGGAACGGTAGAATAACTAAATAAAAATTATTATAAATGTGTCTAGAATAATTGTAAGGTTTTTTCAAAATATCTAACGGTAATTAACTTCAGCCTCAACCATGGCCGTAAGTTTTTGATTTTTTGAAAATCTTGTCCAAGCGAAACATTTCCAATTCTTAATAAGCAACCTCAAAAACCCATTAAATTAAATGTGTTACGGGTGATAGCTTCGCACGCATAGTCGAAGCACAAGAACGAAGCAGCGATAGCCGCAACTCAGCATTTTAGGCGAGATGTGCAGTAGTCGCGGCGACGTGCTAAATAAATAAAAAATAGTAATTAAAAAAAAGTCACATCGTTCATTTCTACAAATTTGAGCTTTCAGATATTATTATACATTTCAGATATTTTTCTGCGTCTCAGAATTGAGATACTTTGTCGCTGTAGATTTGCCTGTGATTCCAAAATTTATTCAATAATAAGACTACTAAATACTTATTAGTTTACAGCTTTACTTCTAAAATTATTTCTCTTAAAATTAGAAAATTATCGAAAGTTGTTTTAAAAGTTTCATAAAAAATGGCTAATTATTTAGCAAATGATGTGGTTGATATTCTTTTAGTTCTTGGGGAATGTCACAGAAATTACAGAAATGCTTCTCAGCTTTACCGTCAACGTTATCCTGATCATCGACATCCAGGACCACAACAAATTATAAACATTGAAAGAAGATCGCGTTCAAATGCACTACATCGTCATAGGCGACAAAATCGAGTCCTGAACAATAACGACCCTCGTCTACTCGCTATATTGGGTATGATTCATATAAATCCCCATATCAGTCTCCGTCAGATTGAACGAGAATTGGGTATTCCTAGAGCAACAGCACATCGACTGCTCCAATTAGTCAGATATCATCCTTACCATATTACTCTTGTTCAAGAATTAAATGACAATGATTGTATATTAAGAGTAAACTTTTGCACATGGGCACTTAATGAATTAGATCAAGATCCAGATTTCTTCTGGTCTATTTGTTTCTGTGATGAAGCCACATTTCATAGTAACGGCAGCCTTAATCGCCATAACAGTCACTATTGGTCGCCAGTTAATCCTCACTGGTATAGAGAGGTATTAAATCAGCATCGATGGAGTTTACATGTATGGGCAGGGATAGTTAATGGATCTATGATTGGACCACATTTCTTTGAAAGAACTATTAATGGTATGATGTATTTAGATTTTCTTCAAAATCATCTACCTGGTTATTTGGAAGACATCCCATTAGATGTTCGACAAAGAATGTGGTTTCAACAAGATGGCGCTCCTGTTTACCACGCTGGAATTGTGACAACGTATCTTCGGCAACAATATCATGAACGGCTTATCATCCGCAATGGTCCAGTGCCATGGCCTCCAAGATCTCCGGACTTGAATCCTCTTGACTCATACTTTTGGGGATTTGCTTAAGATGCTGTCTACCAGGAAGCTCCAACAACGAGAAAAAACATGATGCAGAGAATAATAGAAGCTTGTCAATCGGTAACGCAAGAAACTTTGCAACGTGTTATGCGTAACTTTAGGAGGAGACTAACATTATGTTTAGAAAATCAGGGTGGACACTTTGAACACCTCATACCAAGAGGTAACGCCAATGACGATTAAGTAAGATAAATATTTATTTTATCAAATGTACATAAAAGCGTTGGGAACCTTTATTCCTGACCTTAACTGGTTGGGAACGCTTAGTCCTTACCTTAACTGGTTGGGAACCTTTATTCCTGACCTTAACTGGTTGGGAACCTTTATTCCTTACCTTATCTGGTTGGGAACCTTTATTCCTTACCTTAACTGGTTGGGAACCTTATTCCTGACCTTAACTGGTTGGGAACGCTTAGTCCTTACCTTAACTGGTTAGGAACCTTTATTTCTTACCTTAACTGGTTGGGAACCTTTATTCCTTACCTTAACTGGTTGGGAACCTTATTCCTGACCTTAACTGGTTGGGAACGCTTAGTCCTTACTCTTACTAGTTGGTATCGTGCTATTTCTTACCGAAATTAATTATCAAATTTAATAAGTTATTTAACGTCAATCATGACCTTAGAAGGTCAAATTTTGTAAATGGTCAAGGACTTATTCAGCTTTAATATTTTCAGTACCTTTCATAGCGGAGTCAAAAATCTAGGGTTCCACTTAAAAATTCGCCTTAAACTTAAGATGACCTTGAAGATCGTGGGTTTCATTTAAAAAATCGACTCGACGTTCTAATGACCTTGAAGGTCATGGTCAAGGTCATATTTGGACGTAAAATTTTCCGCTCTTTCCATTTTCGGTATCAAAATTATGACTTTCCATTTAAGAAAACCGACTTGACCTTCAAATAACCTTGAAGGTCATGGTCAAGGTCACGATCAAGGTCACCATTGGATGCCCCCCTTGAAACCCTACAACTTTCATTTGAAACATTTTTTTCAAAAGTCTATATTTTCAGAGTTATTGACGTGTCCAAGTTAAAATGGGACACCCTGTATACGTATATGTTAACTGCATGAAGATATCTTGTGTTTGTTAAATAAAATTTGTGTTTTGTGCAACTCAAGAGAAGAACCCATATTATCTACGTTGGGTTGTCAATTCGAAGGCCCAAAGGAGAAAAAGGCAAGATTGCTGTTGTCCTATTTCCTCTCGATTAGGTTACAATTTGAATATTAAAATTGGTTTTTTTCTTATATATGAAAGCATTATATTAGACTCATTTAAATATATATAAATATAAAATCAAGTAAAGTTTGATCACGTTAAAATTAGTTATTATTAAAGTTCTATTAAATTTAAGTTACAATTTTGCCAGTCAAAAACATCAATTACTGACGTTGCAATATATGTATACAAAATAAGTTTCCTTTTATCGAATCATATTGTATGTATAAATATGAAATATTATATTTAATATGAAATTTTGTTATGTGCTAACATTTAGAAAACTCGTATTAATTATAGGTGAATGTATAAATATGAAAAAAATTGAAGCAAAATATGAGAGTTTCAGAGAACAGAAATAAAACCGTTAAGAGGCTGTTGGAACCAAATCGGTGACTTAGTTCAATGCTTACAATAAATGCTTATAGCAACATATTTACATATTTGCACGACAAAAATATAGTCATTTCCTCTGACCGTGTGCGCAAAGAATAATTCAAAAATTATTTCTATCACAAAAAAATACAAAATGTCATAAAGCGAAAAATTTCATATAACAGTAGATGCGACGGTTATTTGCATGCGATACCTTTGAATTTAGCATTTTTCGCTTTATAACGATGTTTTGCATTTTTTTGTGGTTGATACTATTTCAAATTATTCTTTATATACATGGTAAGATGAAATGACTATATTTTTGCCGTGCAAATAAGTAAATGAAAGATCATAAGCATTTATTGTAAGCACTAAACTAAATCACCGATTTGCTTCCGACAGCCTCTTAATTGAATATATATTTTTTATTTCACACACACACGCACACGCACACACTTTTACGCAATTGACCAACATAAACTTCTTCAATGCAATGAACATATACTTACGGACACCGATAAATCCACCAACACACAAAAAACATACACATACTGACAATAATGAAATACAAGTCACTTTTTAGCTGACACGAACATTTTCACTGCAACAAAATCGTACAGGCACACAACATATAGACACTCTTATCAACACGTATACTTATAGACACAGACAAACCAACCAATACGCACACTAAAACATACACAGCAGCACGAATACAATTTGTCATTCTTTTTAACTGACGTGAACACTTTTACTAATACACATACACACCATACATACGCACACATATACACGCACAGACATACACACACATACCATATACACAGCACTAACTTACAAACACTTACATGATACTTACACACATGAATGCACACATATACACATGCACACACACGCACGTAC
Source organism: Anastatus disparis (assembly GCA_017163975.1). Taxonomy (NCBI): domain Eukaryota; kingdom Metazoa; phylum Arthropoda; class Insecta; order Hymenoptera; family Eupelmidae; genus Anastatus; species Anastatus disparis. The sequence goes on along the minus strand of JAFFSR010000372.1, from coordinate 16,466 downwards.
ACATACACACATGAATGCGCACACACACACACACACACACACACACACACACACACACACACACACACACACGCACACGCACACGAACACAAACACACACACACATACATGCAAACGCACACACATACCGATATATACGCTACTACCGAAACCTAAATGAACACACATGCATAGTAACTTATAAACGAGCACTTAACAAACATAAACTTTCACTCTGCCACGAACACATATTAACTGACACACAAACCCACTTACACACACAAAAACATACACCTCGAGCTAAGAATACTATACAAGACACTTTTGAACCGATATGAGCACTTTATCGATACACATTTCTACACCATGCATTTACATGAATCTACATAAACATACATGTATACAAACACACGACAACGTACATGTACACACACATACATACACTCACACGCTGGCGCTAAAACACACTCTTACACACACGCACACATACATATACACATACACATACACCAATTTATACGCAATCCATCAACATAAACTTCCTTACTGCTATAGAAATATATTTACAGACACCGACAAACCCACAACAGCCATAAAAACATACACATACGTAACAATAATACACAATAAGACTCACTTTTTAGCTGACATGGACATATTCTCGAGTACAGTATCATACAGGCGTACTACATTCAGGGCCCTTATTTTTTTTTTTTTTTTTTTTTTTTTTTTTTTTTTTTTTTTTTTTTTTTTTTTTTTTTTTTTTTTTTTTTTTTTTTAAAAAAAAGATTAATATATAAAGGATATTGTCCTCTATATGATTAACCTTTTATATATGATGAAGTCGAGGAAGTCCCCGCCCGGCATCTGTTTAACACATTACATCAGGCTAGGACTGTCAGACCCACCATACCGAAAACTTTGACTACCGATGGATGGTCAGCCACTTTTGTAACCAACAATCAACCGATACCCAATGAGGTCGGATTTTTTAAAGAGTCGCGATATAAATGGCACATACACTTATTTTCTTTCGAAAAAAAAGTTAGAGGTACCTGGCCAGGATTCGAACCCATGCCCTCCGCGTTGAAGGCAAGAGCTCTATCCATTACGCCACCGCGCTCTCCAGGGCCCTTATTAACTTCAATACTTATAGACAAAGACAAACCAACTAATACGCATATAGTAAGATACACAGTGGTACAAATACAAATTGACACACTTTTTAACTGCTATGAACTCTTTTTCTAACATACATACACACGATATATACGCACATAGAAACATACACAGTAACACAAATACGGAATGACTCACTTTCTAACTGATATGAACACATTCACTAATACACATACATACGATATATACGCAAACAAAAACATACACAGTGGCACGAATACAAAACGAAAACACTTTTTAACTGATGTGCACACTTTTACTAAGGAACATACACACAATATACACGCACATACATATACACAACACACACTCATACACTCTAATATAATACAAAGACAAACAAATGCACACACAACTACATAATATATGCATATGCAAATACACACATATACACGCGCTTACACACACACATACACACACACGCATGCGCGCGCACACACACATAAACACACAAGAACACCCACGCACAACCACACACACACACACACAAACACGTGTACACACACTTAAACCAACTTATATGCAATTTACCAACATAAACTTCATCACTGCAATGACCATATACTTACGGACATCCGCAAACACACTAATACATAAAAACATACACATACATGATAATAATACAGTACGACTCACTTTTTAGCTGACACGAACATACACATGCACGTCTGCGCTTAAACTTACATACACATACATACACCAATACATAAATAATTGTATGCGTGCACAGCACAAATACACAAATACACGAATTTACACCAATACACAAAAACATCATAACATACACGTACACCGATTTGTATCAATACGCATATAAACTAACAAAACACTACACATATAAAACACCTACACACATCATGATCGTTGACTAACACCGACACTCACACACACACACATACACACACACGCACACACCAATGACACATTTACACTCTAATTATAATTCAATTTTGTTTAATATTATAATGTTAAAACGTAATATTAATAAATTGAGTTACACAATGGATGATGATTTTTAAAATGTCTCAATCAAAATAAATAGAACTAGTCTTATTTGATATATGGAATGAAAATTGAATTAATTGTTGACAATCGCTTTAAACAAATATATATTTGATCCTATGTACTCATGTAGGTATTTGTATTTTAACAGAAAGTAATTGCTTCAGAATTGTTCAAAAAATTATTTAAACGTTAAAATTGTAATATATTAATAATGTTTGATCTAAAAAATAATTATGATCATTTTTAAAAATTCAAATCAATGAATTTTAATTTTAACACTATCTTATATTGACCAATAAAAGCTATATCTTTAAATCTTCTGATGAATTAATTTATCAATTGTCAAGAAATGAAATCACCTAATTGATGGGCTATTGAAAAAAACTTTATACGACGTACACATTGCACTTAAATAAAATAACATGTAATATAAAATAATTAATATTTTTAATTGATAATTATTTCAATATGTTCTATTGTGTTTTTTTTAATAATACACATACAGAATAATTATATATATATATATATATATATATATATATATACTTGGGGGGGTTCCCCCCTGCTCGCGCTGCTCGCCAACCCCCGTTTATATTAACATTATGTCAGCCAGTAATGAAATTTGTACTGACCAAAAGTACTAAAAAAATATTAATTATATATTTGCTCAGACAGATTTCCACACCATCCGAAAAGGTACTGTCAATAATACCTTACAATTAATAATTTATAATATAAATTAAATAATGAAGAATGTATGGTATTATGGCGCGTTGGTTTTTTTTTTTTTTTTTTTTAATAATTATATAAAATTAATTATAATAATTTTAAGTTATTTTAAGACATGTTAAAATTAATTAAAATTATTCCGTTTTTTTATAAAATTATTCAAAATAACACCATGGTTACCTTCACCTATAGCCCTACACAACCATGAGCGTCTATATTCCTTCCTCCTTATACCATAGACTCTATTTACAATCCATCCTCCACTATTAGTATTACATATTTAAACAAAGTTTCAAAAGTCATTTTATAATTTGTACAATTTGTTATTATATTATTATTATATAACGATTGTTCAATTAATATTTATCTCTTTTAAATCTTTGTTTAAGTTTGTTTATTAGAAAAATTATTATAACTTGATATTTTTCAATTAAATATTATTGTAACATGTCTTACAATAATATAGAACAGAAATTTTTTTATTATAATTATTCTAAATTTAAAATTTAATACTTGATTGAATTCTATGTTTTTAATATTATTATTATTAAAAATTTTCCAATTATTTCTTATATTTAAATATTAATTATTATTATTTTTTATAACATTTAGTATCTTTAATTTATATACTGAAATTAATATATTTCCTTTTTTAAATATTAGTTTTATTCAAAGTATATATTTTACAATAAATTTCAATATCATTATGATAATCATAATATTATTAATTGATATATTTCATAAATAAAACGATGAAATTAAATAATATAATTTTTCCTCATTTATTAATTATTTTAATTTTATTTTTAATATATCTTAATTTTATTTTTAAGTCTTTTGGATGTATAAAATATATATCTATATTGTTTTTTAATATCCTTGACTTTTTTGCTAGTATTAAAAAAGATATATTAAAATAATTTTTATAAAATTAATAGAATGTATTTTCATGTTTGTTTTTTTTTAATCATCGATTATTTATTTAATAATAAATAATTTTTAATATTATTCATTAATTAAAAAAATCAATATAATATAATACATCATGATATGAATTTTATTAATTTTTTTGTTTCATAAAATAATGTTTTATTTACTCTTTAAACATTTTATTATATTTAAATTCAATTAAAAATGTATAAGTTATAATAGGATTTTATTTGATTTATTTAACGTTTAATGCCCGTATCATAATTATAATAATATTAATTCAATTAATTACTAATCTATGTACGTCATAAATGAAATTATAAAGTGAGTATTTTATTTATTTTTTTTAAATATATCTTAATACAATTAAGTCTTTTTGATGTATGAAATATATGTTAAATTACTGTTTTAATATATTTGATTAATTTTCTGTTATTATAAAAGAGATATTTATTATTTTTATTGATTTATTACTTAAATATATTTTATATTATATTTTATAATATAAAAAATTATATAAGCAATACGTAATAAATATTTATAATATATTGTATTATGAGTTGTGATATAATATTCCATTATTGGATCACGTATTTCTAACTAATATTGAATTATTTTATTTGTCATATATTTATGATAATATGATACGTTGTTCCAATTTTCAAAATGAAGTTTTCCATTTTCAATACCGATATAGTTATTAATTACATTATTTAATCTAGATAAATCTGTATTTTTATTCAAATTTTCCATATATTTTTCGTACTGCTCTTGAAACTGTTCAAATTCGTTTATTTGGTTATTTGAATCATCTAATTCTTCTTGATGTTGTAAGTTTTCTACAACAATGTATTCATTTGAAACTGGATCCCATTCCATTTTATAATGAATCAATTATTATAAGTATTAATTAAATTGTACTCTAAATAACTTTGTTATTATTTTTTTTTATAAAATATTTGAAGTTTGTTTTTATTTTCTTTTTTATTATTTTATATTAATTTTTTTCTATAGGAAATTTAAAGTATGTTTTTATTTTTGGTTTTATTATGTTATATCTGAAAACAAAAATGTTTTATTAGTATGTAAGAAATATAAATATATTTTTAATATTAAAAAATTAAAGTTTTTTTTTGTTATTTCTCTAGTACTTCTTTCCATACTATATTGGTTGATTCATTTTTATTTTCTAATTCATTTCGAATATCTATTTTAGAATGATTTTTACTTCTTGAAAGAGCAACATATAATTGTCCATGTGGAAAATAAAGGTTTCTTTACGAATATTTCTACGTTTTCAAAACTTTGACCTTGTGATTTATTTATAGATATAACAAAAGCTAATACAATAGGGAATTGTTTTCTATATGAAATAAATGGTAAAGACGATGATTCATTTGTGCTTAATGTAATACGCGGTATAAGAACTTTATTTCCTTCATTTTCGCCTGTAATTACTTCCAACTTCTTTATTGTATTTAAATAATCTCGTTATCTTTAATCGTGTTCGATTGCATAATCCATCTTTTATACTTAAATTTCTAATTAGCATTATTATGGCATTTATTTTTAAATTAAGTTTATGTGGAGGTTAATCCTTCTCTTATATTATTTAACATTTCTATTGGATAATTTAAATGAATATTATCATCTGTTTGATCAACACCCTTATATGTTGCATAATCAATACTATAATATGTCATTGTTTCATTATTAATTAAATTTAATATTTTATTATTCAAAATATTCACATTATCTTCATTATGCGTACTTAAAATAACATTTTTCGAAAAACAATAATTATTGTTAATGTTTTGATAAATTTTATTGCAAACATTATTAGTTTTCCATTTTTCTGGTATAATAAATGTATCAACTTTTCCTTCTCCAATATCTAATAAAATGATGAAAATTTTTCATCATTAGATCTTATATTTTTTTTTAATTTAAAAATATGAAACATGGGCCATAGGTTTGAATATTTTATAGTTTGTTCTATAATTGTACTTTTATTTCCATGTTTTAATACAGGTAAAATTTAACGAAAATCTCCACCTAAAATAATAATTTTCCTCCAAAAATTTGATTATTATGACAGACATCTTTTAATGTTTTGTCAACTATTTCTAAAGCTTTTTAGGAATCATTGATGCTTCGTCCCATATAATTACATTTGCTTCTCTTAATTTTTTTCTTATCTGAATCAAATTTTAAAAATGCACTTTCAATATTATTTAAATCTAACGGTAATCTAAAAGTTCGGTGACGGGTTAAACCTTTTGGTAGTAAAATTAAAGCAATACCTGTCCAAGCCATTGATAAGAATTTTTTTTTTATTGTTATAAAATAATATATTAATGTTTTATATAAAAATGTTTTTCCAGAACCTCCTGGTCCCTCTATGAAAAAAATTTATGATTATTATTTATTATTTGTTCAAAAATATGTTTTTGATCGTCATTCAATTGTTTATACATTTTATCAGATTTTTTTTTAATAAAAAATTATAATTTTATCATTAATTTCTTTGTTTTCCTCGGTATAGTTTTCATTTGGTTCAGGTAAACCAAAATTTTCACATGACATTTGTTCTGAATGTAATATTTGATTAATATGGGATAAAGCTTTGTTTTCTTTATTTTCTTTAAAATCTCCAATAAAAAATTTTTATATTTTTCCCAAATAATGTTACCTTGAATATTTTCACATAATAAAAACATGCAAAAATTTACGTAATTGTACTGGTATCATAACATAGCATGCTCCTTCAAAAATATAATAAATTTGTTTTTCATGTCCTATTAAATTCATTGCAAGACCAGTTTCTTTATAAGTATTATAAGTTACATTTTCATAAGTTCTAAATCTTTAAAAGATGTTGGACCTTTTACCCTGTTTAATATTAATTAAAAAAAACGTTCACTATCTTTTGGTGATACTACATTTAATCTACCAATGGCTATATTTTTTCTAAGTTTTGATCTTTTAATCCAAGATTTAGTCTTAGAATTAAAAATATAATATTATGGGTTATTAACATATTTAATTTTTTTTAGCAAAATCATCTTTTTAATTCAATTTAAACCATGCAGTCAATGTTGTTTCGCATTTGTTTAATGCTGAATGTATATTATTTTCATCAAAAATTATTTTTTGTTGATTTTCTGTATGGATATTTAATCTTGTTACTGTATGACTTCTACCGCATAGTGGAAATGCTTGTCATCTCCATGTGGCCTCCATTGACTTAAATATCTTTCATCTATGTATTGAGTTATTTCATCATAAACATCTTCATTATTATTTTCTTCATTTTTATCTTGTTTTATTTACAGTAAGTTTTATCTACACATTTATAAATATAATCATAAATATATTTTATACTTTGTATTGACATACAAAGTTCAGTATTGATATGAGCATTATATTTTGCTAACAAAAACTGTTCTAAGGAACTACCATGGAATTATCAACTTGTATAATTTTTTTTATTATTTTTTAAATTATATGTATGATTATCTAAAATATTATTCTTCTTTTGTATTGTGGATATTTGTTTTCTTCAACTATTGTAATTTCATTAAATGATTTTGGGAATTCTTTCTTACATTTACTTTTATTTTTTTCGTAACAAGGTGATTTATCTGTATGTGGTCCATGTAACATGTGTTTAATTACTAGTTTTGTAAATATTTATTTTCTGATGAAGGTATTTCTGCTGAAATATATTTATCAATATTTTTGGACTTAATATTTTATGATTATGATGTAATGTTATAATAATATGCGCGTGAGGTAACCTTTTTTTTGAAATTTAATCGAAAATACATAAGCTATAATAGGACCAAAAATTTAGTTTTTATAATATCATTTAATAACATTTTAAATTTTATATAAAATAATCTTACTGTGATATTTGGTATGTCATTGGGAGTTGTCGCTTCTGGAAAATTTTTTAAAATCTCTCTCAATTCTTTCCATTTAGGATTACACGTCATTGTTATAAATAAGTCTGGTTTTCCTATTGTTCTCATTATTGCCATGGCATCTTGATAATATTGCTGCATATATCTACCAATATATGATGAGGGTAAAATAAAAGATTTCAATTCTTTCTTTGTTTTCAAAATTTGTCGAAACATTTGAAGCACTATTTATTACATGATCTAAATAAACCTTGATAACATTCTATGCGTAATTGTTTTTGATTATTTCTAAAAAATTCATTCTATTACTTTCAACCATCACATATGCATGTATAATGTATTGTTGTGTTAATCTTCCACAATATAAAAAAGGGTTGAAATTTTTAAATTCGGTCTCCAATGAATTTATATAAATTGTAAGATTCTCTCAAGTTTTGGATTAAATGAAAGTCAATAAAATGATATCATTAAGTATAAAATTGACTTAACGTACGATAATTTAAACTCAGAGAAACTTGTGTGTATCTTTATTCGGGTTCTACTGAGTAAAGGAATTTATAACTAACAAAGCCTAGTAAACAAACCGCGTTGAGAAAGAATTTATAATACTTTATATTCCTTTATATTTCGTGTGATATTATGATGACTTTAGTAATCGCGAACAGAATATATTCACCTATAAAGGCACACACAATCTTCGATGAGTTTGACACGAGAATATTCGTTTCACGCTACAAAATCTGAAATTAAGAAACATAGGGGTATCCCTTGTTTCTGTCTCTCTTCTCTTTTTCGCGACTTTGAATTTATCTTTAATAATCGCTAGTGTCTACATACATTAGACTAGCGTTGAACATAAGGCATACGTTGATTAATATTCGTGAATATCTTTTCGTTTCACGATTTTTATTCCTCATTAAACACACGAAAATCAAATATATTTCACTAATTTATTCCCTATACAAGATAATTTCTTTGAATTTTGGCCGTAGCCAGGTGTGTTTGTATTAACGTTAAGGTTGTTTAATGCTAAGATTAAGACATCAAACGAACCTCTGTTAACTTTGATTTACGAGGAAAAGTATCGTTTCTTTCATTTATAGAAATAACGAAACTTATGTCCCTTTCGCGCTAATGTCGTTTAAAGAAAGAAAAGATTTTTAATTAGTTTAAATGAGGAATATTCTCGATTTACGAGCAGATATATACAAAATAACGTGGTGAAGCCACTTACAAAATTAATTTATTATTTAACTTACACGGGCGCAACCACGTGTTTTAAATTTATAACTTATTAGATTTTAATTTATTATGTGTTGTTCTGAATTTAGTGTAAGATTGTATGTACAGAGCTAATCCGTATGTAGCCGATACGTCATGACCGACTACTTCGGGATTACTTGCTCGTGTTGAAGGAAAAAAGGAAAAGGAAAAATATTGTTTGATATTCTAGTGCTCTCTACTGCCTTTTAAAATTTACTAATTTATTAAACGGCTCAATTTTATTGACTTGCAAATGTTTAAAGGATATTTCTCCTATATAAACATTTGCAAGTACACAATTACTTCAACGATATTTGATTTTAATCTCAAAATCTCAAGAAAGCACCATTAATTCACTATTTCGCAAACAACTAGATACCGTAATATTAAAATTGAATGAACGGGTACGTAAACCAAACATGTGTCGATTTACTTCGCCGTATTTTATTCAACTTTAAAATAAGACAAGTTATCACTCAGATTTTGTTTTTACAATTTTATTTAACTGAAGGCAGGCAGAAGAGTGATTCTTCAGTACATATTTCTTTGTTCTCGTAGGCTCACATTCGAGCCACCGACGCTCATATCGCCTCTCTTTCGCTAGAGTAGGGATATTACATGTATCTTTAACGTACAGCGCGTTGGTAATAGTAGGGCGTATGGGGGTATCTGCGCGCACGAGGAAAGCGCGTTCGGTTCTCGTTCGAGAACCGATTAAAGCAATGCGTCACAAAATAATATTGTAGCATTGTAAGACAATCATTATTTTCAATATTTTCATTTTTTTTATATCCTATACTCCAACCTAAATCTCCTGCTGGAAACACTAAAGGAAAAACCATTGATCCACGTGATGAGATAATTTATTTAAATAAGTATGAGTAATTTTATCTTCAGAAGATAATTTCGATATACACAAAGATCATAATTATCTGGAATTCCTGTATTAGATACTATGATAGCACCACATTCCAGTTAGTGGCTTATTATAACGATGTTGTTGTTTATCATTTTTTCGCATAAAATACAATTTATAATTTGGAATATTTAGTATATTTGATAATTGATTAAGCTTTTGTAATTTTAGCCATGGGATTATCATTCATTATCTTTGTTAAAATTAACATATGTTCTTTTGTTAATTTTTCATTAGTTTTTAATCGTTCCTCAATTGCTACTGTATTATCGTAAATGTATAACTGTCCACATGTAGGTTTAATGTCATTAGTAGAAATTAATGTATTAGGTGCTGTATGACAAATTTCTCCTTAAATTTTTAAATTATATATAGCTTTTCCTTGGTTTTGAATGACATTTGCATTAAAAGTTGCAAAACTAAATAAATTATTATAATATCTAATTAAATTTCTAAAACACTATCATGTAATAATAAGTATTTCAATTTTTCATTATATTTAGTTAATGGTGATAAAATAACTTTTCCTTGTTGACAAAAATTGAAGTTTTTTATTTCTTTTTTCCAAAATAAAGCACTACAATATTTACATTCGTAACTCATTCTACCTAAATAATTTTTCAAATTTTTATCTATGTTATTTTTATTGTTTATATTATTTTTTAAATTTAATTTTTTAATTGATTTTTTTTTGTCAATTTTTCATTTTTATTTATTTTATTATAAAGCTTATTTTCACTTTTATTTTTTTTGTTTCTGTTTTTATTTTTTTGATTATATTTGTTTCATTAAATTCTTCATGTTTTAATTTTCTTTTAAGAATATAATTATTATTATCATTATTATTATTATTTTTATAATTTAATATATCATAATGACCCGCATCATATGATCCAGTAAAATTAATGATAATTGAAAATGATCAAAAAGTTCCCAAATGTTAGTATTTTATTTTTAATATATACTTTAACATATACATTATAAAATTCTACAAAACTTTGAATTTCTATTTCTGTTCCAAAAGTACCATTATTTGACATGTACTCAAAATAATTATCACTATTTATTATATTCATATAATATTTATTTCCTATTATATGTTGTTTATATTTATTCCAATTATTAACAACATTTCTAATTATATGTTTTCTTATAATCATATGTTGATTTTCACTTTTATATAAAAAATACGAAAACATCCTAATAAACAATAACTGTCACCAATAACTTTAATTTTTTATTCATATTTTCTTTTATTTAATATGCAAATTAATATTTGTATATATCATATTAATTATATATTAAATTATATTATAAAATATATATATTTTAATTACCTTAAATATATTGATTCTTTATTTTATGTTTAAACGTCAATTATTTATCTGAAATATAAAATATTTTTATTATTTTTATATATATTTCACTTGATCTTTTTATGTTAAAATAAAATTAATTGAAAATTTAATATTTTTCATTAAAAAAATTATAAATAAAATGATTATTTTGTATCTATTTTTTAGTCTTTAAACTTGAGACTTTTTACATTAAAAATAAGCGGATATCGGGCGTAGATTTCGTTCCTCGAGATCTTACCACTAAGTTAATGTTGCACTGTTATTGGTATTTAAAATGGAAAGATAGTGTAGGAAAAATAGCGTCGACAAAAGCTGAACTTTAGTTATGAAATTCGACTTTCGTCGGCGTATTTCCCATTTATTATTATCTGTATATTTGAAATCCAAATTTACACATATGAACCACAAACATAACGACTTTTGTCAATATACTAAAGTATTTTTATGAAATAATAATACTAAGATGAAAATTAATCATGTTATAGTCTACTTTAAGTCGGAAAATACTTGCTCGACCTCAAATGATTTTATTTTTATTTTCTATTTATATGTAATTTATTATAATGTGATGTCCCATATAGGTTAAGGTGTGATTGTATTTATTGTCTCAATGGTTAGTAATTGACTACATTATTTGTTTTGATTTTGTATTTTTATAAAATCTTTCAAATATTATTACTAATAAATATCCTGTGACTGACTTTTAATTTATAAGATTACATGACTTCTACTTTTTATTTGTATCTGTAATATCATTTTTTTTATATTGACTTACTTATTCATTATTGATCTATTACATTATGTATTCATTTTCTTAATATTTTGTGATGAGTCAAAAGTATATGTATTAAGGAATAAAGCAGGAATTGATAATCAGGACTGTTTTTAACAACATTTTATAGATTTTCATTCTTTTTTGAACAGTTAACGGAAACATCTTTTATGATTATTCTTTTCTTTGATTTTAAAATAACGTGATATTACTGGATGATTCTATTAGTCTGTTAATTTTTGTTGGTTAATTTTTAAATATGGAAAAAAATGATCATAGAATATATTTCTGTCAAATGTACTTATGATCCCTTTACACCATGTACTTTGTGCTGTCCTTTACAATTTAAAGTGAGAAATTGTGAAAATATTTGTCGATCTTAAATTTTTTTTTTTTTTAATATAGAGTATAAGTGATCTAATTTACATGTATTTCAAATGGAAAGCACAGAATAAGGTTCAGGCATAGTAGCCGAGACTTATACCCTATCTTAAAAATAAGGTTAAATTAAAACTTTTATTTACTTGCAATGAACTCCACGTTATTGTCTTTAATAAGTTTTTTAATAAGTTTTTCTGACCAAGATAATCAAGACAAAGTAAAATGTGCTTTACTTTTGGGCAAATACAGCTTGGACCCAAAAAAAGTAAGCTTAAATTTTGAAAGTAGAAGTTTTTATTTTTTTTTGTCTCAGTATGGGTGGTGTGGAAAGTTGTCTAAGGAACGTAGTTATTAGTTGATGGTTAAAAATAATTAAATTAACAATCTATAATATTATTAACTATGTATTAAATATATATTCCATTATATAGTCTTAAGCAAGTATTTCATAAATATAAAATTAAAAAACTTTTTCTTAATAGTTTATATTTCAAATAAATGATTGACGTTCAAAATAAAATAAAGAATCAATATATTTAAGGTGTTAAATAATTAATAAATGCAGAGCGCAATTTATATTAAATGAAAAGTCTTTATTTAATCCATACAAAAAGAATTCAACTTATTGGAATTAAATTATCTCTCTATACAATAATGAAATAGAAGTTCTGGCTTTAACAGACGGACTTGAACTGAACTGAGCGACGACGAGACGCAACTTGATTCTCTTCAACTGTCTACTAAAATATTCTCAATAGGTGGTGACACCTAGTATGAGTGTGTATATTTTTCAACACTCCCTCCCACACTCATACATATTTTAATTAAAAGAGCTGTAACATCTCTCTCGTTCTTATTGTTTCTGTTCTGATCGTTCATTCAGTTCCTGTAATATAGAGAAAAAAGTTTGTTAATAACTTAACTAAAATACATATCGAAATATAATCAGTCAATGTTATCAGTCGTTAAATATTTGTTTGGTCAGTTGTTCATGTAATTCAAATGACAAAGGTTTTGTGAATACATCGGTTATCTGACTTTTAGAGGAAATTCAACTGACATTAATTAAACCTCTAGTTACACATTCCTTTACATAATGTTCTTTTATTTCGGTCATATGTCTTAATTTGTTTTCACTCTCCAGTCTTAACGCTTGCTTCTGCTGCCTTGTTATCACACCATAATAGAATTGGTGCTAATTCTTGTTTTAACAATCTTTTAAAATTTGATATAAGGATATCAACTTTGAGCGCATTCGTTTATAGAAACATATTTCTGTCTGTGAGTTCTTCAGGATGTTGTGTCTTCGAAAAACTTGATCACATAGCTACTGGTCGTAAGAGAATTTTTTGCAGTCGCCAAAACTTGCATCTGAAAATCCTTTGCAAACAGTCGTTCTGTCCTTTATATCTAAGTTCAAAGTCTTTGTTCTTCTTAATTATTCAAATACTCTTTTAATCTTCTACCAGTCATTTTTCAGTAAAGTTGATTTGGTGTCTGCATAGAGTATTTACCTCATATGCAATTTCTGGCCTGCTTGCATTGGTTTCTTCTTTTCTTCACGCTGTCTTCTCTTCCTATTGGCTACCTGATTGATTACCATAGGTGTTCGTTGGGTTTGGTGATTGATCCAAACTAAACTTCTTTAGCATTTCTGTTTATTTATTGTTCTTGCTTAATGCTCAATATCCTTTTTTTCTGTCTTATTTTATTTCGGAGCCTAAAGAACTTCAAGTCTCACCAGCTTCTGTCATTTTAAATACTTCCTTTACATTTATCTTCGTTCTTTCAATAATCTTTACATTGTTACAAACTAGCAGAATGTCATCTGCATACTAAATCAAGATGAGAAATCCGTCTTTTTCTTGCTGAGTAAATCGACAAGGCTCATTGTTGAATGATCTAAGTCTCACATTTCTTTACTGTCTTTTTTAATCTTTCATTCCAACATTTTAGATCTGACTTTAAATCGTATAAAGCATTTTCCAATATACAAATTTTGTTTTGTTTGATTCTTTCACAAGCAGTCATCCTTCAGGTATTTCCCAAAGATATCTCACTGTTTCAATATTCATTTAGAAAAGTTGTCTTCACGACCATCTGACATTATTTTTTGAATCCAGTTTGTTTGTCATTGCCAGTATAGATCTGATTAAATGTAATCGTGAAACCGGGTGCATATGTTTCGGGCATATCATACTTCATTTCTGTCTTTAAAACTACTAATTACTAGTCTGGTATTATATCTTTATTTTACTGTCTTCTTTTCTTTAAATACTCATCTTGAATGTATAAGATCTGATCTTTTTCTGTCATTCATTACAATTGATCTGTCAACTAATTTTCATACATTATTTTTATACATAGATTTTAATTCTTCATTAATAGTTTTGGCTCTATTTTTTTATTTTTATATCTTTTTGACTTCAAGTGGTCCAAGTGTGTACTACAGGTCATTATTTATTTCTGCTAATAAAACATAAGTTTTTCATTTATCTTTATTTTCTGTACTTGTTTGTGTTTCCATTTATAATTCAATCTGTTGTTTTGTTTTCTCCTCCGATTCTACCTCATATCTACTATTTTTCTTAACTTTGTCGATTGTCCTACTAATTTTTTTTTATTTTCTCCTCCAATCCTTGTTACTTTTTATTGCCCATATTATTTTCGTTTCACGTCGTCTAACTAGTCTTTTGACTTTCTCTCCTCCGGTTTTTTGTGTTTGTGTTGCTATTTTTCTCTGTCTTTCAATACAAAATTACAAAACCATGAATCTTTTTCATCAATTTGTTTCAGTCTTGTATATCAGTTGTTGTATATCTGTCCTGTGCAGACGAATTTTCGTTGAATCGTACATCTCTGCTTTCTTATAGTTTACATAAAACCCATTGTAAGTCTGAATTCATTATTTGCAAAGGTCCAATTGTTCTATACTTGACTGTCTTTAAATGGCAATTTTGTTAAACTTTGTACTATAATACACACTTCATTGCAGTCTTTTCAACTATCATCAAACAGCAGCTTGTTTTAAAGTTTGATATTAGGAAATCTTCAATTTAATCTTAATAAATTCAACTCAAAATGTTTCATCTGAAAATGCCACACATAGTGTAGTTGCTTGTATTAATTTTCTCCGTCACTTTTGTATTTTCTAATCTTACATTAAGATTCTTCACTGACTTAAAATCATATGTGATTTATAAATATTTCTGTCTGCACTTCAAATATTTTTCTTCTTTGACTGTCTGATTTTTCTTCTTTCATTAAATTGATTATTTTTTTTCAATATTTTTTTCTTCATTCATTCTACTTGTCGTTACATACTAGAACCTGTCTTTGTTTTTAATTACTTTCTGTCGTTCTGGATTCAATTCAAGCACCAACATGCTGATTATATATTGCAGGGATTAAAAATTTCACTAAAGTTTGCTATCCATATTTGTCAGTCTAAAATAATAAATTTTCCATCAGTCTTACTTGTTTTGGTGTCACTTCTTCTTCCTCAGATTTGTGATTTACGCAGTTTTATTTATGCATTGATTCTAGTCTATTGTTCAACAAATATCCTGAAAACTAACTCAATTATTTTTTTGTGCTGTCTCAATGCAATCACTGTCAGCACTCTGTCTAATAGTCTTCTTGTTTGTAGACTCAAATTGTTATTAATTCTGCCTTTATTTGATATTTCTTCCTCGTTATACTTCCATAATTTTCTGTCTCCTTTTATTGACAGATTCTGCCTGCTTTCATTTAACATTGTTAATTAGATTGAATATTCATTGTGAATATGTCTGACCTGTACTTTCTACTTTTATTATAAAGATATTTTGATTCATACCTTTTTTGTCTTCTTCTGTCTCGAGTGTCCCTGACGCTTTGGACATGTTGAGATCACATGTTCACGAGCAAAACTTCGACAAAAGAAACACTTCTTATGCTATTTACCCGTCGTGGGCAAAAAAAAAAAGGTCACCGGCACAGTTTCCATAATGCCTTGCATTCAAAACATAGCACTTTCTGTATCGCCT
>JAFFSR010000371.1:0-36294 GCA_017163975.1 Anastatus disparis | reverse complement strand
GGCGCTCTCCTTTATCATCAAAGCCAAAGGTCATTTTTTTTTCTTATTCTTCTTCTTTCTTCAGTCTCTCTTGTTCTTTGCCATTCTGTCTTAACTGAATTCGTTATCCGGACATCTTTTCCAAATTGTCAGATAGGTCTAATCAAAATTTTCATTATAATAATCATGCTTAAAAATCTTACTCTCATCGTCAAATTTCTGGGTCAGTAATTTTTCTATTTTATTGACAAAACAAAAATATTGATTTATAAATTTTTTTTTTAACTTTTATTTACTTTACCTGCCAATTTTGATTTAATCATTTTCATTCATTCTGTTTTCGTCCTATCTTTATTTCTGTCGTTTCAATCGTAATGTATTCCATACGCTCTCCTCTGTCTTTGCCTGATCTTCGTTCTATTTTCATATGTTTTTCCGTCGCTATACATATTTTTCCCAATACATCATTCAATTTTGCTGTCAAACCTTTGATTTGTTTTTTCTTTCCCTTATCTGTCACTATTTGACCTCCTGCAGTTACTTTGACTACAGTTTTCACAGACCGTCTTCAAAACCGTCACTTTATTCTAGTTTCTGTTCTGGTCTCAAGTTATATAAGCCCCTCCGTCTTCTCAGTCTCCATTACGGTCGTTAATTCTGTCTTTTTTCTCTTTCTTTCCACTGGGTCATAATAAGCAGCCACCTATCGTCACAATAGGGCATACATAATCTGATCTTCACTCATCTTCATCTCCTGTGACTGTCCTATCACCGGGTCAAATTCTTCACTCGTAACGTACTTGTCAACTATATAGGAATAGTAAACCAATAGAATAAAATTCATAAATTTTGCCGAACACAAGCAAACAGATAATTTCACGTTAGAGTTAATTTTATGGCATATATATATATATATATATATATATATATACTATAGTATATATACAAAGCTTTCATTAGAATGAACACAAGCCCTCAAGCTCCAATATATCTATCAAAAATAAAGTGAATC
Source organism: Anastatus disparis (assembly GCA_017163975.1). Taxonomy (NCBI): domain Eukaryota; kingdom Metazoa; phylum Arthropoda; class Insecta; order Hymenoptera; family Eupelmidae; genus Anastatus; species Anastatus disparis. The sequence goes on along the minus strand of JAFFSR010000371.1, from coordinate 35,303 downwards.
AACCTAGTTTTCAGACACAAGTAATATTAGGTCAATTCATATTTATGACAATTTAAGAGAATCAATCTAACATGCCGGACACAAGCAATATGAAACAATCAAATTTGGCTAGTTATTTTATATATTTTTATATTTAAAATAATGCATATGTGCTATTATTCCCACATACACAATATACTGAACACAAGTAATATTATCATATGGGCAATCAAACTTATGATCGATCAATATTTTTTTTGAAAATAGGGTTATATTTATTAAAATTTTTTATATACGTACAAGTTCAGGCTTAATAAAATAAAATTTTTAATTTGAAATAATCATTATTCATTATCAATTTGTATTCAATTTATCATAATTTTAAATACAATGCTGCCTTTAACAACTGTCATATACATATTCTCATGAGGATGTTTTGTGAAGTTGCAATAAACTTCTTTCCTCTGTATAATGATAATTTCAATTAATTAAATATTCTTAAATATATTTTTCTTAAAGTCGTTCTTTTCTGTCTTTTTCTTTTTTTTTAATCGGTCTTTTTGTATACATTTACGTAAACTTTATTTTTGTCCCTTTGATTTAGTTTGTTTCCTTCACTAATTCTGTCTCTTTCTTAATCTGTCATTTTTATTGCAACGACGCGCACGCTTCTATACATATACGATCACACTTATATACTGTCTCTTTTTCATAATACTATACTATGTTATACATACATATGTATACAGTATATACCCGCGAGTTTATTCTCTTTTTTAGCACTCATCGTCTTTCTGTCTTTTTTCTAATTGCGCGCGCACGTCTTACGGTCTTTTATTGTACACGGCGTCGATGTCTTTTCATCAACTCGACTGGACCTATGGCCGCCATGTTTGTGTGCATTATTCTACGTTACGTTTGCAAGTCAGGCTGTGCCTTTCTTCCTTCAAACAATCATACAAGTATTTCAACATAAAACGCGTCCGTTTTTACATTAGTTCTTAGTTAGTGAAATCTAACAAAACGGCGGCACTTTTTGCAAATATTAGTTTTTTAACCGGTTCTCATTTATTTCACGTCTATACCGTCATAAATATGTTCAGACCCTTCGCGTGCATCCACTATACATACATATATACACACACACATAATACACGTTCATACGTAAAAACCTTCTTCACTTCGTGTTGTCAGTTTATTTAGTCTATCAATTTTATTTTGCGTGCATGGTCTCTTCTCTCATTCTAGATACATTCACACACACACGGACACACAAAGCATTAAAAATAATTTTTCCCTGCATGCATGAATCTGTCATACTCAAACACATTACGTCATTTTACCCAACATAGCGACTCGTTTTTATTTCTCTCTCACTTTCTCTCTCTAGACTAGCGCATGACGCTAGCTTTCTCTGTCCTTTTCTTTCTTTCTATAAGCGTGTATGCGACGCCATTTTCTGTCTTATAGAATTGAGAGAGAATAAAGACAAATTCTTACCCGAATCAACTCTTTTTCTTTTCATTTCTTCTCCTTTTTTTCCCCTCAGCTGTCCTTCGTTCTGATCTTTTCGTTCCATGACTCACCATCTCTGACGCTTTCACCAGGGATAAAGAACAATACAACAATTCACTAAATAACTGACGCACGCCAAACTACAAATCCTTTCTTAATTTTATTAAATAAAACGCGCAGTTTAAAGCACTCCGGGCCCAAACTCTGTTAAATAATTAATAAATGCAGAGCACAATTTATATTAAATAAAAAGTCTTTATTTGAATCTATACAAAATAAATTAATTTAAATGATCTCTCAATAATAATGAGATACAAGTTCTGGCTGGAACAGACGGACTTGAACTGAACCGAACGACGACGAGACGCAACTTGATTCTCTTAACTGTCTACTAAATATTCTCAATAGGTGGCGGCACCTAGTATGAGTGTGTATATTTTCAACAGAAGTACTTTATTCCCGCTTTTGCAGTAGCAAAATAATTTAGTATCGCTAATATTTTAGTAGTCAGTTTTATCAGTTAGGCCCACTTTTAAAGTTAATTACTGTTGGGGTGGAAATGAAAACTTTTGTAAACAAATACGTCAAAACTAAGAAAACAGGTGACACTATCTCTTTTCACGCCAGTTGTTTTAAAAGTATATACACTGTATATGAAATTTGATTGGTTCGCCAAACAATTTGTCCACCAATAGGAATAAGTTTTAATAAACGAGACTAACAATAACATTAACTCTTAGCATCACTTAGCATGATTATTATAGTAATATTACAATAGGCACTGATCATATATTATTGATGTTTTAAAAATGGATCAAGTACCAAAAAAATTCAGCGTGAGTTTCAAGCATTAAAATATACTTGTTTTGTTAAGATTAATTTTAAAAATATATAACATCAACGAAAAAGCATTTTTTATAACTGAAGAAAAAAAATATGATTGTTTAGCAAATAAAAATAGCTAAATTGTTTATAAACCATAATCATTTTACGATTGAGAAAGAATTTGAATATAGAAATAAAATTAATAATTACAAATGAGCTTTTTGTGTAAAAAAAAAACAATAATATTATTAACATCATATGGAAATAAAAATGATTTAAAAATTAAATTCATTTTCCAGTAATTATATGTATATGATTTTTTAAATTCACCCTCTCTAATAATCTTTCTAAAAGCATAAATATTAAGTACGTCCGCTATTGTATAATCTATTCTTCCTCCTGGTCACGAAACCATCACAGATTTCTAACCACCTTTTCCCCAAAATGTGTGTACGTATTTTATGGACGCTCCCATAGTCGGTTATCACAGACACTCCAACAAGTCACAATATGGAATATGTAATATATGATTAGAAATTATATCTACGATACATGCTACCTGCTATAAAGGATTTTAAATTATTAAGTTACATCTATTTTCAATATTGCAAAAAAAATTCATAATACTTTGACATTTCAAAATAATAATTTATAAAAGAAAAAATAGAACAAGATAGAAAGATATTAAAGCATTCATTGACTCGTCATTCAAATATGACTTTGTAATCACTGTAATAAAAGACGAGATTTATTACACTATTAAGAAGAGTTGAAATTAAAGCTAAAACTTTAATAAATAATTGTAATGTTATAAGCATAGTATCCAAATGAAGAATAAAGCTTCGTTATTTAAGATTAAAATCTAATGATAACTACAGGACCACAAAAAAAGAGTGGAGGGTTCCTTTAACAACTTTTAAATTGGTTACATGTTTTTGGATCGCTGAAACCAAATCCGAAACCTGTTTTCTCTATCACGTCAACGTTTTTTTCTAACCTTAAAAAACAGCTTAAAACTATAAAATCCAACAATATCAACCCTTAAACCATATAACCCAGTAACTTCATAACTCAATAACCTTCGATCTATAACCAATAACTCTAAAACCAAGAACCTGATAATATTTAACTTCTAAACTCATAAATATCAAATAGCAATAAATTGCAAACCCGAAATGCATTAAAAAAATAGTAAACATACAACACTGAAACCTTAATCTCGGAGAGTTTTAACCTTATAATTCTATATTTCACTCATAATCATAAACCCCATAAACTTCATGACTCTGAAGTCTCATAACCTTATAACCCCAGCAATCCATGAGCCCAGAAATTGAAACCTTATAATCCTGCAAACCCAAAACTTCGTAACATACAAATCTTAGAAGCGAAAAAAAAAAATTTTTGAGGTGAAGCGTTAAAACTTCACGACACCACATTTCTATAACTTCACCACCTTTAAACTTATAACCCTCTAAACTCATGACCCTGCAACCCTAAAATACAATAGTGAATGTACTTGCATGTAAGACTTGAGTTCTGAGTCTGACAGGTTTGTCGTGTGTTGACATCCAGGGCACCTCCACGCGGTGACGGTGGGTGACGGTTTTGTTACGCTATCCGGCAGAGTCTCTGGATCACAGCGCTCATGCTGTCATGGTTAAGACACGAAAAGTATGAAGGAATTCAGAACCTCAGTATCGGCGGCTGATCAGGGTGAGTAAGCAGGCCCGCAGGCGTTGTCATCGAACAACCTTGGCTCTACATCGGTGGGTAACTTGACCTTCGAAGGGTATAATGTTACAAAAAGACAGCATGCATTAATTCTGTGGGGCTTTTTCTGCGTTGTTTGTGGAGCATATGCTATAAGTAAAGCTAGAGAGAATTTACAGATATACTTAAAAGCAAACACCAGGACTTTTTCGTATAGAAACTAGTAAAATGATAAATCATTGGACTCCAAAAATAATATGCTCAAGATGCTTCATTCAACTTAATAAACAAAACAAACGGATATGCAACTGTTGAATCAGCGACTTATCCTACGATTCTTGAAACTGAAGAGTTACAAAAGTAATACTACTAGCGACGAATATAAAAGTGTAATGGAAATGACGCATATCAAAGCTGATGATGTCACTGAGGATATACAGATGAAAGATGAAAAAATAGGGAATCAGAAGCAGACGAATAAAAATCCCAATAAATTCACTCAACAAGAGCTTGATGACTTGGTCCGAGATACTGGACTTTCAAAGAAATTTCTGAACTAGTAGCATCAAGATTGAAAGAAAGAAATTGCCTAGCTCAGGAACTCATATAACTTTTTATCGCAAAGAAATATCCAAATGAGAAAATATTTTACAGAGGTGCAAAATTTAGTTTACTGTAACAATATTAAAGGACTATACAGTGAGTATAATATTCCTTATTAAGCTAATGACTGGCGTCCATTCATAGATTCTTTAACACGTAGTTTAAAAGCAGTCTTGCTTCATAACACAAACCATCTTGCTCTGCTACTTGTTAGTCACTCAGTTGTGTGAAATAAGGAATACCATAACCGTAACTTCTTACTCGAAAAATTAGATTATGCTGAATACAACTAGTAGATATGTGGAGATTTTAAAATAATAACAATTTTATTGGGTCAATAAAGTGGTTTCACAGAAACATCCATGTTTTCTATGTAGATGGGACAGCCGAGCTCGTGACAAACATTATGTGAAAAAGTTAGCCAACTAGAAACTATTCAAATTCAGGATCTAAAAATATTATAAAACAAAGTCTAATACCAATAGATAAAGTAATCATCCCACCATTACATGTGAAACTGAGACTCGTAAAACCATTTGTCAAAGCCGTAAAAACTACGGAGTGCAAAGACTTTATGTACATGAGCATATCTCTACAATTTTAACCTACTTAGTGAAAAGTAATTTTACATCTGTTCATGGGTAACGAATAATGCACGCTATTAAAACTAGGTTTACACCTTTTTGTACAATCCTGCGACACTATTTTTTTATGTATTCAGTAAATGTGTCACCAACGTTACAGTAGATATCACTATGAAACATAAATTTTTACATATGAAAATTACGGTGATTATATGTAAAAGTTTGCGGTTTATAGTGATATCTACTGTAAAGTAGGTGACACATTTACAAAATACATCAAAAATATAGTTACAGGATTGTAGAAAGGTGTGGAACTAGTTTCAATAGTGTGCATCATTTGTTACCAAGAACAACTAAATGACTTTTTAAAACATCATGAAAAAAATTAAAAGTTCCAGAGATAAGCCTACATATTTGAAAAGTTTCTTATTTGATGCGAAAAAAGAAGATGTTTTGATGGACCACAAATTAGAGAACTTTTTAAATACAATGAATTCAAAAAAGAATGAGTAAGGTAAAAGCAGCTTGGCAAAAGTTCTAGAGACGTTACGACAAAATTTTTATGAAATAGGAAAGATCCTAGTTACGACACTATGGTTGAAAAATATGGTCAAGAATTTTAGAAAAAATGAGATACCTAATGAATCTACAGCTGCATTTTTTTCATTCTCATATTGAGTACTTTCCTGAAAATTTAGGTAATTTTAGTGAAGAGCAGAGTGAAAGATTCGACCAGGATTTGCAAGATATTGAAAAAGAGATATCAGGGTGTTTGGAATAGTGTGGACACTCCTGCGTTTCTATTGACAGAAAGCAGATGAGGTTTTTCTAAGAAATGTCATTTATATATTATGGCAGCACATTTTTTTATGCCAAATATCGAAGCGAACAAACGCATCTACTTCGTGCTGTAAGCAAATTAACTTTTCTGTGATTGAAAAAAATCACAAAAATTTATTTATACTTATGTATACTTTTTCAAAAGAATTACAAATCGAAGTGCATCAATGAAGCTGAGAGTAATGTACATTTATTCAGTAGGAATTTATTCCTACTTTGTGATCCAATATGGATTGCAACCAATATCTTGACACCAACAATTTTGCATGATTGTCCCACAACCGAACCAAAATCTTTTGGTTCCGGTTGTAGACATTTCACAGAATAAACAAAAAAATTAATTCTATTTGACGGAATCGATTTTGTCCTTCGTCGGTAGTGTTAAGGTCTTCATATTTCTATGGACACCTATAAGTCAAAAAAATATACAATTGGTGAAAAGTTATGAGCCAAAAACAAAGTGGTGTCCACAACCAAACCCTTTCCCCTACTACGAAGGTCATTTACAAATAAACGAACGCGTTATCTCTGTAAAACTGAAAACACATGAAATGAGAACTTGAATTGTAAAGCTCTTTGAGAATCGTGATAGGCGAGGGGACTCACGTAAATCAAGCATCTCAAAAGGAACAGAAGCTTGCTACGTCCACGTCGTTATTTCTAAGTATCGCTAAATGTAGGTTATTGCAATGCAGGAAATCTTGAACGTATTGAGTATTTGAATTATAGCTTTGGAGACCTAAACTTTATGAGAAATAATATTTTATTGCAATACTTAAAGAAAATAAATGCATTAGCTTGTTGTATTTATCACGAAGATTATTCAGTTAAATTTTCAAATGAATTCATTTATTAGTTTTTCAGAATATTAGGTTTGTTGTACAAAATCTAAAAAATTTTAATATATCATATTGAAACCTAAAATTCTGAGAAACTAATGAATAAATTTATTTAAAAATTTGACTGAATAATCTTCGTGGCAAATACTATAAGCTAAAGCATTTTTTCTCAAGTTTTGCAATAAATTAAAAGATATGCCAGACTCATGAGTACAGGTGTAGCGTCCGTTTTATGTCCCCTTAAATGTCTGATTCAAAGTTTTTTACAAAACAAGAATTAAGTCTCGAACAGAAGTTTTTATTGTTGCTGAGATTATGCTTTTTTTGTCACGTTTATAGGACTATAAGGTTATGAAATTTATAGGTTCTAGGGTTGTTGAATTTTAGGGTTTAGGATTACAGATTTTTAGGATTATGGAATTATTAAGTATTAAATTGTACGGAGTTATAGGGATGTGAAATTATGATACTAAATTCTACATGATTAAGAGTTGAATTTTGATAAACAATCTTACGTTATACTTCAGAGTTATGGAGTCTATGGATTATGAGGGTTACGAAGAGATGGAGTTATACAATTATAAAATTAAAACTCTCCAAGATTAGGATTTGTGTTTAACGTGTAAGTTTTTTGTATTTCTTGCTCATTTTGTGTTTACAATTTATTGGAATTTGATATTTATGAGTTTTGAGGTTATATATTATCAGGTTCTTGGTTTTAAAGTTATAAGTTATCGATCTTGAGGTCATTGAGATATGAAGTTACAGGGTTATATGGTTTAAGGGTCGATATTGTTGGATTTCATAGTTTTAAGCTGTTTTTGAGGTTAGAAAAAATCGCTGACGTGATGGAGCAAAACAGGTTGTGGATTCGGTTTCAGTGACTCAAAAACATGTAATCAACTTGGTCTGGTTAAAGGAACCCTCCACTCATTTTTTTTGTGGTCCTGTGTAATTTGATTCATCAATTTAAGATCAATTTTATTGCTTATTTTAAAAAATATAAGAAATAAACAATACGTTTGAAGTATCAAGTAGTAAATTAAATTTAAATGTAATAATAAATTTTTTTTCTTATAATATTAATTAATAAAATTTTTTTTCTTAAATATATATATTAAATATAAGACCTTAATTCATGAATAACTCCAAAAGATCTCATCCGATAGTTAAAATTTTTTTTTAGTCCTCCAAGCGCGAAATACGTATTCTTGGCTTACTTTTGCGCTTGCGATTTCTCGTTGCTCGGGTTAAAAAATAGTATATACACCATGGGCACGATCGAGATTTGTGTCCCTCGCATGAATTTTTGCCTTCGCTTCGCTCATGCAACAAACTCACACTCACGCCAAAATTCTCTATTTCGCGTCTTTGGTACATAATGTACTATTCTTTTTGTCGATGACTTGATTTTGCCTATCTTTATAGTTGCCGCAGAATTTTCCAGCCAATTTTCAACACATCGACTTTAAAATTTCAGTTTTTTAAAAAAAATGAACTAAAAAAGTTTGGTTTAGAAAAAGTTGAAAATATTAGAAAAAATAGGTTTTCTTTTAAAATTTGATGTCAGTAATTTAGCTCAACATTCACTTAAGCTTGTCTTATAAGAAATCTAACTTCATAAACTTGTGAAGATGTATAAATTGAAAATCCTTGAAAATTTTTAATTGATTATACAATTGTGATCCTCAGTGAAATCATTTTGGTCATAAATTATTTGCTCATCAGCATGAATTGCATCCACATTTGAAGTGGCATCATGTTCTATTTCTTGGGCCACATTAAAGGCTACAGCTTGAGCAAGAGCTTGTTGAATAATTTGTTCAGTGTGGACGAATTGTTCTGATGGCATATTTCCCAATAATGGTATCAATTTACGCTATCGTCTTAGAAAACATGTTTCTGCAGATTCATTTTCTAACAGAAGCTCACTTTCATCGCGAAATGAAATGTGGCATACATGTAAGTTATGATAATAACTTTCTTTATCACTGTTCAATGTATAATATCTAGTACGAAGTACAGCTGCTTTATTTCTTATACGCGTACGCGTATAATTTTTCAATGTTATGTATTTTACAGGTCCATTATCACTTGGTTCGATCAGCTCTTCATTGCCATTTTCTTCTGAGCACATAGTGCTTGAAACTGATTCGTATCGAACAGCGAATTCAGCTAAGCTCAAATTTTCTAAGTAATCAGGCCTTTCAATGTACCGATCGCAAATGTTATTAAAGACAGATGTTTCATTACCTTCAAATCGTAACAGTCGGTATCTCTGATCAGGTTTACAACTATTAATGAATACGGTTTATCGGAAACTCATCTTAAGTTGTAAATTACATAATCGATACGCACATTTTGGAGCGCTTCACTGAATCATTGGCTATCGTTGATGAGTAAAGCCCTTAACATATCTGACCAATTTAGATCGTTACATGAAAAGGTTAAGAACCATGTAGGAGGTCCTTGAGTTTTTACTATGGTAATTAATTCAGAACAATAGCGTTGCCAACGTGACGCAGATCCTCGAATATTTTGTATAGTAAGATACATATTATCTATAAGACTATGTGGTGTGTGTGTTCTCCTAGACGCATTCTACATGATACAGAAATGCTAGAATTTGCCCGATGATATTCAACGATAAATAATGCGAAAAAACATGATCTGAGTATTGGAACCGCTTGTTATCACTCATAACGCGCGTTTGAAAATAATCAAGAGGAGTTATAGGAATTTCCGTTCCTCTCCAAAACTATTTTTCCCATCAGGGAATAAATAAATCCGACTCAATTCTTCCATCATCAATAGAAACGATATTATTTATATCAGGAACACCTGTATCAATCGAAAGAAGCATACTTGTTTTGAAAATTATTCGTGATGCCGCATTATTATTGTTTGGAATAGAATGCTGAGTGATTAGTTATCATTATTGTCATTGAAGTCAGTCCGGTTATCTATATCTATTCAATTATCATTATGAGCGATAGAAATAATATTGTCTGTTTCAGGAACACATATATAAACACAACGGAGATTATCCTTTTCATTACAATTCATTTGTGTCGCTACATTTACATTGTGTACGATAGGAGGCTGTATTCTACTTTTTATGTTGACCATAGCTTAGTTCTAAAGGCCTGTCGATAGGTGTAACTTTTAAAGGTGTTAAAGAATAGGTATTTAAGATATTATCATCGATTTCGGATTTGCAATATAAATTGCGCCGCATAATTTTGTGTGAATTATTTATATTATTGAAACACATATAACAAGAGACACCTCTTGTTGATGCCTTACAGCTTTTTGGGCCTCTCGAATGAGAATCAAGTAGCCAGTAGCGTGGGATATTAGATTCATTCTTGAAATAAGAAGCGACCGACATTAAATTAACAATTAGTATGCCAATCGTATTTTCTATAAAAAAGCTAGCTAAGGCATTTTTCAAATTTGGAAAACCATAATCGCTACTGTCACTGCCGATGTAGCCATTAAGTGATAATTCATTTTCAAAGCTAATGTTAACATTAACGTTATTAAATGATACCTGAGGACTTAGTTCAGTTACAGCAAGGTAATTAGTATTCATTTTTCTAACATTTGGAACGTTTCGAGTTTTGATTCATTTTCTGTAATATTTATCTTCCAAAATGAGGATATAGTCAATATCACTCACACAGAAAACGCCAGGATCCAAAAGAGTAAATGCAATACAAGCAATAGCTGCTATAGCAGTACACTGTTTGCCATGGCAATCAATATCAAATGTATCAGAGGCTTGATTAAATATACCTCGCTAAATAGCAGTGTCTTCGGTTGAATTAATATAATTATTTAGCGGTGTATCATTTGATTGTTCTATATTATGTTCAGCTATAAATGTGTCATCTGCAATTTGAATTAACTCATATACACTGATTATTTCAGAAAAATTTGGTTGAACATCTTTGCATAGTACATAATTTATTAGCAGCCATTTTAGAGCTTTTTGTAGTCTATTCATATTTATCTCAAAATGTCTTGGTAACTGTACATTATTTAGACTATCGGCAATTATAAATATTTTGGCTTGCTTTAATTGAAGCGGAAGCTGTTTGGCTAACTCTACCACATCTTGTGTAAACAATACAACCTGACCCTTACACCACTTTCAGCTGAATCTGTTTTGAACTTTGATAATTTTTAAGAAAGGTACAATTCTGCATAGTAATATCAGTTCAACTTCAGTCAAGTCGGATAACTCTATAGATATAGACAATACTCCCATTTTATTCCAAAAAGCTGTTGAGGGAAGTTTACGTTTTTTCATAAAAGTCGAACAGCGTAAGCATGTTATAATATTGCCTTCTTCTAATAAAATTGATGCAATTATAGGTGTTAAATTGTCAACGCGAAGAATACACCGCTGCTGTGGGTATAAGAGTTTTCTACATACCTTACAGGGAATATCCGCAAATACATCAGTTGGCTATTTAAAAGCATCTTCATCAAATTTTCTTTTTGCTTGAGACCTTTCAACTATTTGTTGTAAGCGATCATTTCTATCATCAACAGTCTTCCTATAATTCTGCGATTACGGTTTTGCACAGCAGTTAATCGGCGTCTAAGTTGATCCAAAGTCTCGTTCGATAATCTTTCATTCATCAAATTTAGTCGACGAATACGTTTTTCAACTGTCTCATGGGAAAGGCGCTCGTTTATCGATCTAAGTTGATGACTGCGTTGCTCAACTGACTGATTCGAAAGCCGCTCGTGTAAAAGGCGTTTGTTTATTAAACTTACAAGGAGAGTATCTTCAGGAAACGGATTTGGCTTAAATTGTAGGATATGATTTTTTAATTAAAAAAATGAACCCATGTTTTTTCTTTTCTTTGAATAGGCCCCATAGACGGAAATATAGACATTTTTTCGAAAATATAATAAAAAGAAGCATTTATAAGATCTTGAATAACCAAACAACTAAAACTCTTACAAAAAAATATATGAAGATTAAAATGAAGAACAGATTAAATGCTTCAATTTAAGCTTTGTTGTATTAAAAAGCTTCTATGGTTCAAAAGTTACAGGCGATTAAAGTATGCTGATAAAATAACGTTAAAAATTGATATGTTACACGCTAAAAATATTAGCAAATATGTAGTAATTTTCAATTAGGCATAGCTTTTGAGCCACAAAAGCTTTTCAGTGTAACAACGCTTAAATTGAAGCATTTATTCTGTACTTTATTTTATTTTTGATACATTTTTGTAAGAGTCTTAGTTGTTTGGTTATTAAAAATTTTATAACTGCTCCTTTTATTATATTTTAGAAAAAATGTCTATATCTCCGTCTACACTGAAAAAACTTAGAGAGTTGCATTCACTCCCTATCGGCGTAAATCCAACTCTCAGTAGGGAGTAGAGGGGTAGGAGTTACATTAACGCTGCCTTGGAGAGTAGAAGATACTCCCCAACTTTTTAAAGTCTGATTCACTTGCGATTCATGATGTAAACACAAGTATTTTAGGTTAGAAAATTATGCAAAATGTAAGTTTACGAGCGAAATTTGTATCTAATGTATTTACAAAACTATATTGAGAAATAATTGTAAAAGTAACCTACAAACAAGCAATATATTGATTGTTTATAGGTTGTTATTCTTAATATAAGCTCCTGAAATTTAAGGTTAGGATTTTTTAATCACGCAAAATTTAGTGTGGTATAATTTAATAAATAGTCTTAAATAAAGATTCTACTTGTACTGTTACGTCATGTAAACTTTTATAAGCTAAAATAATTGAGCTCACATCGTTAATTTCAAGTAAATCACACTTTAAAAGTTGGGGAGTATCTCCTACTCTCCAAGGCAGCGTTACTCTGACTCCTACCCCTCTACTCCCCTACTGAGAGTTGGATTTACGCCGATAGGGAGTGAATGCAACTCTCCAAGTCTTTCAGTGTATGGGGCTTATTCAAAGAAAAGAAAAACACGGGTTCATTTTTTTTCATCAAAAAATCATATCCTACAGTTTCAGCCAAATCCGTTTTCCAAAGGTCGGGGTACTCTCCTTGTTAGTCGATGAGTACGTTCTTTGGCAGTTTCATTTAAAAGACGCTTTTTTGCGTATTTTCGCATATTGGACAATCGTTGTTCATGTAGACAAGAAATTTCTTTAGTACGTCACGTCGCTTCGCAATTCTCTCTTTCTCTTTCTCAAGCCGCAAGTATTTAGCTTCTTGCGTTTCTTGTAGACGAATTTTTTTCATACAAGCAGCATTTTTCGCACTTCTTCCCGTAATTTAAATAAAACATTATAAAAAATAGTAAAATAAAAATTAAAAAAAAAAACCGATTTCAAAAAATTAAATTTATAAATGTATTGCTATAAAAAGAAAAAAAATACCTTTTAATCAAAACTTCAAATTTAATTTTTTTAAATCGGCGCACAAATTTTTTTAAATGACTGTCAATTAAATAAATATTTAATTTCAAACTTGCTCTGTGTATTCACACTTACATTCTTAAAATAGGAATTTAGGCTTACTTATACTTAAAAATGCATATATAGAAATGAAAAATTCTTACATAGATATATACACGTACACTAGCCTGCGTCTTACTTTCGCAATTATTTTATATCAACGCAATTTTTAATACATAAATCATAAGAAAGTATATAAGGAAAAGCAAATGGAAGAAAAATAACTGTGACTTACCAATCATAAGCTCTTGATCGAATGAATTTTTGACCCCAAACAGATGAGCTTCTTGAATGATTCTGATATACACATATACAATTTATTTTAATTAAACACTATTCGCTTTCATTAAATGGTATTTACTAAATTAAAGCATAAAATGGGTCTTCATCGTACACGCATGTGGTGAAGACCTATTTTTTTCGCATTATATACTTCATTTTTTCTTACATGATTAGGAAAGTTCAATCATATTTTAACAAATAATTAATACGTTGTGGTAGTCAACTGTCTAGTTAAGTAACCGTTTTGCGCACCATCGTATTGTTTTTGAAGCAATTTATAAATTTTTATATGTATCCATTTTAGAATTAAAAATCAACATGAAAAATTCATAAGTTAAGAATTTTCTTGAGTGTGAGAAAAAATTAGTCATATTACGCTCTGATAGCACATTAACTTTGTATTTATTCTTATTAATTTTAACTTACCTAAAGTATGCTTTCAATCACATTACCAAATAAAGTTTGATTGTTTTTAACAAAGCACAACAGTTCGCAGACAATACCTCGCTTAAACGGGCAACAATAACACTAAGATCTATAAACGGTTGTCTATCCAAGAAACAAATTTAATAGTAGCGATCGAACGATATAAACTCTCTCTTCTTCTTCTAATGGCAATCAGAGACTAAATAGCTCCAGCTACAGGTAGCGAGAATTCTGATACACTTTTCAATCGATGTATAGAAACTCTATATACATGCAAATTTTAATAGAAGTTTGGATCATTTAGAATGTTACTCATGAATATTCAGATATTTCGGCTGTAAAATGTTGCAAGAAAAACTTTCGGCGTCGACTTCAAAAAATTAAATTTAAATTTTTGATTAGAAGGTATTATTTTTTTCTTTTTATGGCAATATATTTTATAAATTTAGTTTTTGATGTTATAATTTTTTTTCCTCCCATGTTTTTAAAGGGCTAATTTTTTTTAATTTTCTTCTTTTTTAAAATTTTAGCTCTAAGAAAACAAAAAAAAATTATTATTAATATTTTGACTTCAAAATTGAATTCCTTACTGAAAAACACAACTTTTTTTTCTGAAGTATTTTTCTAAGGCATCCTTTTCGAGTTATCAGCTATTGAAAAAAAATGCATTTTTTCATGTAAATGAGCATAACTCTTTTAGAGATAGACGTACGGTAGCTCTCAACAACTCATCTTTTAGAAGAGTTTTATATTTTTCACCTCTTTCTTGAATTTTTAATCTCCGACATTTTTTGACGAAATGGCACAAATTTTAAAATGGACGAAAGAAAATAAAGAAAAATATTTTTTTTTTATGTATAAAAGATTGATATTTCAACTTTTTTAGATCAGAACTCGCGTTTTCTGATGGTTTATAGTGTAAACTTGAAATCCCGTTAGAATCTTTCAGAATCATTAATTTTTCGCTGAGATATAAAACTTTTAATTTTCTATGAGTTTTTCTTAGGTGGCAAACTTTTCGTGAGTGGCAGTGTAAGTAAAAATATCTTTTTGCTAACAAAAGTTTTCGGGGTTTCTTTGTCTTTTTCTAGTTTTTTAAACCACCATTCTCTTTATTACTTTGTAATTCTAAATCACTACTTAAAATATAATCAGAGCTATTATTCAACGACATAATTTTTTAAAATACTTATGTCATTTGGGAACACTTTAAACGTACTGCTTTATATCAAATACGCGTAACTGACTGAATTGGTTACTACTAACTGTACTATACAAAGCAATCTTATTTATGTATACAAACATGTTTATCCTGTCCAGGAATGCGGAATGATATATTTATTTCATGTGTCCTTTATTAAAGGCTATTATACTTATGCCATTTTCATAATTAACACTCTTACATTTCTGTTAAGAGGCGGCCGTATAGTTCTGCCCTTGTCTAATCTCAATTTTCGTTATCATTATTAAATTAAATATATCTATACAAAAGTAAGGGCGAAGCCCAATAGATTTAAGGACGAGTAAACGATTCTATTCTATGAAAAAATATAGAATTTTTATTAGTTTTTGAGTGCAGTCTGAAACGGAAAAACAGTTGAATTTAAGTTAGGTTAAAGTTAAATTCAACTATTTTTCCGTTTCAGGCTTCACTCGAAAACTTATGAAAATTTCAGATTTTTTCATAGAATAAAGCGTTTGCTCGTCCTTAAATCTATTGAGCTCTACCCATACTTTTGTAAAAAAGTATTTACTTCATTAATAATAACGGAAATTTATATTGGACAAGGATAGAGCTATACGGTCGCCTCTCAAGTGCCATTCTTACAGTGCTTATAATATTTAAAAAAAATACAAAAAATACACTTTTTTTGGAAAATAAGTTGTTTGAATGCTAAAAAAACAAAATGTATCATTAACTAAATTTTTTTGAAAATGTGACTTATGCCACTCTCATTCGCATCCACACAAATATTGCAAATAAAAAAAATAAGGAGTATCACCTGTACGTTAATGAGAAAATTAAAGATGAATATAGATCAAAGTAATACCAATTCATATTCAAAGGTAAGAGGTTCAGTTTACGAAGTAATTAGGTATAAAAGAAACTACGAATTTCTAGAAATAACAAATTTAAAAATGATATGTCTAGTCTATTGTGGACTATAAATAGTATTAATAATTTTAATGTGAACAAGAAGTATAAAATGAATCTGAAAAATCTCTATCGTTTCAAAGTAAAAGAGGAGAATCAGATTTTAACGAAAAATTTAGAATATCATACGGATAAAACTTAATTCACAAATTAGACGGTTCGTTTTATGTAATGCAACAATGGAAAAACCAGGGACCTGCTGATAAATGATTCGAGATCTTAAAGAGGCCAGATACTATTAGAAGCTGAAAAAAACATGTATAATTTGATATGAATTGCTGATGTTTAAAAATAACTAATTTCATAAAAAAAGATATTTAATTTCAAACATTTTTTGCTTTAAAACATTTTCTATATCTTAAGAATTGAAGCGGTGGTGCTCATTAAAAGTCTGGAACAAAAACTCTTTACCGCAAGGTTTCTTCATGAGTTTTCATTGGATTCACTTGAAATTTTATGGAGATATTCAAAATTATATTAGATTTCATATAAGTGTAAAACATTCATAAAAAATTCAAATAATTAAAAATTTTTGAAAAAAAAAACAATAAAAAAATTTTTTTAATTATTATAAATAATAAGTTAATAAATAAATAGAAATAAATTAATTGAAAATCTGCTCTACTTATAGATTCTACTATAATTTTGAATATATTCATAAAATTTCAAGTGAATCCAATGAAAACTCATGATGAAACTTTGCGGTAAAGAGTTTTTTGCTCCAGACTTTCAACCAGCACCACCACTTCAATTCTCAAGATATAAAAATGTTTTAAACCAAAAAATGTTTGAAATTGAATGTTTTTTTATATAAAATTAGTTATTTTTAAACATCAACAATTTATATCAAATTATACATTTTTTTCAGCTTCTAATAGTATCTGGCCCCCTTAATGGACTTTTGAAAATCAGCGAGTTTTGGTCAGACAAGGTGTCATTGGTGTTTGAAATGATGATACTGTAAAACGCCATAAAAAAAGAAAATTAATTGAAATAAAGAAAAACTAATGTTTTGAATTGCATCAGTAAGATGTTGGACGGCACCTACAGTAATAAAATTTTTTTTCGACGAGGAATAATGGTCACGGCATTAACGGAAAAAATTAATGTTGAGAATTTTATCAAAATGGACTATGATTCGCCGATGCTATTGCTTAACAGAGTGTAAGAATTTTGAAAAAATAAGTTTGCTAGGAAAACTTGAGACGTTGCTAGACAATGTGCATTTTATGTTGGAACATACGCTAGTTTGGTGATAATACTACTAGGCAGTATATTTTGTTTGTACAAATTGATGAAATCAGAACATTTAGGGTCCTAGATTTTATTATTTGTAGCAGACGATCACGCAGCGTTATGAACTATTGATCGATAAAACTTGATGGTTCTGAAAATGTCACTAATTATTTAGAAAATTATATTATATAATTACAGCAATAGGGTCTTACGATGTTGGACATCGAAAAGAAACTAATGAAATATAAGTAATTGCATATTTGTGAAATGATTGCAGCTTTTTGATAATGGTTTAGGATGCAATAGCACAACAACCTTAGCTGTGTAAATATTTCATTAAAATTTGAAATATTACGAAAAATAACAATTAAAACAAATAAAACCTTATTGAAAAGTTGCTATATATAATCGTATTTATACTCACTCGATTAAAACTAATATATATAATCATATTCATCATGATCATAACCATAATCATCATCATCATCATCTTTATCTGCAACATTATCATCTTCGTTATTATCATCATCTTTATCGTGATCACAATCTTCAAAATCATCAAAATCATTAATATAATTATCATGATCATGATCATAATTATCGTAATCATATTCATCATAATCATTATAATCATCGCGATAATCATCGTCATTAAAATTAACATGATTGTAATAATCATTATCATAATCAACATTATTGCAATCATCATAATCATCGTTATCGTCTTTATCAAAATCATCATAATCATCTACATCAACGTGCGAGTGTGTGTGCGTGTATTAAGAAAACAATAAAAGGCATGTCAAATGCTACTAGAACGTGAAATAACGTTTTAGGTTAGGATAAAATCTAATTACAAAAATTTATAACGTTTAAAATGTTCCTTATAATCATATTCATCATAATTATCTCCATCGACATTATCAACATCATCATCAACATCAACATGCGCGTGTGTGTGCGTAAAAGAGAAACAATAGAAGACATATAAGAGAAACAATAGAAGCCATTTCAAATGCTACTATAACGTAAAAAAATGTCTCAGGAAAGATGAACTCTGATTTAGAAAGTTTGAAATGTTTTAGAACGTTTATCATAATCATAATCATCATAATCTTTATAATCAGAATCATAATCATAATCATAATCATCATGACCAGAATCATCATAATCATCATAATCATAATCATCATAATCATAATCATCATAATCATAATCATCATGATCATAATCATCATAATCATAATCATCATGATCATAATCATCATGATCATAATCATCATAATCATCATAAACATAATCATCATAATCATAATCATCATAATCATAATCATCATAATCATAATCATCATAATCACAATCATCATAATCATAATCATCATAATCATAATCATCATAATCATAATCATCATAATCATAATCATCATAATCATAATCATCATAATCATAATCATCATAATCATAATCATCATAATCATAATCATCATAATCATCATAATCATAATCATCATAATCATAATCATCATAATCATAATCATCATAATCATAATCATCATAATCATCATAATCATCATCATTATCATAATCATCATAGTCATTATCATAATCATCATAATCATCATAATAATCGTTATCGTCATTATCATCATCATCATCTTAAACACCAATGTGCGAATATGTGTGGGAATGATGGGAGGCATTCAAAACGCTACTATTACGTATTAAAAACAATACGAAAACATATAAAATCTCATTTAATAAGTTGAAAACGTTTAAAAACATCCAAAATTATTTTACAACATACATTGAAAGAGGCAATTAATTTTTTGTCTCTAAAATATATATGTTTGCGAAGTTCATATAAAAACATTTCACATCATTAGTTTGTATGCTGAAATATTGTAAGTTTTATCTTTTGGACTTCTAGCATTTTAATATAATAGAAGATAATCATTTTTATGATAATCATATTCATCACAATCATCATTATTATCACCATCATCTTCAGCTTCTTCATCATCATCATCATCATCTTAGTTATGATTATCATTATCGTCTTTATCGACGTCGTTATTGTCATCATAATCATTAAAATCGTCAAAATCATAATTATAATCATCATAATCATCATAATCATAATCATCATACTTATAACAATTATGGCGATTATGAGGATCAGGTGACTGCACTGGAATAGATTTAGCTTGAGAAAATAATAATGAGGTATAGTTACACTAAAATTAGCACAATTTATTAAACAACTACATATCGACGGTTCGGTGGAAAAGATGCCAATGAAGCTTTTGTTTAAAACAGGTGTCAATTAAACTTTGCTTTAAAAAGTGTTAATTTAATTTTTTGTTAAAAAAAGATGCCAATTCATAAGTATTTTATTTTTCGCAGATTTTGTAGTGGTAAATCATCTTTGGAATCATGGGCAAAAATAAAAAGAAATCCTATTTAATCTAGGAATCTATACTCCAGTGCAAGTTGTAATAGGAAATAGTGATTTATCAAGGGCTGGAAAGGGTATGTATGCTTTATCCTGTGCTCTGTAGGTCTCTTTCCTCTTGTCTAGCCATTGTGGTTCTGTAAAGCTGTGGAATTGGTCACTGTTGATTCTCTGCTTATAGCTAAGATGAAGGTCTGGTGTGAGGTTACACATTCACACACTATGTGCATAATACAATAAGAGCGAGGTGGGGTAGAATAAAAGTACCGAACGCGCTCTTATACTCATTGCACGGCTACGCCCACCGCAAGCACACATACATTTATAATTAGTTAAAGCGAGATTTGATATAATAGAAAATTAATATGTATTACAGCATCGACACCACGTATGATTATGAGAAGTGGGAGCGAATTGATGCTGTGTGGGGTAGAAATAGCGGCGAATCGAGCAACGGCGGCTCGAATGCGAGCCTACGTGAGCAAGAAAAATGTAGAGAAGAGTCACTTTTCTGCCTGCCTTCAGTTAAATAAAATTGTAAAAACAAAATCTTAGTGATAACTTGTCTTATTTTAAAGTTGAGTAAAATACGGCGAAGTAAATCGACACATGTTTGGTTTACGTACTCGTTTATTCAATTTTAATATTACGGTATCTAGTTGTTCGCGAAATAGTGAATTAATGGTGCTTTCTTAAGATTTTGAGATTAGAATCAAATATCGATAAAGTAATTGTGTACTTGCAAATGTTTGTATAGGAGAAATATCCTTTAAACATTTGCAAGTCAATTAAAATTGAGCCGTTTAATAAATTAGTAAATTTTAAAAGGCACTAGCATATCCAACAATATTTTTCCTTTTCCTTATTTCCTTCCAACACGAGCAAGTAATCCCGAAGTAGTCGGTCATGACGTATCGGCTGCATACGGATTAGCTCTGTACATACAATCTTACACTAAATTCAGAATAACACATAATAAATTAAAATCTAATAAGTTATAAATTTAAAACACGTGGTTGCGCCCGTGTGAGTTAAATAATGAATTAATTTTGCAAGTGGTTTCACCACGTTATTTTGTATATATCTGTTCGTCAATCGAGTATTCCTCATTTAAACCAATTAAAAGTCTTTTCTTTCTTTAAACTATATTAGCGCGAAAGGGACATAAGTTTCGTTATTTCCATAAATGAAAGAAACGATACTTTTCCTCGTAAATTAAAGTTAACAGAGGTTCGTTTGATGTCTTAATCTTGGCATTAAACAGCCTTAACGTTAATACAAATAAATCTGGCTACGGCCAGAATACAAAGAAATTATCTTGTATCGGGAATAAATTAGTGAAATATATTTGATTTTCGTGTGTTTAATGAGGAATACAAATCGTGAAACGAAAAGATATTCACGAATATTAATCAACGTATGCCTTATGTTCAACGCTAGTCTAATGTATGTAGACACTAGCGATTATTAAAGATAAATTTAAAGTCTCGAAGAGAGATAGAAACAAGGGATACCTCTATGTTTCTTAAATTCAGCTTTTGTTGCGTGAAACGAATATTCTCGTGTTGAACTCATCGAGAATTGTGTGTGCTTTTATCGGCGAAATAATATTCTGTTCACGACTACTAAAGCCATCATAATATCACACGAAATATAAAGGAATATAATGTGTTATAAATTCTTTTCTCAACGCGGTTTGTTTACTAGGCTTAGCTTCAGTATAAATTCCTTTGCTCAGTAGAATCCGAATAAAGACACACGCAAGCTTCTCTGAGTTTAAATTACTGTACGTTAAGTCAATTTATACTTAATAATATCATTTTATTGACTTTCATTTAATTCAAAACTTGAGAGAATCTTACACTGGGTATGCTCTTTTGGTAGGTTATTGTAGTATTTGCAGGGTCGGTAATATTTGATATCATAGGGTTAGGAAACTTCATGTCCCTATTGAGAGAGGGCATGTGGTAGCGCTAAGACTGGTGGTCTCGATAGCGGTATTATAAGAAGTAGTAAGCGACGGCGAATTTCTTTAACTGGTAAGTAACATTTCTGTAACTTTTAAATTGGAGGAACATCTACCATCATCATGAACGGCTACTGCGATCTGAGTAAGATCGTGCTGTGTATCTTGCACCGTTGGTGAGTTGCTTGAGGAAGAGTGTGACATCCTGATTGCGAGTTTTCCGCCATCCCGTCATACTCTGACACCCAGGCAGCTGCTCTTGCGCCAAGATGTCACCTTAACTCAACAACCGCAAAACCCATTGCCTACATATGGGATAACTTTCTGTCATACTCACTCCTCGACAGCCGTAATCATGGAACTGTTCCATGGGTAATCTATCTACTATTTGGGCAATTTCATCTGCAGCTTTAAAAGCATCACTTCGGTATAAACTTTCGAGGACCAATAGGGGCTCTATGTTTAATTGTCTGCCCGCCATAATAAAAAATATAGAAGCTATTATAATACGCAAGGGTTATACACTAAAAGAACTATTGCTAATCTATTTTTAGGTAACCTACGTTTCGGTGAGATCCTACCTCAGAAGGTTTGAATAGAAATTCTCTACCCGTTAGCTTTGGCTTGAATATGATAACTAGCAATTACAAAACAAGGATTGACTGTTGAAATGTTACAAAAAAAAAAAGAAAAATTTGTTCTAAGATACTTTTCTAAGCATACTTGTAACAAAGTGCTTAGGTCATTCGTACCCGAGCTCGGTGCAAGCTCAGTGAAAAGCTCGATAAGAAACTCAGTGCAAACCTTGATAAAAGGTAGGAAGCTCAGTGGAAGCTTGGTGAAAGCTCGGTGGAAGCTCGATAGAAGATCAGGGAAAAGCTTGGTAAAAGATTTGGTAGAAAGCTTGGTAAAAGATTTGGTAGAAAGCTTAGTAAAAGATTTGGTAGAAAGCTTGGTAAAAACTCAGTAAAAACTCGGTAGAAAGCTTGGTGGACAAAAAGGGAGCACCAGCAAGATGGTACAAGATGAAGCAATTACAACTAATATTATGCAATATAAAAACAAAAAAAATAAACCACTTGCTTAATATGGGATAGCAAAGGGATTTATGCTGATATATTAAGGTGCTGTAAAGTTAGATGCTTCAAGATAATAGAAAAAGTGGATTGACACAGTCAAGATATTATAATAAATTTAAGGCGACTACGGAAGTTCGGTTGGATTTCATTTTGTAGTTTACAAATTACTCTTTCAGTTTCTAAAATTTTTTGAATTTTTAATTCTCTACCATTTATTATAATCCGTAGAATGGTGGAAAATTAAAAAATCAGAAAAATTTTACATATTGAAAGAGTAATTTGTAAACTCAAAAATAAAACCTAACCTAAAATCCGAAGTCGCCTTAATGCTTGATATAGTTGTATACCAGTGACAAAGCTAAAGTATACGTAAGTTGTGCATTAGAAATTTTCCTATGCCTAAATTATAAGTGAAGTACAATCTTTCAAGCTAGAATCAGTATTGATAGCAAAAAAAAGATTTCGAAAAATTAAATACTTTATTGCACGAAATACGATTTCGTTTTGAATTGATAAGCTGTCCTACTTCATTAGGATCTTTCTCTATCAAGCCATCCACGCGTAATAATAGATATTTGTTATCGTCTATTTGGATAATTTTAAGCCATTTTCTGAGGGAAATTAAGGGCGAATTTTAAGCAAAATAAGATGTTTAAAGAGATGGTATTCTGGATAACCAATACATTTGAATTTGATTACTTACCTAAATTAATTTAAGCTAAATTAATAAGTGTGTCTAGGCGGCGAGTTAGCGTACGTTAATTTCTGTTCACACAAAATCTTAGCGTAGGCTAGTATGCCACCATCCTTACGTATGCTAGTATGGCGCCTCCCTTGCATATACTATAATTTTGTATAAACAGAGAATAGCGTACGTTAGATTTAATATATGCAAGAGATAAGCGTACGCTGGATTAAGTATACCATAACCCTATACCCCTCTGTGGGGACTATTATAGTTTTAAATTTCAAAAAAATCGACAAATACTCCAAACGTAAAGAAAAAAAATTATCACGAGCTACAAAATTTTATATACATATTCTTCATTTGCAAACGAACATTTTATTTCTTTAACATTTTTAATATGCTTACAAGATATAGAAGCTGACAAAAGCTATTTTTTTCAGGAAATTGTTATAACTTCTTAACGATTTGTCATAGCATAACAAACCAGACAGCATTTGAAAAAAAATTAAAAAACCTTAAATTTGAGAGGTATAACGTTAACCTAGAATAATTTCGCTAAAAGTGGCCCAAAGTTAAACATGGGCAAAAATTTTTGAAATTTTTTCTTTCTTTTAGCTCTATAAATATTGTTAAAAATAGATATTCTTAAATCAAATAATCAGCATTTAAAAGAGCTCTAAAAAACCTTTCGAACCCATCTTTTCAAAATTCTTTTATACGCTTTCCAACGGAACAGTAAAATTTTTACATTTCACCTCGACTGATTAGGGTGCGCAATTTCGTATGAGCAGGAGTGTACACATTTTTTATAATTAATATAGACATCTTGTCAAGTATGAAAAATGGAATAAATATTAAAACAGGATTTCATAACATTACACACACAATAAATTTTCAACCTTCAAACTTTGACAAAGGGAAAAATTTATGTTTTGATGAATTTATGTATGGTATGTCGAAGAATATAGAAAAATTCTGTTAGCGTTTTAATTAAATGTCAATTTATGAGACAAACATAAAATCACTCCATCCTTATCATTATATTTGATTATGATTTATGCAGTATTTTAATAATTTGTGTGAAATGTATGTATTTAAATAATTTACGTATAAATTTATGTATTTTAATAATTTACTTTTTTAAATAAATTAAAATAATTCATTTTATTATTTTAGCTGAAGTACCGCATAATATTATGTATATGGGGAAATCTATAAAACTTGAATTTCTGATGATGTTTTTTAAAAGTCTCTTTACAACTATAATTAGATTGCCGCGTGATTTTCACTACTTAAACTGGATTCAGGTCTCTTGTGTTATCCTGTGACTCTATTTCTAATAAATTTAGTAAATGTGCCACAAACGGCTCAGTAGATATTTTTATAAAACATTAATTTTTACCTATGAAAAATCACCGTGATTCATCTTATGTAAAAATTTACTTTATATGGAATTATCTGCTACACCGCTGGTATCACATTTAATAGATCCATCAGAAGTAGAGTCACAAGATTGCACGAGAGGTTTAAGGTCAATTTAAATAGTGTGCATCATGTGGCAACCCAGTACTAG
Source organism: Anastatus disparis (assembly GCA_017163975.1). NCBI lineage: Eukaryota > Metazoa > Arthropoda > Insecta > Hymenoptera > Eupelmidae > Anastatus > Anastatus disparis. Next base: position 10,082 of record JAFFSR010000371.1, on the reverse strand, counting down.
CTGTAAAATGATTCGTCACTAGTGAATTAAAAGTTGTGTGGATTCTTCCATGCATACAATTTTTAAAAAATATCTTTAAAAACTTCTTTTTTTTTATTGTTCCTCGTGGTAGCGAAGTTTCTTTATATTTCAACTGAAATTATTGAAAAAAATAAGAAAAAATAAATAAATACCTTTCATCTTGAACAAATCTTATTCAAGCATTTCTTTGATTTAATTTGTATGCTACTCGTGAAAAAGAATAAAAATTCACTTTACTTTTTGAATTAGTAAAAAGTAAATTATTTTTTTAAAACTTATTTTCTACAGACGGTAACGAATAAATTGTATACAAATTTTAGAGCAAATCTATCAAGTAGTTTTCGTAAAATAAAAAAAAAATAAAAAATATAATTTTCTTTAAAGTTTTAAAAATTTTCTGGATTAAAATTACGCAAAAAAATTTTATTTTTAAAAGCTTGTTTTTCAGACAGTAACGAATAAATTGTATACAAATTTTAGAGCAAATCTATCGAATGGCTTTCGTAAAATAAAAAACAAATTTTCAATGAAAATATTTTTTGAAATTTTAAAAATGCTGTAGCGCCTTAGTAGCGATATGAGAAGTAATGAGTAATAGGAGGATGGGATCTGAAAAGTGAACCGAACTATATAAGTTAAGATGTTACTTTATTGAAGACCCAATGCGACTAAGCGCAGTGGCTGGAGGAATAAGACTGAAGTACAAGCAAACAGTTCGACTGCTGTTTCTTCTTCGTCTGATTATGAGCCTGCGCAGGGGGCTTATTCAGTAATACCGTAACGTCTAACGGCAAGCTTAACGCCGACGCGCGCATGCATAGTAATCATTTTTCAGCAAATACTATCGAATACCGCGAACGTTATCAGAGATTATGTTGACGTAACGACGAAAATCTTCTAAACTGAAGCGCTAAGTCGATTTTATCGACAAATTTTACAAACAATTTGAAGCTTGGCTGTAAATCGTACGTTAAACTGTAAAACATTATATTATGCATAACATTGACAGAAAAGATTTCTAGAAACAAAAGAATTACTCCGATTTGATGTGATCATTTAAATGGAAAAATAATTTCTTAGATGTAGATAACTAGATGTTTAAATTAATTTCTTGCTTCACAGATTTTAAGTTATATCCAAGAGGATCGAGATATCTTTTCTGTCAGTGTATGTATATACCTATATATATCTATATATCTATATGTATATATATATATATATATATATATATATATATATATATATAGGGAACATTGTTTTATTATTCTTTACATTAGTGATCATAAAAATTATTTGTAATCATACATGATTAAATGATAAATTGTGTATAATTTAAAATTTAATTGGATCTACAGATTTTAAAGTGACTTATATGTACTCTAATAAAAACGAACAGAAAAAATAATATAAATATTGTTTTAAATAAACTTATCTTATCACCAATAAAAAACGTTTTTTAATAAAATTATATATTAATCTTAATTTGCATTTTATATTCCATAGCAACAACTACAGTTTCTCGATTGAATTGTTAAGTTTGCTGCAGAACTTAAACATATTGGTTTTCAAAATTTCATCTTTCAAAATGAAAATGTTGGCTTGGATAATGTTGAGTTAGAAGAATATATAATAGAAACATGAATACAGATATATTTCTAATATGAATGTTACGTGTTGTGTGTTTTAAGGCAAATACTGTTAAAATTCCTTTTTCTTTGTATTGGGATTTAAAATGAATGGATCATGATATTTTTCCTAATTATTATTTTGGATATATAATTATTAGCATATAAAATTAAACAAGTTATAAAATATTACTTAAATTTTCATAATGTCCCAATCAACTGTCCATTTGAAATCCTGATACTGAATGTGTGGAGAATACAAGATCTAATATAAATCTACAAAAAAAAACGAGTAAAATTATAATTAATTGCTTATAAATATGTCCAAAACTTAAACAATTATTTTGTAATCATGTTAATTTTGATGTAATAATTATTTGAAATTATTTTAATTTTGAATATTTATGTTGTAAATGTCTGTTGTAAAAGATTTAATAATAAGCTAAAACATTTTTTCATGTGTTTATCGATTACTTGAAAGTGTAGAGTCCTTAACGCTTTCGACGTCGAAACGTTAAGTCAATTGTTATCGTTAAAAGTTGGTGAATGACCCCAGAGGCCTTCACAAGTATACGCTGACAGGTGTATAGGTGCGCTTACAGCGCCGTACGCATACATAGACATGTGTGTATCTCCGCATCACTTTCCCTCAACAATTAATTATTGTTGTGCGTAATTCATTTATTATAAAAGCGCAAAAAATGCAAATTTTATATCACATATAGGTTAACAATTAGAGTCAGTCTTTGTTTGTTCATACAACAATAATATATATGTGTATATATATATTTATATAAGTTATAAATCACAATAACAATAGATTAAAAAGGTCGCAATAAAATTCGCATTAAAGTCTTATTAGAATAAGCATAACAATTCGCAGTAACATTACAAATATCGCAATTATTATCACAGCCTAAAGTTGAAAGTACATATGTAGTTATTTTGCAACCATTGAAGATTTAAGTATAGTTTTTACAAAAGGTATTTCATTACAGTGAGAACTGTTAATATTTATTGTCTATTTAATTAGAACTCCTTTGAGATTTACATATAGTTTTTGCAAAGAGAAGATGCTTTATTACAGTGGAAACTGTTGATATTAATATTAGTGTTATATTAATATATTATATTTAATATTAGTACTGCACGTGAATTTGTTAACTTAAAAATGCAGTGAAAAATAGAGATTCTTAACAAGATTACGTTTCACACAAAAATGGTACGTACGGAATGTGATTGGTACTTGTTACAAATTGCATTAAGGTGCTTGAGTATATTTGCATATTATGCGCTTATGGTGCTTTACTTTCAAGTGTGAGCGCTATTATGTATGAGTATTATTACATTAGCTGTGAAATATTACAAAGATTTACAAAATTGCAGAAATTTGCGCATTAGTTATTGCAGCAAAATGCACTTTAACGTTGCAAGTTAATATGTACAACTCACTTGATTATAATTTATTCACAAGAATGGTTGATGCATTACAGTTTTCAACTTTTTCAGAATAATTATTACTTATCACGTTAAGTAGCATTAATTTATTGTAGTTCTAATCGTTCATTTGGCGTGAAATGAACAATTTGAGCCAAGACGTATGCTAAGTTGCATGAATCAAACATAAGAAGTTAAGTGTACAAAGTGCAGTGTAAATATTATGATTAACTAATTAAAATTTTAAGTAGTGCACTTGAATGTTAAAGAAAATTTTACATGCGTGAATTTACTTCATATTTGAGAGAAATACGTTAGCTGGGACGCAATTTAATGTAAAATGTGACTTTATTTGTATAAGGTAGATAAACAAAATGTAAGAAAATGAAATAAGAAAAATAAACCAGATAATTAACTATTGTGCAATTACAAAGGTGTTAGTAAAAGGAGCTCGAGAAGAGATGGAAAAACATTTTGGTTGGTTATACTTAAATATTTCATTAGGAGATATTTAATTCTATAGCAGTATTTAGCCTACGCTTTTTGTACAATTTAGAAGGTGAATGCGAGGCCTTACATATACATTTAACCGAGATTTGATAGCGAAATCTTAATTTCTTATCTACTTCCTTATTCTTTACTTAAATAGAATTAATTTTGTTCCTTTTTAAAAAGTTGAGAATGAATTATTTCTTTTTTAAATATAGAGGAGTTGACTAGATTGGGTTACGTCCGGAAGTGCGTTTTCGTTTGATGATCTATCGCTGGCAGCCTAGATGTCGCTGTTAAAGCTGCGATAATCCCCCGTGCAGCAACTCGTCCATGTCATCACCTCTATGTATGAGGACCTCGTGTGTTATAATACAGGGCTCGAAACGGAATCTAATTTATCGACACAAGATAGCTTTTGGCCATGTGTTTCATTTGCATAGGTGCAGAGTCATTAGTCTGAGAGTAGGGGTCGCAAGGTCCTATCTTCTGAGCTAATATCACAGTCTTTGTCTATAGACTGCTGTGTCAACAAGTTACTTGATTCGCAGTTATTATTCTGCACGTTATCTTTAGCTACACTAGAGGGCAGATGTTGCAACGCCTTGTTTTCTGTGTTATCAACAAGTTTGCGCACCGTGGCATTTCTAGGTAAGTTAAAATTCAGCGAAAGAAATTGTTGCAGGGATCTTTCATGTGCACTACTGTTAATGTTAGAATTAATATTTGCATCCATGTGATTGCATTCTTCAATTAAAAAATATGCTAGTTTAAGACGTTCCACATTTACCACAACATGTTTACCGTTTTTTCTAAAGTAAAAGTGCACCCATCTTAATGTCGTGAAATGACTTTATACGGACCGGTGTATGGTTGTGTAAGTGGTGGTTTCACGGCCCTAACTCTTTCGAACACCTGTGTGCAAGAATTCAGATCTTTAAAGACAAAGGCTTGGCGGAAGTTCTATGTACCACCGGAACGGGTATCATCTGCGTGATATAGTCTTGAAATTCCGATAAAAAGTTGTTATGATTAGAGCTGCAGATATTGCGGAACTAAAAGATATCACCCGGAATGGTTGGTTTTGTGCCGTTACACAAATTATGCTAGACTAGCATTTGTATCTAGGCGTATTTTCGTTTACGATCCTTATCAAACGCTTGAAAGAACTTTAGTCCATTCGTGAGTTTGTGCAAGGTGCATTAATGCAGCTTTTGATTGCCTATGCCATCATTCGATCATGCCATTTGCCTACGGATGGTAAGCAGTTGTACGTGTCCAGTTGCAACCTATCAGCTCTAAGAGCGAAGTTGAGCTAAGATTCTCCAGTTGATGCCTTATTTTTCAGTCGAAAAAGGCTGGCGCATTAGAGAATCAATTCGCGAAAGCGAGTCTGCGATCACATTGTCTTCACCCCGCAAGTAACAAATTTCCCGTATTGAACTGCAATATATACGACAATTCACGAACGCACAATGATGTACGCGTGTCTAAATTTTGCACAAGCGCGTAAATTAGCAGTTTATGATCAGTAGAGACTTTGAAATTACGACCCTCTAAAAAATAGCTGAAACACTTAAAGCCTTCATATATTGCTATTGATTCGCGATCGTAAGCACTTTACTTTGATTGCGTGGGGGTTGAACTTCCTAAAGAAAAATGCTAGTAGCAGTAGTCAAAATGCCGTTTAGAAGTGCTCTGGAAGCACCTATGTCGGAAATTCAAGGCATCCGTGGTTACGCGTATTTTTGCGACTGCGCACGGATAAGCTAGACTAGTTATGTTAGTTATATCTATTTTCGGTCTTTTCGAAAGCCTCTAGTGCATCTGGGGTCCAAACTATCAGTGTTTTGTCTTTCTTTTTATTGCTTATGAAAATAAGCGCGTGCAGATGACGCTGGGTTCCTGCCGCCTGCGGTGCAGCTTTTCTGTGAAGTTAACTCGACCGAGAAATCTACGTTACTCATCTACGGTACGGTTGTGGAAAAATTTTAATTGAATCGACCAGCTTTGGATCAGGCTTAAGGCCTTCTTTATCAATTGTGTGCCCAAGAAAAACTAAATTTTTGACCCCAAAGATGCATTTTTAAGATTAAGGTGCAAATGGAAGTTCTGCAATCTTTTAGCACTATGTTTAAGTACTCTTTATGTTCCTCGGGTGAGACGGAAGTCACTAGGATATCGTCGATGTAGGCAAAGACGAAATCTCAATCTCCCAGCAGTAGGGTTAACATACCTTTGAAATGTTTGCGGCGGGTTTCTAAAACCGAAGGTCATGACGAGAAATTCATACAGACTGAACGGTGTAATTACTGCCGTTTTAGGGATGACATCTGGAAAGTTGGGTGTCTGTAAAACGCGCTTCCCAAATCTAAGGCAGAAAAATAGTTTTTACCATGTAAATTACTCAAAAAATCGTGTAAATTTGGAATCGGGTATTTTTGGCACTATGTGAATGGGTGTAAGCCAAGGACTTTTTGAGGGTCTACACACACTTAATTTACACTTTTAAACGTAGTTTTTCGCTAGTTTCAATTTTTCTCAGGGTATTGACGTCTCGGTTTCTGCGCACAGAGAGGGCTCTGGTCTTCATATAATATTAAATGCCTCTTTTCTTTGGAGATTTTGGTCTATCAACCCTTCTTCCGTGGGAAACTTGTTTAAAATGTGTGATACTTGATTTTGGGGTCAATTAAAGAAACTTGTAAGTCAGGAACGGCTTTATCAAATTCATTAATTGTTTCATCACTACTTGCATTAATAAATAATTTTTCTTAAGATCAAGTGAAAGATCAAAATGATTTAAAATATCCCCCAATAGCGATAAGGACATCTGCAATGATAAAAACCATAACAGTCCTGAGTGAACGTAAATCAAGTTTTTGTGTAATGTGCCATATGTGTTTATTTTAGTATCGTAAGCTGCGTATAGGTTTAAATTTTTTGGTCTAAGGATTACGGAAATTTCCATACTGGAGTTAATTAAGAACACCTCGTTGGTGGTTTCTATCTTTTACGTGGAGATGCACTGATTTCATTTCGCCCACGCTGGTCTCCATGACGCGCAAGTTTCTGGTTTAACGACTCTTTATCGTCTTCTTTATTACTATCAAAGTCTGTTTTACCTTTATTTCTCGCGTGTTATTAAACCAGCTTTACAGGGTTATCCACCCAGTCGCACTGATTAGTGCATTAATACGCATTTTTATCATATTTACTATGATGGTAACAATCATGTTTTCGGTCTCTACTTTTACTACGTCTGCGCCTCCTAATTTGTCACCTTCCTACCAAGTTTTATTCGTGAGCGTTTATTATCCACGTTCTGTTGTACAAACCAGCGCGTCGACTTTGGTCATCATTTCGGTTGAAATGTGGGTTTTATTTGCTTGATTTCGTGAATTGCATTTTGACTTTCGTGAAGATCAGCATGTATTTGATCAGTGAGTTCATTTTATTTTCCGGTGTCACGTCTTCTCTTATAAACGGACGAATGTTAAACGACAAATTTGCTTTTCATGCTTTTAAAAATCTCCCACTAGATTAATAAGCTCATATAAATATTCCGATAATTTTTTCGTTCCCATTTGACAACCGCGAAATAATGTTTGTAATTTGGAATCTTGCGATTGTGTGTATTTCTTTATTAAAATATCTTTTATTCCGGTATAACGATGATAAAGCCTTTATAATTTAATACTGTTGGATATTTCGTCGACAATGTTGTTACTAAGATTAGGCATGATGTTTACGAATTTAATATTATCATTCGTTGTATTTTGTATTGTTAGTTGATACTCGAACATTTCGAACCGTGTTACTGGATAGTGTTGCTAGAAGGCATTTTTTTTGCTTTGAATTTTATGGCGGTTTAGTGTTATGATTAGGTGTGTTTATGTTGGGTGTTTTCGTTGTGTATTCAGGAGAATTAAAGGATAGTTAGAATTCAAGAAAGTTCGGTCGTTTGTTATTGTAGCTTGTTTAAGTGAGTATTTTGAATACAAGCGTTTTTTACGACTCTATTTGCTCTGCTAAATTATGAATTTGTTCGTTATGCGAATTTCGCATTAACTTGATTTTATTACTCAAAGTTTTTTCCATCCTTTCATAAGCCTCTGGCGAAACTATTTTTCGTTTGATGTATTATGAGAAGGTGGTCTAATGGATAAAAGCATATTCTGATCAAAGCTGTGCGCGTTCGTTTGTCTATACGTTAATAAGGGTTTTTAAACGCTTTCTGATTTTTATTGATATTCAGATTTGTTAAATTTAAGTGAAAACCGGTGGACAAACTATCCGAGACGATTGGTCCTATCGCGTTGTCTAGAGTTCCCATGACGTCCCCAACACCCGAGTATATACTCTCTGAAGGAGAGCAATTCTGTTGCGCGCGTAACGCGTTTTCCGTGTTTTGTGTGTTGCCGGGCTCGTTGTTTTTAGGAGGTACATGAATTACTTTGGAAGGCATTTTTTGCGGACGAGCAATCTCAAAGAGGAATAACGCTTTTCCTAGTTTATATAGGCAGCAGTTCAAAAAAAGCCCCTCTCCTTAATTTTATAAAAAGATATAAATTTATACTCGAAAAAAAAAAGGCGTCTTGTGTAATCGGATCGACCTCTATGTTGCTCAGCGTAAGATACCTCATGCAGTTGACGACTGATGTATACAAACACTCTCCGGTGCACAAGCGCAAATAATTAACTATTCGCGCATTCAGCGTTATCGAGTCAACTCCCTAGCGTCATCGTAGGAGACCACATATGGTCGATGACCAAGCAACGAAAAGTTTCCTCCACGTATGAGTGGGAAGAAAAAGAATCTCTCGCGTCAACTGCCTGACAAAAGTGATTGCGGAAGCTTATCGTCTATGGCTAAGTTAAAATGAGATAGAAAAAAACTAATAGCACTCTCTCTCTCGATAGTCCCGTAAGAGATCAGAGGGATCGACGAAGGACTTTCTTAAGCAATGCCAGCGCCTCGAATTAGAATGAACATTTCTCACAATGATACAAAAAAATATGTATAATATGCTTGGATGCTTAAAAATTTTAAGACGAAATTCTCAATTGTATACTATTAGAATTTATATATACGTATGTGATTGAGATAAATACATGTATAAAAATAAGAATATATATATATAAGGACAATACAAATAAAATAGACATAAATATACTAAAATAAATAATAAATTGATTACGACACGAACATATATGACTAATAATATATTGCACTATAAATTATTCGCTGAGAGCAAAAAGTCACTATTGAAATACTAAAGTTCGCAGAATAAGCGTACACAAAGAAAACTTCAGAGAAGCTTAAAGAACTATGCTAACTTGACCTATGCTAATTCGTCTAGAATCGAGTTTTTCATTGATTTTAAAGTTATGTAATTAAAATTTTGATAAGCAAATATCAAATCAATGCTAGTTAGTTTAGAACGAAAAACCGACTCCTCGCACTCTGCACTCGCTTAAAATTAAAATGATGTTCTACGTTGACCTTGAGTTAGTTGATTTGATTATAAATTTCAGCAGTTTAACTTATTAAACGCACGCGTTTACTAGACTTGAAACTAGCCGTTTCTTTATCTCTTAAGACAATCTCGCGTAGCTAATGGTCAAAAATTTATATGCGAGACAAAATGCGCACATAATCTATGACGTGTGTCTTAGGACATACAATTTTTTTGGAAAAAATGATTTTTTTATATTTCAGGTAGAGTAGTATGCGCGAGAAGAAACTTTCAACGCCAGAATAATGCGTCATAACCTGGCAACGCGTGCCAGCGTCATGCTTTTCACAAAAGTGACAAAATAAGGTGGGCTCACGATTAATTAATTCAACGACCGCAAACACTGCCATATAAGAAAATTTCATTTGACTAAGCGTGTCAATAATTAAATGGCGCCACGTGGCCAGAATTCTCTATAAGAAAATTTTTAGCGCGAATTTTATCGCACATTAACACTTTGGTAGCGCAGTTGACTTTCTTATAGAAAGATAAAAGTATATAAGCGGATACACTTTAGCAACTCTCGCCACTTTTACAAAGAAGAACTGCGATGCTTTCTACCAAAGGACGAAATGAGGCGGTACCGCAAAATATCATCCTAACTTAAACTTCGCGAAAGCCATGCAATGCGTAGATACAATACTCCGCTTCTCCAGTCATAAACATAAAACTTTTGGTGCGTAAAACTCAGCGATAGGAACAGCAGCAAGTGAATGCTTAGCCAGCACAAAAAAACCCAAAATGGCGGACTGTTAAGGCGTCCTCTAGATCCGTCGTTTGGTTATAGAAGATGCTGCCTGGTCGCCACTGAATACTCCGGCAGGATTACCAGTTGTGGCACGCCCAGTAGCGATATGAAGTAATAAGCAGATGGAGGTTGGATCTGATAAACCAGCTATACCATTTGAGATGTCACTCCATGACTATGCGACTAAGCGCAATGGCTGACAGAGTAAGACTGATACAACCAAGCAGCTTAGTGCTGCTTCTT